>JAYKAV010001145.1:710625-846232 GCA_035582835.1 Phoebastria nigripes | reverse complement strand
GATGAGGCACTTAGGGACATGGTTTAGTGGGGCATGGTGGTGTTGGGTTGATGGTTGGACTTGATGATCTTAGAGGTCTTTTCCAACCTTAATGATTCTATGATTCTATGATTCTATGAATGTTGAGAGTCACTCACCTGCCAAGGCCTTTGCTGATCGTGTTCTCTCACAGGTCTCGGACAGGTAAATCTTAGTAGCCAGGGAGTCTCTGAGCTATTCACAGTACGCATTGTTGGACTAGTCTGGGAGAAACATGAAAACATTCAAAAACATATAAAACTATTGTATAAACAGCAAAAACCTAGTTTTCTTACAATTCCCACCAAACAATGAAACAAATCTCTAAAGGAATTCTAACTGCTGATATCAGCAGCATTTTCCTATCACAGTAAGTTAAATGGAGCGATGAAGTATCAGGTTTATAGTCAGATACTCCCTCTGATAGTAACTGTCTGTCCTCATCTCCATGAGCAATGGATAGTACATTTTGTTTCAAAGAACAAAGTGATTCACAAATTATTCCAGAATGCTTGTCAGCTCTGCAAACATTTCAGAGTTATCAAATTCCACCTCCTGACTTTCACTTCTTTCCTTTGTGCCTTTTTCAATTACATAAAAGTCACTTCCAAATAACCGCTACATTCCACCATAGGGATGGTTGCATTTTAGTGGTTTTTAAAGTTAGTTCTACCAGATGAAGCTTATGCTGAAGCACTAACTCGGAGCTCCAGCCAGGAAATTCCATCTCCTGTATTGTAGGTGCACCAGTATATTTGGATCAATTTATAACAGAGAGACAGCAGAACCACAGAGGCAGAATGCCCTTTACAGGAACCTCCATTTAAACCTCTATTTATTTCAGATTCACTGGAGACACGCTGCTTCCAGGAAACGATGTATTCACGAAATTACTTAGGTAAAGAGTGGACCAAAAGAAAAGCTTACTTCTGCAGAGATACTGACCTCCACACTCTTCAGCCAGATCTTTCGGCTAGGAAAAGAACTCTGTTTTTCAAATATTTTTGGCAACATCTAGTTAAAAGAATCTACAAAGACTCTCTGAATCAGATATCTGTACAAAATAACATTTTTTTGTACAAGACAACTTTTAAGAGTTTACTCTGTCCAACCCAGCACTTCAGTGATACTATCTGACTCCCAACTGACCTCTCTAGACTGCAGATTCAAATCTCTTACCATTGGTTCAAGGTGAAGTCTTTAATCTACATCTTTATTTCTTTCATTTCATATTCCCTGCTCTTATCCACTGATAGACACATCTGCCTGGATATTCCTGCCTCCTCAGGGAAATGTTTTCCTATCTTTTCTGACTGAAAGAGTCAGAAACCACAGGAAAGCATATGTTGGAAGGGACCTCTGGAGGTCATCTGGTCCCACTGCCTGCTTGAAGAACAGCTAACCTCAGACAAGATTGCTCAGGGCCTCGACCAGTAAAGTTTTGCAAATTTCCTTTCTCACATTTGCAAGCTCATGTCCTTCAATCCAACTCCTTCTATAAAAGAAAAATCYTCACTTCTGCCATGTAATCCAGGACAAAGCAAAGCAAGGAAAAAAGCCAATGTAATGCACATGGTATCAAGGACTTTCCTTCCCTCCTGCATAACTTTGCAAGCTTTCTCTCCTTTCATCAGACACAAGGAAAACTAAAAGATTCACAGCGGAATAGGTCACAATATCCCAGTCCTCTACTATACTTCTGTATTTTTTTCAGCCACTGTAAGACAGCTGCCAAAACCAGAAATATATACTAGCCTTAGCATTGTGGCAGGCTAGCGGGCACTTCCTCTAACATCATTTCCTGCCTTCTCTATACAGAGGAGACAAAAGACAGAGAGAGTACAATAGAGGCATACAATTAGGACACTACTACATGATTTGGAAAGCAGGTACCCTGCCTCTCTCCATCTGGAAATAAAGATTTTTTTGTCTACATGTGCCCCATGCCTTCTGCAGAGTGTTGCGCCTGCCATGGAGGCTGGTATTCCCTGTGAGAAGCCCCCTGCTCTGAAAACGATCTCCCCTTTTTCCAGACAACGCAAGTCTACTAAGCTCCAGGGAATGCTGTAAAGCATATCTGACCTCGTGGTCTCTGAGGAGCGGGGGAAGGATTCCCACAGTTTATTCTTCATCCTGCAATGACCGATTAAAGGAGGCTGTGCACTATATTACCTGCATGGATAAATAACAGCAAGCGCACCCTCATCAGCACTGAACTCATTTCTGATATAAAATAAACAGGCAAACAGTGAGGACTGAAGAACATCCGGATACTTAAAGTGCTAGAAACTTGGTATTAGAGAAGTCAACACACTTTCCTATGAGCAATATATCCTACATACCCACAAAGGTGCCACAGGCTCCTGCTTCAGGACATCTGTTGCAGATTTCCTTCCACTCAAAGCAGTTTTGTTCCTCTGAGATAGGGATGCTTTAAATCCCTGGACAAGCTTAAGATGAAGAAAATACATACTTTTACAGTTTCTAAGCTTACAAAACAAAAAAAACCCCACACTAGCCTCCTTTCCATCTGTTTTCAGTAACTAGTATTAAGACTCCATCTTCATCCATCTTACAAAGAAAGACCGAGCCTTTCTGTGAGCACAAAGCAAAGGAGATGTCTGCTCTCATCACAGAGGATTGGGACCCCAGGAGAGAAAAAACAGAGCAAACATAGAAAATCTGCCTGCTGTAGCAATCTGCCTTAAAGAAATCACATGTGGTAAAGTCTCTTGCTGCAGATTCTTTCCCCCAATCTTAATAACTAAAGCTGCCACTGAATCTTAATCCTTTTTTCTTCCATTTTGTTTGGACTCTTGCTATGAGATGCCAACTCTCCACGGTTGGCAAAGACAGAGCCCACTTGTATGAGACACCAGCTGTTTTGCAGCTCTTAAAACTAAAAGTTTAATCACGTGTTGGGACAGAAACAGAGTAAAGGATTTCCAAAGTCTGAACAGATAAAACAAGATTTGAAGTTAATCTAACAGTTGTGTCTGCAAATACTAAACCCCATGAGCAGGTTGGCTGTTCTGTATTAGGACATTTTTCCTATTATGATCAAACCTGAGAATAACCCTGCCTAAAATTTCTTGCTAGCTGCACCTGCATCCTACTTTGCTGTCAGCAGTATAGCTTTGTACCAGTAATTTTTTTAAAGACAGGTTTCTCTTGCTTCATGAGTCCTGTTTAGTAAAGTAGAACGTCCTCTCCCAAACACCCATCTGCTAAAATTCAGTCTCTGCCCAGACACAAGTCTTTGCAGCAGCTTTGAGAAGACAGATTTTAATCATTTCTGTGACAAAAAAGCAAGTATCCTCACACACGCCTCAGTCCTGTCAAAAGCCCCTGACAAAAGCCTTTATGCGGGCCATGCCTGTAGGCTCAGGTGTCACCATCTCCTCAGCATACATGGATGTCACCCTTTGCAAGCACAGCTGTCTGCCTTTGCTGGTGGCTTGGTCCTCTCTGATTCCCTCAGGTACCGGGACAGAGCATGGGGAAACGACCAGCCTCTAGGGCAAACAGGGCAGCTCTATGAACAGAACCTAGTAGTTTGTGAATGCTAAGCTAACAGATAACGTGCACACGTCCAGAGGGCCCACAGGCACAGGCCTGGCCCCGCCACCTCGGAGGCAGTGATGGGGGCAACACTGGTGAGGGGGAAAGGCTGGGCCCCCTCAGGGCCGTAGGGGCCCAGCCTGCCCCGCGCCCTGCCCAGCCCTGAGGCGAGTCCCACAGGCCCGAGGGGAGGCGAGGGCAGGCAGCAGAGCCCCGCGCTCCCCCAGCCCGGCACACCTCCGTGCCACGGTCCCCTCACCGGATCCAGCGAGGCTCCGGGAGGCCTCAGGGGAGGCGGGAAGTGGCTGCGGTGGGAGCCACCGCCGCGCCGCATGGCAAAGCCCAGACGCAGGGAAGATGGCGGCGCCCCCCCTCCCCAGGCCCCTGTCATCGTTTCACACCGCCCCTCCGTGTCCTTCCGCCGGAGAAAATAGTCCCTCCCCCATCACTCCCAGCCTCTCGGGAAGAGGAGGGGCCGCCCGTGGGGACAGCGATCCGGCTCCCCGGCTACAGGGCCAGCACCCACTGGCAGCCGTCCCGGGCAGAAGCGGGGCGAGGCGGAGCGGAGGCACGGCCGGATCCCTCCGCGCCCGGCCGCCCAGCGTCCCTCGCTGCCATGGCAACCCGAACCTGGGCGCCCTCCCCCGGACTCCGTGGTCGTGGTAGGTCTTCCCACCAATCAGAACGCGAGCGCCTGGGTGAGTGAGCCAATCAGGAGCGAGGACAGCCGGCCTCCAGGGCAGGTGAGAGGCAGCGCCGCCGCCAGCGACGAGCCCGAAAGGAAGGGCCGCGCCGACCCGCCGAGCCGAGCCGAGCCGAGCCGAGCCGAGCCGAGCCGAGCCGAGCCGAGCCGAGCCGAGCCGAGCCGAGCCGAGCGCCTTCCTCCGCCCGTGAGGTAGAGGCCGGAAGACTACAACTCCCAGCACCCCCGGCAGCGCGCGGGGCATGCTGGGAAGCGCAGCGGGGACGTGGGGCGGCGCGCAGGCGCAGTCAGGCTCCCTGTGGCGCGGGTTGCCTTGGAGACGCCTCAGCGGGGCGCCGGTGCCGGTGAGCGGAGGCGGCTCTGATCGCCCGCGGCGGAGCCGGCCGAAGGTTGCTCGTACGGGCAACGGGGCTGCCTCGGCCCGTGGCTGCGGCCGCGATGTGCGGCCCGGGAACCGCCTGGCTGGGGGCAGAAAGCGGAGGGCAGCCCGGGTGCAGGGCCCAGGCCCAGGCCCAGGCCCAGGCCCGGCTGCCTCCTGTCAGCCCGAAGGGGGAGGCTGTCAGCAACGGCCGCGGGGCCCAGCCCCGCCGTGTCAAGACCCCCGGCCTTCTGCCAGGCTTCTTGCAGTGCTTGGCATCTGGCCACGAACCCCTAACCGGAATGCCTCGCATTCCTTCTTGGTTTATAATTCAAATACATCAACATTGCTCAGGACTTAATAATAACTGCCTTAGCCTGATGTCTTTATGATAGGCTGTTCACTACACTGCCTGATAAGCCTGATAGCTTTATTTAATTGCAATATTTATGTCATTTCCAATACCCTCATGTAAAATAAACCCCTGTTGATTATGTAGCAATGAAGCTGCAAGGTTTATCCAGAGTTAGTTTGCTAAATTCTACTATAAGATTTCATACGTTATCATGTAATCCTGACTTCATGAAACTGAAATTGAAATCTGATGTATGATATGGCTGTACTCTAGTGATAAGAAAATACTACTTTTCTACTAATTAATTATGATTTGAGCACAATGGCACAAACAGAACTGTCGGTCTGCAATTTTTGCCAGCACCTAGTAGCTGGCCAGGAYTGAAGTAAACAAGATGCCTATTGGCAATTCTCTGAAGATTTAATCATCATCTAACTTCTCTTGTTGCTACTTACGCAAACAACCAGAGATATCATCACATGAGGGAAATGTAAGGTTAATTCCCAAGCAGCACCCCAGTAGTGTCGCACTGACCCAGAGGTCTAACAATAACCACATTAGTGCTGACCATTTAAAAAGAAAATAATTCTTGTTTTGGGTCAAGCCTGGCCCAGAAACCACCTCCACACCCCCTGTTTCTGCTCTGATCTGCTGGTTGTAGCAAGTTTTATCTCATTTCTTAGTGTTTTCACTGTGGACTGTTTCCTCAATGAGAGGAAAATTAAATGCCAGGAAAAGAACCCAGAAATACTTACACTATAAAAATGTAACAGGACTTTTATGGCCTTTCTGAGAAAGGTGACCATTTTCCTGCTGGTCTATTCTGCTGCTCTCTTGTTTTTAGGACTTTTATTTTGTTATTTTGCTTATCTGAGGCCTAGCATTACTTCTGCTGAAACTCCTGAATTCCACATGGAGGAAGACCTGGTTTCCAATATAAAAGGGAAGGGGAATGAACATTTATCCATCTATTTCTTTTTACAGAACAGAAGGAAAATGAACCAACTGCAGGCTTTGCTGAATGACAGTCTTATCAGAACAAAGCATGTGGAAAACGCAGCTATCATTGACATAAAGGAAAGACAAGTCTGTGCATCAACCTTTGGCTTTAATGTAAGAGATCAAAGAGTGTCCTAGGAAGTGACAGCAGAGGTTGAAACTCCGGGAATCTAGAGCACAAAGTAGTGATAATGGCAGGGAGCACAGCGCTCTGCTAAATACACTTGCTCCTTTCAGCCTCGGAGCCGAAGTTCGGGTACAGCCTAGCTGCTGTGTTGAGAGGCTAACTTGTGAAGCTGATTGCTAATTTCACATCTTTGATTTTTGGAAGAAAAATGCCATTTAACAAGGAGTACTTTTTAACCACTTTGCGCTCAATGATTCCATCAGTAAAGCAGATGTACGTAGGTCCTTTCCCTGGCACCGAGACCTGCTGGTATGGAATGCGCTGTGCCCATGCTATAACCCCAACAGAGAGTGGCCGTACCAGGTTGCCTATGGGGAGCAGTCCTGGGCCATTCTAATTTTGCAAATGGTGCCTCGGAATTGTTTGGGAAAGTGCTTGCTGGCCCAGGCCAAAACTGCACCTAGACTGCTCTGACAGTACCCAGAACGGCTCCCTGGCACTTTTAATTTTCTGGTATACATGTAGCTTATSTGTTTCCATTGTCCGTCAGCTGATAAAGAGAGAATAACAGCACTTCTGGTCATATCATACTACAYGGCAAAGCTAATGTGCACTCCCTGACACAGGCCGCGAACTTTCTAGTTCAGAAATGCTCCGCACACCGCAGTCATCCTTAATCGTTGGGAGGTACCACTTCCTTTCCTAATCCCCGTGATAGCAGCTCTCAAACATTTCCAGGCAGTTTTTCTGGGGGTACATATTGGTACCCTTGGGATTCTCAGAAGAATGTGTTCAGAAGATGAAGGTCTTGTTAAGATAGCCCCATCCCTGGGGGCAGATTCTCAGCAGAGAGAGTCATCAGTCCACTAGGTAATAGTGACATCGTCTTTAATATGTAAATGATCTTTAATATAAACCACAGCTTTTAGAGATGTCAGCCTGCTGGCTCTTCAGCAAGGCAGAATACATGCTGAGGTCTAGAGCAAAGTCCTCAGCCGGTGTAAATTGTCACCAGCTCCACTGACTTGAAAGAATTTCAGGCCAGAAGGGATCATTGGATCATCTCATCCAACCAGCTGAATATAAACCTGCCAAACCAGTGACCCAGTTACACATACACTGAGCCCAAGAGCTCATTGACATGAACAGATTTGCAACTTGTGTGCACGGCTCCATTGAGATATGATGATCTTGTCTCCTGGAATTGCTAAAGGTTACGCTAAGAATATTTGAAATTGGCATCCTTGGGTGAACTCTGTGCAAGCCTGGGGAAGGCTGCGTCCTACCCTCTATTGCCTTTCAACAGAAGGGTCTGGTTGCCACGGGGAACATTGCCTACCTAGAGGAGTGTCACTGAGTAATGGGACTACACAGGTAGTAATCATGGACTAAGCAGATTGTTTCAAATGAGACTTTGAAAATATAGTGGACTATACAGAAACTAGGTCTAGTTTCAAAGCCAGGCAGGTTTTTTTAATTTTTTTTTTTTTATATCATAATTTTAAGTGAACTATCAAAGACAGTGGGAGGGTGGAAAGTGGGCATCATTGCAAATAGGTGCATTTTTGGTCCATAACACTGTGTTGTACTAACACAGGTGCCACCAGAGAATGCTTTAAACCTTATCTACACTTTCTACAAGAACTTATTGCAAGTTAGAAGGGGAGGCCTCTGCTTCAAGGAGAAGTACTATAAATGTGTCCGTGCRGATGAGCGTTCCATCTATCTTCAAAATGTACGTTGACAAGAGCTGTGGCCGTTCTGAGAAATCTGGAGACTTCCTCCTTCCTTCCCTTGCTGCCTGGTTGCATGAATACCGTAACACAAGCAGAGAGGCTTCACATGCTTCTTTCTTTCTTTCTCTCCATATCACCTTCCCAGCAGGTGTGGAATGAAATTGGTGCAGAATACAAATAAGTGTCAGCTGTATAATACAAATTTAATGGGTAACACCATTCATTTCCCTAACACCAGCTGCAGGGCTTGTCACGTTCTCCTTTGATTCAGTTAATCTCCCTAATGCGGCAAAAAACTATCACTTCATTTTTTTGCTGGGTTGGTTTCTTGCCACATTAATGAATTAATCAGGTAATAAGAGGGCCTGGCAAGCCCACAGGCCAGAATAAGGTAGCAGGAACAGGTAACTGGGTTGGGGGAGAGAAGAGAAGAGAAGAGAAGAGACAYGGGTGAGCAGGACCTTGTTTGAGACCTTACTTGCCTTGTGGGACTCTAGCCTCAGTAATTCACCTATGAAATGCAGAAACGGAAACTGAGGACATGGCTGCATGCAGCCATTCTCAGCATGGCAGAATTCTGTTACTACTGCCTGAAGTAAATACATCCAACTGGTTGTTACTGGGGTCCCTTCTTAATTCTTCCCCTCCCCAGTAAATCCATACTGAAATGAGCTAAGCAACTTGCAGAACAGGCTGAGCATCTCTTAAATTTGGATCCTGTTTCAGTAAAATGCAGTACTTTGCAATGTCTTTTTCCATTTCTTATTACAATGAGTGAGGCAGAGTTTGGGAGGCAGGGTTCATAAAACACTGGGCATGCTTTCATGTAAATACTAGTTATTTCATTTGCATTTATCAATGCTTTTGCACGTGACATTGAGCACTAGGATAACACTTCTTCAAAATGCTGTGCAGTAATACATTACTCAATGGAAATGAGAATAGGCAATATAATAAAGCATTTGACTGACTTGCTTTAATAGTCAGCAGTCTTCAGAACATGCACTGTCACTGTTTGTCTGCGTCCTGGCTTAGACTTTGAGACAGTATTTGCCTTTTTTCCCCAAAAAAAACAGGTAGATTGGCAAAGAAAATGCCTGTRATTGCCCCAAATTGTAAGGCAATATGTATACCTCTGTATTTTTTTAGAACTTGTAACCTTATGCCAATTTTCCACCTTATCTAGCCAGATGGAGGCCTGATAGTTGTGAAGACAAAGACTTTTATCCTGGTTGCTACTTATGGAGTGGGCATGTATCCCAGCGTATGCGTGGAAGCTGTGGAGAAACTAGGTAAGAGAAATGCCTGTATCTGCGTGCCTGCATGCTGGCATCTCATTGATTAGCTCCAGCCTTGCGAACAGCTTCAAAAATTAACCTGATGAACTACCAAATCCTGAAAATCTGGGAAACTGAATACAGACATGGGTTATTGCTCCACGGCTAAACCCTCTCCTGACATCTCATCCCACTGTGCTAGGTACACATGCTCCAAAGCCTCTATGGGTATGAACAGGTTACAGAACTCTCTTCCCTTGGCTGTTCTGGCACACATTTTCTGTTAGTTAGATAAATAACAGGGTTACACATCTTATTGCTGTAATATATGGCTGACTCCACATCAAGGATACAATCATTTTATTGCATCACCCAAATGGATAAAATGCACAAGAGCAGATTCCCAGAGTAGCCTTGATTTTCACCATAGGGGTAATTCTAAGAAATTTCTAAGGAATTTCAAGGGTATTTCTAAGGAATATTTTGTAGAGCACTAAGATTCAACTTAATCTATGTATATGCCCATCTTCTTTCACTGAATAGGAATGAAATTGTAGGCCCACTGTGCTACTAGCTTTTGTTCCTCATTTAGGTGCCTAAAAGTAAGTGGAATTAATTTGTGTTTTGGGGCATAAGCTGTTTAGTCTGGAATGAGCTGTAAGACTCTCAGTAACAAATTTTTCATCAGACCTTTTTCAAAAGGCTTTTACAATTCAAAAAGCTACAATCAAGAACAGGATTTTAGAGGCTATAATGCAGGTTTTAAAACAAACTTGCCTGCTGGACCCTCAGAAGCCTGATTCTTGGCTGGAAGGTCTGTGCTTGGTGCCAGGCTGGCAGAGACTGGACTCCACTGCAGCCTCTCCACTTCTTCACACTTCACAGCCCCTGCACTTTGTTTAACCAAAACGCATCTGACTGCAGACAGGCCGGAAGAAGAGGGAATTGTATTGCCTGTGCTTTTGGATCTTTCCTATGTTCATTTCAACCTCAACTATCAGAGCAAACTCAGGCTGCTTTATGTTATGTTCTGCTTTCTTTAGTTCTTGGCCATTGCTTTTGTTAGTGTCTCATAGCAGGTTGAGCACAAAACCATTGTACCAGCACTGCACTGCCTAGAGAGCCTCAATTTTCTTGCGCTCCGGACATGATTCTGCCTCATGCCTGTCCTATTTAGCAGCTGTGATGGATCTGTGAGAGATTAGGTATTATAAGTCTTTGTCACTGACATGCACAGCCAGCACATTAACTTCAAATGATTTTGGTGGACACTTATGTGCTGGGCTATGAACAGAGGAGCAGACAAATTTCCCATTTTGGTATTGTTTGGCATAGGTAAGGACAAACAGCTTCCAGCAGTAACCTCAAGGTTGTCCACTGGGTTAAGTCTACTGAGAGCATGACTAAGAGTTTTTAATCACTGGGTGAAAACGGGCATGAAATACTACCAAACCAGAATGGTCCTTCCAGGTAAGGAGTGTTTTCAAGGGATTGTTTCTATCTAGGGCAGCATTAATGAGGCTTACTAAATCTAAGAATWGGGCCTTATATTTTAAGCTAGCTTCAGACTAGCTCTATCCTAGTATTTTTCTGCAGTACTACAAATGGAGCTGGAGCAGATCCAAAAGGTGCCATTGTGTTATTTACCCCCAAGTCTGGCTGGCTGGCCCAGTAACAAATTCAGGCGCCATATCATAGTTGATACTAGCTTCTTTGCTGCCATGGGAGGAAGGCAGAAAGTGTAAAGTTGGCAGATTGCAAAAAATGCCAACACTTGCAAAATCCTGTAACAATTTCCACACAGGTTATTTGGTCTTGCAAATAGTCCCATTGTCCGTAATTGGCCACTGTTCCTGAGTAAAGTCTAAGGTCTAAGTGTTTCCAGGGCCAGATTTGCAGTGGTTTTGACAATGTGTATTCTCTGGAGTTTATTCGTGCTGTTCTGGATGATTTCTTTGCGAAAAGAAAACAAAGTAGCTTTTCTTCGCCTGTTACAAGAGATTTCTGAAAATGACTTACAGTGCTCAGTGTTTATTCTTTAGAACAGATAATACCTCATGAATATAGGTATTATTATTTTTAATTTTCAGCTAGAAATACTGCTGTCTTTTTGAATACAGTATAGTCTGAGGTGGATTTGAACTTGAAAAAAAGCATCCCCATTACAGCAATTCTGTATATGATTTTTATCATTGTTGATTCATCAATGACATAGACAGTGGGATCGAGTGCACCCTCAGCAAGTTTGCAGATGACACCAAGCTGAGTGGTGCAGTCGACACACCTGAGGGACGGGATGCCATCCAGAGGGAGCTGGACAAGCTGGAGAAGTGGGCCCCTGTGAACCTCATGAGGTTCAACAAGGCCAAGTGCAGGGTCCTGCACCTGGGTCGGGGCAACCCCCGGTATCAATACAGGCTGGGGGATGAAGGGATTGAGAGCAGCCCTGCTGAGAAGGAATTGGGGGTACTGGTGGAGGAAAAGCTGGACATGAGCTGGCAATGTGCGCTCGCAGCCCAGAAGGCCAACCGTATCCTAGGCTGCATCCAAAGAAGCGTGGCCAGCAGGTCRRGGGAGGTGATTCTGCCCCTCTACTCTGCTCTGGTGAGACCCCACCTGCAGTACTGCATCCAGCTCTGGAGCCCTCAGCACAAGAAAGACACGGACCTGTCGGAGCGGGTCCAGAGGAGGGCCACAAAACTGATGAGGGGGATGGAACGCCTCTCCTATGAAGAAAGGCTGAGAGAGTTGGGGTTGTTCAGCCTGGAGAAGAGAAGGCTTCAGGGAGACCTTATTGCAGCCTTTCAGTACTTAAAGGGGGCTTATAAGAAAGATGGGGACAAACTTTTTAGCAGGGTCTGTTGCAACAGGACAAGGGGGAGTGGTTTTAAACTGAAAGAGGGGAGATTTAGACTAGATATAAGGAAGAAATTTTTTATGCTGAGGGTGGTGAAACCCTGGCACAGGTTGCCCAGAGAGGTGGTAGATGCCCCATCCCTGGAAACATTCAAGGTCAGGTTGGAGGGGGCTCTGGCAACCTGATCTAGTTGAAGATGTCCCTGCCCACGGCAGGGGGGTTGGACTAGATGACCTTTAAAGGTCCCTTCCAACCCTAACTATTCTATGATTTTATGATTCTATGATTTTTTAATTTCTTTTATTTATTTCCTTGTGTTAATATAGCAGACTACTTTAGAGAGAAAGGTCGCTGAATCTGCAGAAAACTTGAATTTCATCAACCTCAGAGGGACTGCTCACAAGGAAAATAAGTACAGAAGTTTGAAGCATTATCCAATTTAAGCAAGAAACTGCTGGTTTACAAAATTCCGACTGCTGAGTTTCCTTCTGTTTTTGCAAGAACACTTGAGGGCTCGCTGCTCATAAGAGGACTACCCTATGCATCTATCATCTATGTTTCTTAACTGAATTGAAAGTGACGTCTTCAGGATTTGGTTTAAGATGCTCTGCTTAATCTTTCTAATGTTGTCTTTTAGCCTGTTTCCAGGTAAGAAAATTATTAATCTCACTCAGCAAAGTAAGTTCTCTAACAGCATTACAGCTATGCGTAGCATCACAGACCCAAGGGACGAAGGAAATTGTTACGTTAACAGATTTTCAGACTGTCCTGTACTTCTTCGAATATTACAAATAAAACACATGTTTAACATGTCAATTTGCATTGTCATTGACCACTATAGAAAGTTATTTTAAACTGTAGTGGATTGCAAAGTTCCGAAAGACTGCCGTCTTACAGGAACAGAGCACAATAAAGCCTCCTCAGGTGGATATATAGCATAAGGACTGTCACAGCTCACATGCCCTTAATGCAATTTAAGTAAATCCAGTCTGCACTACTCAGAGTTCAGAAATCAAACCATCAGTTCAGTGCTCTGCCCGAGAACATACAAATATGCACGCATCCCGCGGATCGGCACAGCAAAGGCATTAGACCAAACCTCCCTGTGTGCTGGGGGGGAGTGGCGGATCTCCACCTCAATGCCAAAGGGGAAAGTGGATTTTTGCCTCAATCCGTGGAATAAACCAGGTCCGTGGGTAGAAATAATGGTGAGATGTACTAATATTTCTGACTCTGCTCATGTCTTTCCCTCCAAAGTAAAACACAGCCTCGTCCTGTTCCACCCCTTGGCTCACTGGGGAATGGCTGATAGCAAGGGCAGAGCTGCGAGAGGAGGAACTGGGATCAGACTCTGTTCCTGAGGACAGGCTGGGGTCGTTCCTGGTGTGGAGAACGTCCTCCCTTCTTTACAGGAAAAAGGTGAGGCACAAATTGTGCTTGGGAATCATATAACGTCTTTAAATTGTTGTTTTGGGCCACTGCTGGCAGATCTGACRGTTTGAAGTTGTTGCACTTGGTTGGAAACTTGGTTTTCAATTCCTGCGGTTTTCTGTGCATTTGAAAGCGATGTAGATATTCAGATCCTCACTGTATTTTTTTTTTTATATATTTTTGTGGGTCTGCTTCTAGCAACAAAGACAAGCATTTATAAAAATGCAGGTTGGAAGAGGGACAAAAACTTCTTTYGCTTCTTATTTTTAACTGACTAAATTTGGACACAATTAAGAGAGCAGAAGCATCTGTTATGGGGTGGTATCTGGTGGGCTTCCCATTAAGTTTTTGTGCTAATACAGACAAATTTTGAAGGACTGGATTAAATGGTTCAGCTGAAAACAACAGATAGACAGCCAGCCTCAGAAAGAAATAGCCTTTAAGTTACATTTAATATAAATAATTGGAAGTGTTTATTCACTGTAAAATAGCCACAGAGCACCACCCCATGGGGATTTACATTCCTGGGGTTTCAAGGCGTTTATCATTCCACATTTGCAGTCTTACAACAAATAATTAAGTGTGCACTTAGCTTTTCCTGTGCAGATATCATAATGCAAGTGATTTTTACAGAGGGCATGGTGGTCTGTCACACAATGCTGTTTACTTGAAGAGGCTCTGGCTTGCAGCCCACCCTGCACACACGTTTGGGCGGCAGCCCTGTACTGTATTCAGTATAGTACCAGCTCTCGGGAAGTAACACAGTCGTTCCTGTTGTGATTCTCTCTTCTCATTTCCTTCCACCCAGCACCAGGGGTCAGAGGGAAGTGTGGTGGTGCATTTTTCCCCCCCTCTCCTAGGCTGCTTGTTGATCTCAGAAATTCCCATGTAACCTTGGCCTTGGTGTACTGAGTCTGGCGGTTGAGTGCTCCTTGACCGTATCAGAAACTCTGCATAGCTGAGGCTGGGAACGTACTCCTACTGCCTGGCCCAGGTGTCAAGTAGAACAACACTGAAACCTTGAGAATTTTTTAGYAATTACCACCTGGGACTGTGGCCAGGATGGAAATTTATGGATGACTAAAGGCAACCATCTTGTGAACCTATAAATGGTGGGTCCTAAGTGAGACCCTTTGAGCTCTCCGGGACCGCAGCAGGCTGCACCCAGCATCTCCCTCTCAGAGCTCGCGACCTTTCGAGTCTGCGACATTTGGAGGACCATCGCTGAAAGCTGACGACAGGACCTGGGCTGAACCCCCTTCACTCTTCAAAGCTCAACCCTCGCCCGTTGAGAGAAATGCCGAGACATTTTACATGAATATTCCTTCACGGAACTCGAGGGGAATTTTTAACAGGTATACCTTTTGTGTCTATATATATATATTTCTGTCTGTGTGTATATGTGAACTAATAGTAAGCATAATCTGTAATTAAGTTGTGATTGTAGTAGACTTTACTAACACTTACTTTGTAAATATTAAATTAGTTAATGATTAAGTGCTGCTGAAGTTTGTTAATGATTAGTTGATGATTAAGTGTTGCTAAAACTGTGAATGAACCCTAGACGACTGCTAAACACATATAGTCCCTAAGATATAAACCCTTAGATGATTTTCCTTTATATGTTTCATCTGTGTAGTAAGTAATAGAGTGAACCTTGCCATCAAATTCTGTTAGGTCGCATCTTTATAAATCTCTATTAAAATCACTTTCTGCTAATACCTTTGACAGTGATTCTTTAAGCGGCTTCTAAACCACTCATTCRTGACAGCAAGACTGCTCCAGATTTGATTTTGCCAGGCAGGAGGAGGCTTGACATCTCAGCCCATCTCAACAACTGCTGGTGCCAAAACTGAGGAACCCAGGAACAGTGACTGAGGAGTTACTTGAAAGACTCCTGCAGCAGTGGGACCCTCTACCAGAGTGCATCAGGCACACAGGAATCACCTGTTGGGGCAAGGGAAATAAATAGGAATTTTTAAAACCATTTGTTATCTTTCATTTGCGCTAACCCACCGTTGTGCCTTTGTGTATCTTCAAGTTGCCATCTACGGGCCGAATTGTAAGGCACCACTCACATGATTTTAGATGTGTCAAATAAAGGCTCTTTCTGCTGAGAGTTTTAAAATCCCATTTGTGTCTACTATTTTAAGGGCCTGTGTCCTTTAGTCAGTTGAGCACTTGGGCCCTAATTATGCAGGAAGTCGATAGCAAAGGATTTTATTTTCATTTGCGTGCTATTTTTTACAGTTAAGGTGGGTGGGAGGTCAGTGCTGCTGGATCCACGCATGGCTCTGTGCAGGGTTAAGGCCTATAACTTGATGCAAGGTAATCTTCATAGTTTGTCAAATGGCTTTTGCAACGATATGTTGTGTCCCAATGTTAATGTATTTCATTGCACTATAACTCCTCAGCTTCCTCTGGCAGCCCTCCCCTCTTCTACCTTCGAACTGTGTCACAGTTCACATTGTCCGCCTGCAGAGTGGAGCCTGTGGAGCTGTGGTTACTGATTACTGAGATTTTCCAGCTGCACATAAGTGTGCCTGCATTCATGCTGGGTTTTTTGATTTTGKTTTTTTTTTTTTTCAGAGAAAATGTTGGCAGCCTATTTTGATTGCCCAGGAGGCCCAGAAAATCTCTATGTGAAAGAAGTGATGAAACCGCATCCAGGAGAAGGAGAAGTTCTTGTGAAGGTCTCTGCCAGCGCTCTGAATAGGGCTGATTTACTCCAGGTATGTGTATGTTAAGCAGATCTGTGCACCTGAAGACGACACCAATTTTTCAAGCCCCTATCTGAAGCCTTGACAAATCTGAAGAGTTAAAAGAGATTGGACCTGGTGAGCATTTGGATGGGAGAGTTCACAGGGCTGAGAGAACAGATGTCTGTTGATTCAGCAGATAAATGTTTTTATCTGGGTCACTGCAATGCTGGGGTGGCATGGAAAGGCAGCTGCCTTTCAAGAAAAGATGAAAAACCAAAGCTCTGGTCTTTCTGGATGCTTAGACCATTCTCTGGGCATTTGAGATGAACATGAAATGTTCCACTGGCTCAATTCCAGCATGGGAAAATCACATTCAAATTGTTAAGTCTGAGCTGCTTTAATTTGAGCTGAAAGCCACGCTCTGCAACTGGAGACCGTAATACCTCCCCACCATGGATTGGCCTGGACAAAGGGGACTCGCAATAAATAGAATTTGCACACAGAGTTTTAAGAATAAACATACCTAGGAAACAAGAAGTGTTGCCAGAGGATAGAAGATCCTCAAATTACTGGAACATTTGCACAGTGCAAAATCAGGGTTAAAAAAATAGGAATTTAGGTTGGAGGCATGTGAACAAAATATTGGAGGTCATTACACTCATTGATGTGTGGCTTTTCTTTCCCTTGCCCTCTCTTTTCTTTTGTTTTAGAGGAGAGGGAAGTACCCTCCCCCTGAAGGAGCAAGTGATATTTTAGGCTTAGAAGCAGCTGGGAGTGTGGCTGGGCTCGGACCTGGCTGCAAGGGCCGGTGGAAGATCGGCGATGCAGTCATGGCTCTGCTCTCCGGAGGTGGCCAGGCAGAATACGTTACAGTACCCGAAGGCTACCTGATGCCAATTCCCAATGATATGACTTTTATTCAGGCTGCAGCCATTCCCGAAGCCTGGTTAACAGCCTTTCAGCTGCTGCATTTTGTAGGTGAGAGACGTATTTGCAAATCTATCCCACCAAAACAGCTCATCTTCCTTTCTGTTATGAAATCCTTTCTTTGTTGCCTCCATCTGAATGCTGTTTGCCTTTGAAGAGCCTTTTCTCTGTCGCTCCATTCATGTGGGTCAGAATCCGGTATGCCAGACCCAAATCCTGAAATCTCGACCACATCTCCCCAGTCACAACTTACGCTGCTGATTGCATATTTACAAGGAAGGATATGGAAAGATGGTCAGTTTTTCTTTTCATCTATATTTCTCAGCTTGAATGGCAATTTCCATTAAGCCTAAACCCTGAAATAACTTACATGTTCTCCAAACAACTGAAAACGCATCCTACTTCTAAAGATTTGACTTTGCTGCAAGCATGACCTATCATGAACTTTCCTCACTAATTGCCTGTGGATCTACTGTAGACAACATCTTCTTGTACCTTGCTTCACAGAGACATTAATTGTAGGTAAAATCCCGTCTTGAGCCGATTTAAAACAGACATAAATCCACTCTTCATTTTGAAAATGTGCTACAGAGGCACTAACAATAGCACTTGCCAGGGTTCTCCTCAGTTGACGAATATCCTTCTTCCACCCTCTTCAGCAGTAGCACCTAAAAGCTCCACTAAAGAACAGGAGTTACAAACAATTAACTTTCCTCACTACCCGAAATGCAGACTCGCTTCGAGCACTGTTGCTTCCTGGGGGTCTGTGGTCAATTAGACCATGTCTCCAGGAATACTCAGTGCCTCACTTCCACTAGCAATCAGTGGAACACAAATGAATGCGTTAGGGCAACCGGTAGATGGTAAAATGATAGGTAGAACTGGTCTTTAACCGTTACCCAGCACTTCTGTTATTTCTCCATTGCTGAGTGCCTGATTTCCCAGTATTAACATCCTCTGAGTGTGTTTTCTGTTGGTGGCAGCAGATGGTCCCAGTATAAAAAGACTGACTGCACTCACATAGGCAGCTTGGTCATGGATGCCCAGAACTGGACAGGGCCAAGCTAAAGTCATTCCACTGAAGTCAGTAAAATGGAGTCCTGTCGGTACACTGCGAGTTGTGTTAGTTCTGGATTTGTTTCTTTTATGAAGGATATGAAGATGTAAACATAGCCTGCTTAAGGGCATCTCTTTCAGCTTCCTCTTCAGTATTTTCCACCCTGATAATGTTTTAATCCAAAGGTGATGCCAAAAGGGTAACCATTTCCTTTACGTCCTCCTTCAGGTAAAATACAGAAGGGCGAGAGAGTGTTGATCCATGCTGGAGCTAGCGGAGTTGGTATGGCAGCCATTCAGCTGGTAAGACTGGCAAAAGCTATTCCCATCGTGACAGCAGGAACTCAAGAGAAACTGAAAGCAACAGCAAACGCCGGAGCAGCTGCGGGGTTCAACTACAAGAATGAAGATTTTAGTGAAAAGGTMTTGGCGTTCACCCAAGGTAAGAACCTCTATGTGAAAGACACTGTGACAGCTGAGGAGGAGTGCATACCTTCTAACGTATATGCACATACACTCAATTTCAACTGTCACCTTTGTCGGTGRAGGAGCAGACAGTAATGAGCCTGTTAGCACAACCTAAAATCCTGTTCAGCCCAAGAATCTCTTTCCTTAGTTTAATTGTGCTGTTTTCTGCATGGACTCTCTTTGGCTTTGTGTTCATTTGGGGCATAAATATTGTGCCTGTGTCATTGTTGCCTCCACAAGGAACTGTAGGACCAAATCCTCGCACTTGTCTTTGCAAGTGTTTGAATATRGCAACAAAACTTAGTTCTCTTACTGTTAGAAAAATTTAGCTTTTCTAAGCATTTGGGATGGTTTATGACGGAGTCTGCATCTGGATATCTATGATTCTTTTTTTGTGCCTGGTTCTAGAATTCCTTACAAATCATTGTGCCAATTCCTAATTTCAGTAGAAAGATTTAAATAAGAATTGGAGGATTGATTCTGTACCTATAAAGAACAAGGTTTTAGTTTTGCCTGAAATTATCTTACCTTTAATGCAGCTCAGCCATATTGCTGAAATCTTTTCTGTTTCTGCTTGAGGTTCTGGAGTAGATATTATTTTAGATTGTGTTGGTGGCTCATACTGGGAGAAGAATCTCAACTGTCTGAGTACTGATGGCCGGTGGATTATTTATGGACTACTGAGTGGAGGTGCAGTACATGGAGATCTGCTTGCAAGGCTGCTTTCCAAAAGAGCGAGCATCCATACAAGTCTATTACGATCACGAGACAAGGAGGCAAGTAATGGCTATCTACAGTGTATACAGTTTGATCTTAAAATCGATGACAGTTTTGAGAGCTTTCTTTTGATACCAGTGTTAAAGCAGAATCTAACGCATTATTACCAAAAAAGCACCACCTTGAACTGTTACTACATACTTTGGAAAACATTGAAAAATTAAGTTATAACTTCCCTTTTCTATTTTTAGCAAATGCCTCCCTTTTACAACTACTGAATCAGAGGAATGATACCCAGGACTTCTTACTGTACTTCACAAGTACCATAATTTAAAGATTTGTCCTAAGAAAAAACAAAACTCAAGTGATCAAGCAACTTGATCAAGTCAGGGGTGGGGCGGGGAGAGAAAAACCTCTATTAGATCATTTTTCAAAGTAGAGACTGAGGCCATTTGGATACCCAGAAATTACGAAGGAAAAATCACTTTATATGGAAAATTCTCAGACATTACAGTAAAAGACAGCAGTGTAGAGCCCTAGGATAGATTCTGTCCATGGTCTAATACGTAATATTCTCAAGAATTTTATTAGTTTGCRTTTAAATGGTTCTGCACTGAGCTTATACCACTTGCTTGGAGAATTTCATTCAATTAAAATATAATTAATCTAAAAGTTTTCTTCTTGTTTGTAATTCATAGGTGTCGGACGTTTACATGTCTGTCTCACTATGTCAAAAAGAGTCTCCCCGAGAACTGTGCAGATTTTGTATGCTGTGCTTAGACATACCTCTGTGAATGAAATGATTGGAAATAATCTTTAAAATGCTTTAATTTTTTCTTCAGTATAAGGAACAGCTGGTGAAAGCCTTCACAGAAAACGTGCTGCCRTATTTTTCTGGAGGAACCTCCCCTCATCTCCAACCACTTGTTGACAGTGTTTACCCTCTGCACAAGATTGCAGAGGCACACAGGATCATGGAAGAAAATAAGAATATTGGCAAAATTGTCATCAAAATGCCGGCTTCATCTTAAAGAAAAGCCCACTGCTGTAGTTGTTTCAGGGACAGAATCGTTACGGGTGTTTGACAAGCAGAGAATCTGCCATTTCTGCTTCCAAATCTGGAGTGAGTTACTGTGGGAGGAAGCCAGAAAGGAGGGGTAAAGCGAAGCCTTACAGGACGCGTTTAATAAAAAGGTTCACGTTGCAGCTCTAGCATCGTGTCTTGAACGTGTGAACAAAACGTCGGCGAGCGCTCCTCGATGTAGGAGAAGCCCGCCAGGCACCGCCCGCCAGGCACCGACCGCCAGGCTCAGCTCCGAGTCACGTTACTGTCTGCTTTCCAGAGCTTTCTCACCCTGCCTTCACCGCCGACCGCAGGCCAGGCCTCTTCACCCGACAGGAATCGCCACACGGCGCCCAGCGGCGGCCGCGATCCCCGCGCAGCGCGCGTTCCTGAGGCGCTGAGGCGGCGCCTGCGGGGCTGCCGGGCCCGGCAGACGCCGCGGGGCACCCTCCCCGCCGGGGGCACGGGGAGGACGCGCCGGCTGACCCAAAGCGGGGGCACCGCCCGCGCCCCCGGGCTGAGGCGGCCGGGCTGCGCCGGGGGGCGGGGCGGCAGGCGGGGCAGTCACGCAGGTCACGTGCCTCCGCCGCCCGCTCGCGGAGGGGCATCGCCACCGGCGCGCTGTCGCTTCCGGCGCGGTGCAGGCTGGGATAGCATCCGGGTGCCCCGCTGAGGCGAGCGGCGCGCTGCGGCGGAGGCCCGTTCCCGGCCGGTGTTTCTCTCCCAGGCGGCAGCCCCCTCCCTCCCACCGGCGCCATGGCGATGCAAGCGGCCAAGCGAGCCAACGTGAGTGCTCTCCCCAGCCCCCTCCCCCGGGCAGCCTGGCGGGGTGTGAGGCGAGGAGGGGTCCGCCGGCCCGGGGCTGAGCACAGGCCTTCCCGCCCGGCCTGGGCTCCTTCCGCGTCCCCGGCCAAGGGAGTCCGTCCCCCTGCAGGCAGGCCTCTTGGTCGACAAAAACGCGTCGAGTTTGTAGCTGTGGCGGTTAAAAAAGGACCAGCGAGGCACACGGACTCTCTCAGTGATGTTAGCCCCAAGGCTTAGCACGTAGGCGGCTGCTTTTAAGGTTTGAAGTGAGCGCTGTAGCTCTGACGCACCGTATGTTGTTTCTGCATCAGATTCGGCTGCCTCCAGAAGTCAATCGGATCCTGTATATTAGGAACCTGCCATATAAAATCACAGCGGAGGAAATGTATGATATTTTTGGGAAATACGGGCCTATTCGACAAATCAGAGTGTAAGTATTTTAGTTTTCTTTGAAAAGTTAAGGATTTTACGTGCTTTAGTATATGTGTTATTATATGTCAGTATTCCTATTGCAGTAGGTGGCAACCAGATCTCACAGGTGAAAAAGTTAAACGCACTTTAGCAGTATCCCTGCGTGCCAAAGATGGATGTGACGGTATTTCTCTTATGTGTGAATTCGTTAGAAAATAATATTGCTGGTAGGTAGGGTGAAAAAGCTTAAATTTGATGTGAACTTAGGTAAGTTGGTAAAAACATGACTTACTCTGTTAAGTAAATCTTAAATGCAGCTAACCTTTTACCTTAACTAAAGATTAAAAATAAGAAAGGCAAAAGTTGAATACAACCAGTTTTCATATTTAATGAGCATTAGATACTTAACTAATGGGAAAATAGAGATGTTACTATTGCTGCTGGACCTGTCAACCAGAAACAAATACCAGAAATGGCTCCCTGTGCGTCAGATACACCTTGTCCCYGAGCCACGTAGTCCGTGGATAATGGCGATCTGACTGTAATTTTGTTTTAACGTGCATTGAGGTTATAGAGACTACAGCAAATCTCAGGCTCTTCTCTTTAGTTATTTCAAATATTGAAGACCTGAGCTCTGATGTTCCTTGTTATCCTGAGTACTGTCTGAATGCTGTGGATTAAGCCATTATTTCCTCTGGTTAGTATTATGTTCTGCTAAGTTTCTAGCAGAAAGAGTTGGCTGAAGCTGGAATTCAGGAAGAGGTTTTTGAGAACCGTAGTAAGGCTGGTTGGAGTATTGACACTCATAGAAAAGGATTTTTTTTTTTTTTTCCCCCTTCTGAAAAATATTTAGGAAGGGGAGGGGGAGGAAACAAAACTTGGTGTTTAATAGTTAAAAATAAAACCTTGTAAGTCACATTTCATTAGATGTACAAATAGAAAGGAAATGTAGTTTATATTTGATACGGGTTTTTTGTACTGCTTTTATCTGGATGTTGGCAAAATAACCTGCTGCATCTCTGAGTTCTCGACTAGGTTGCTGACCGGATTAGAGCAGAATGTGTCCTTGTCATTTATATCGCTCTCCATTTCCCTGTGCTCTGAGACTGGGATGCGTAATTAATCCACAATATGTTTAATTGTTTTGACTATGCAGGACTTAAATACATGAACAGTTAAACAGACCGAACTTTACCACCCCAAATAAAAGCGCTCATTCCAGAGCCATAGTGATTAAAAATGATTGTTCAATGTATAGAATAAAGTGAGTTTTACATATAGAATAGCCTTCAGTAAACAAACAARGACAGGCGGGACATCCCGCTGATGCTCTGTTGGAACGTGTAGCTAGTGAGATCCTCCTCATACAGGGAAGGGCAGCAAAAGCGACTGGGGAAGTGGTTACAGGAACAAGGGACAGCATAAACTTACTGCTTGGCATTAGGTGGAAATCTTCACTAATAAGCATAAAGGAGAACTCATATTTAAGGTTTCTGAAAACGTGTAGGTTGGAACAGCATGACAGTGGGACATAAAGAATTAAGACACATCAGGGGAGCTTTCCATCAAAGCGATGTGCTGGTGTATACATCCAAGAGGGAACTGCAGGCAGCCTCCCCGCTGGTCGTTCAGAACCACCTCTTTGCGTTGTTTTTCACAGAAATCCTAACATCGTCACGAGACAAGGCATAACATGGAACTCCCTTTGTAACGACTTYTGTGCTTTGTGCAGTTTTTATCCCATTCTCCTCTTCATTTTTGTATGCATCCTGGTGTGGATATGTGTGATGTCGTTTGTCCTCAGGAGTTCTCTTCTTAGAAGCAAGCACCTTAGAGAGAGTTCTTCTGATTATGAAGTTCACTATAACTGTCTTTTAGCTGAGATCTTTTGGATCTGTCAACTCTGTCATCTCTCTGGGCTAGTTAGCGTTATGTGCCCAGACGTGTCTCCTGTCCCTCAGGCAAAGGAAATTGAATTGGTGGTCCGATAGGTGATGGTTGTGCRTCTGAAGTGCTCTTGCCCCAGCGGGGCTGGTTTGACTCTTCTAAATGGACTTTGTGATGTGCCAAGGGCCGTATTCCATTCTAGGGAGACATCTGATCCAGACAGCCATTAACTGACAGCCTGGTCTTGTAATATTAAATAAAACAAGCTAATCGAAAGTATTTCCAGAAGTATGACAACCCCTAACAGCAACAGCTTCTGCTAGTTGTTGTGGAGGGTGAATTCCCTTTGGACCATAATGCAGCACATGCTCTGTCACATTTTCCTGTTGTCTCTGACTCTGAACTGTAAGTGGAGATTGGTGTGGAAAGCAGGGATGTATTTTAATATCTAGAAAAAAATCACAATAAATTGTTTTTTAGGGAAGTTGCATTAGTTAATCTAATCTCAGTCACTGCGAAAGGCTAATAGAACTACTTCTACTTCCTGTTTATTTTGTTAAACATTAAAACTGATCTCGCCTGCAGTGGAAACACTCCTGAAACTAGAGGAACAGCCTATGTAGTCTATGAAGACATCTTTGATGCCAAAAACGCTTGTGATCACCTGTCAGGATTCAACGTGTGCAACAGATACCTTGTCGTTTTGTACTATAATGCAAACAGGGTATGTACACTTGGGGTTTTTTTAAGTTACCTGTGAATATAGCTAGCACAAAAAAAAATTCAGTTTGAAAATACAGTTGCTTGRATATTTTCAAGAAATAAATCCAAACTGGTAGAGGGAATGGATTGGATAAATTGTCAGGATTTCATCTTTACTTGGTCATTTGTGTGCAAAAATGTACCTTTGGAGCAAGGGTGTGAAAAAACATGCTTGCGGTGAGTGTACTTTGGAGAAGAGGTAGCAGGGGCCTTACAACTGAACAGTTGCAACAGGATGTGAGGTCTTGTTTGCAGGTAAAGAGTCTCTAGGTCTTGATATTCTGCCAATTACTGATGGCGTCCAGGGTACTGTGGCATTCTCCGAGGTCGAGAATTAAGCAACGCTGTTTGTGTGTGGTGTTGATGTAGTTCGTAGTGATGTTAGTTGTGGTTATGGGGAAATAACATGTCATAAGATGAGATTTTTTTCTTCTCACGTCTTCTATTTTCCTAATTACAGGCATTCCAAAAGATGGACACAAAGAAGAAAGAGGAACAGCTTAAGCTTCTCAAGGAGAAATACGGAATTAATACAGACCCACCAAAATAAACTGATCTTTTTGGAAAACTGTTTGCAAGCCCTGCCGTTGAGTTCTTGGACTAAACATAGGAATTCTCAATGAAGTATAACTTTTTCTTTTAATTTGATAAGCTGTAATTTGACTCTTTAGATCTTCACATTAGAATTAAAGCAGATCTTCCGATGTTTTACATTTCTTTTAAGATTAAATCCCCCTAAGTGGACATGGCTTCCCCGTGTTGTAAGGGTGACCTGGTAAATGCTGCATAACCACAGTCCCGTTTCTAGCAGGACCTTACCAGATGGGACTGAGCACGCCGAGTGTTTCACACCTCCTGACGTTCTGCCCGGTCTCCAGGGCAGATTTTAAATGTGGCAGCCAGTTAATACAGAGAGCTCGAGGGGCTCTGTGCAAGCTGCCTACGTGGAGGTAAAAATTGCTACTTTCTGAAAATGGAGCATTGCAACTAGTCTCCCTGCCACAGGGATTTTTGTGCTTTTTTAAAAAAGAAGTAAGTATGGTTTGATAGTTCATCACACCTGTATATATCGTACACAATTTATTGTACCTTTCTCCCTCTGGGAATGTTTGAAGGAGCCTAACTCCATTACATGATCGTTGGGCTAGTTCTTACTAGAAACAAAGCAAGTCCAAATCCATGGTTACGTAAAAGAAACTTTGTTAGAAAATGAATGGCCTTTTAAAATGATCCAGCTGCTCAGGTGACTTAGTCAAAATATCTTGTTCCCAGTGATCGAGACGAAACAGATAAGCTGCAGTAAAATACTCTTGCTCTAATAGTGCGTTGCTGCAGGGCTGACTTAATGGCATATGAGATCTTTGTTACGTGTGCCAGGTTTGTACTGAGGTTAGTAGGAGCGACAGGAACACACTTCACGCCTTTCAATGTGAAGTAGAGAACACTCGACCAAAATGAGACAGTAGGTGATGGTGGTAATTTTAGATACCTGTAGTGTGATTGTTTTCTACTCAGTGTGTTTGAACTGTAATAGATTTCATGTACGTAAATTTTAGATGTAGTATCTGGTGGAGGAAAAAGAAAACATTTAGATTTTTTGGCTCTTTTTTTTTTTTCAGCACTCATGTCCTGTGAATAAAAATTAGTGTGATACAGAGTATGCACAACCAGTRTATTTTGGAAGTGGAAAAGGATAACTTCTACCTCTGTTCTGAACCAGCTGCAAGTCCTGTGAACGTTGGTAGTTACCCCGCCTCTCAGGATTTATTCGCTTGGATGTGGTGTTTAAACTTCCAGCCAGTGCAGAACATGGGCAGATGCAAACATACTTTGCCTGAGGATTTGTAATTTAAGTTAAATTTTTTTTCAGTGCATTATACTGTCATAAACRAATGTTTCCATTTTCTTATCCTCAGATTTTTGTTGAAATCTGTCACTTAAAAAACCATGCTGTTCTTGTGTGCATTTAGTAAAAAAATACGTGTGTCTACATAGTTTTGCTTTTTTTCATCAAGGCTTGCTTTATGCTGTGCTACTTCTGCATGTAACCTCTCCTTTTAGAAAAGAAGTCATTCGTCACCTGAACGTTTGTGATACAGAAGAATGTAAGAATGCGTAGAGCGTCTGTCCCCATACGTACGTGAATGTTCACGTGTGTTCAGCACCTGAGTGGTGGGGAAGGCTGCCCAGCTGTGGGTACCAGTGTCCAGCTCTCAAGCAGAGAGTCCCTTGTAGTTGCCGTGTGCCATGTGTGTCGTTCCTCGGCTGGGAGGCGCATGAAGGGTGGCGGTGACGCTCTGAGCTGGCTGTTTCACCCCTGAGCAGCAGGGAGGAGGCAGCTGAGATGGTTTTCCTGTGATGGCAGCTTTGTGCGGGTGCTTGAAATCCCACCCTGTGCCTGACTGGGGAGCGTCCCCCTGGGATGGGTCTCCCTTCTGTTGCAGACAGGCACTGGGGATGCGAGCGAGAGCTACGTTTAGCCTGTGTAGTAAAAAGCCTTGTCCTTACTCTGCGGCTCTTCCATTCTGTGTCCCTCCCTTAAAATTGGTGCTGCTTTTTGCAACAAGAAGCCTTGCAGGCCCCAGTGAGCCATCCCTGCCGTCGGGAACAGGCAAGGGGAGACTGAGCCCGTTAGCAGCTGGGGCCATGTCTGTGAACTACAGAAACGTAAAGCTCTGCTGCGATGTCATTGCCAGCCTTCCCGCTTGCCCAGCCCCGTACCACTTCTCCTGTCAGGTGCAGCTGTGGTGCACATACATTAAATGCAAAGCAGCTGTGATCTGCTGTCATTCTTGGGTGAGCAGTCACTCCTCCTACCCCAGATGGGTTTTCAGGTCTCGCCCATCAGTGAATACAAATCTAAGTTTCTCAGGCAAAAACCAGCTTGCCTTAAAAATGTTTAAATGGATGAAATCCTATTGGAGGTCTTGCCTCTGTGTGAACATCCATAGCTTTTTAATGGTTACAAACCGCCCCCCCCATATATGTATGTATGCCTTATATATATGCCATGTACACAGACACACACACACGCACGTGCCAAGCACTAGGATAACTGGGGCCATCTACAGCAGTTGCTGGGCTTTTAGAAGGCTCCTTGCTGTCACAGGAAGTGGAGGTGCTTGTTACCATGCTGGATTTATGCTTCTAATAAATAGTAATAAATACTGATGATAAAATATCAAAGCTAATAATGGTGCGACATTCTGCCAGCCTTGTTTAAAATCATACGCAAATACTGCATTGCTTCTGTCAATAGCGGAGAGCGTGGTGCTTGCACTACAGTGTCTGTTTTGATGAGGGTTTGATGCTGTTTGAAAAACATACATAAAAACCAATTCTTTAGGGTAATAAGATTAATAAAAATTCCTTCAATGAATCCTCAAGATCAGCAGCTTTTGATTTCTCGGAGAGCTCAGCTGCTGCCTTTCATTAAATATTCCATTTCATACTTTTTCTTCTAGTGCCTGTTCAGGGCTTTCAATGTCCCTGCACATGTAAAATGAAATAATAATTTGTACCTGCAAGGCAGAGGGAATGGAAACTGAATGCCTGGAGGATTGTTTTGATGAGGTCTGCTCAAGATTTTGTTTGAAATGTAATATCAAAGGACAGGGAAATGAGTTCAGTTATATGAATGGCAGAGGGGGCAGCAAATAAGGCAGATGTTACCAGCCTCGTACTCTGCATCTGTGCTGGTTTTTGTGTGTGCTCACTTCCCATTTAATTTTTCAGGAAGTAGGGCATGAAATTAAGCCTGGAAGGTCATTTTTTTCCATCGATGCTGTTTAGAAATTAGTAACAAGAGCATATCTGATTACACAGGCAATGACAGTAAATTTTTTCCAATCCATTATATAGTGGTAATAATTATATGTACTGTGTTGATTGATGATACAATTAAATAAATTAACACATTTGCAGTCAAATAAAGAGCTGAAGATTACATTTCCTTGAAGACTTAATTTCCCTAAGTACCACAAAGCACAATTAGTTTTCCTTTCAGATTTTTTTTTTAATGAAATTGGCATGAAAAAATGTAATAATCTCTGCTTCCAACAAAGGTCTCTGCAGAGAAAGGATGATGAGGGAGAGTGCTTCATCAACCAGCTGTAATAAGGATTTTACAGACTCGGTAATGGCTGGGTTGTACTGCTGAGGGCAAAAGGAAAGTGCACAGCAGCTCTGCAGATAGAGACGATAAGACTGAATGTGATCAGCTCTTAAAGCCCAGCAGGAACACGTTTTTCGCTGGTGAGAAACCTAGCAGGAGCTGAAAGGCAGAGCGATGCCCTACCTATTGCTTTAGACGCAGCAGAAGCTTGCCAACAGCAGGACCAAGAGATGACCGAGGGAACATGCGGCCATTCCAGGTACGCTGAGCCAATCCTTCGCATCGCTGCTCACTTTCGAGGCATTCAAGAAAGGTCCCAAACCGGGTCCTTTATGTTGTTTTTTTCTCTTTTTAATGAGCAGCTAACTTAAACTGGGCCATCGGTAAGAGCAGCTTTAGACCAATGTGCTGAATCGACCTGTGTTTGACAGGCRTGACAGGGCTACGTTACATTTAACCAAGACATCTGTAGGAGCTCGCAACTGCTGCAATACAGCCTGCGATCTGCAACCCAGTGCTGAAATCAAGACCAGCAACAGAGGCCGGGGCAGTGGCAAAGGAGACTGGGACCTTTAAAAAGAATTTGGGAGAGCTAGTGGGCATCAAACCCTGGCAGGTCTAATTTCCTATTTACTAACAGGAAATTAGCCTGTCCTAAATAAAAGGAACTACTAGTGAAATGTGGATGTGTAACTCGCTGCTGCAGTGATCCTAGATTTCCACCAAAAAAAGGGTCCCGAAAGGCCTTTCTTTTCTTTACAGAAAGGGGAGCAAGAAAAACATTTACTCCACCAACCCTCAGTGAGTAACAGTCTGTGAGAGATGGGTTTTATGGGCTTACTAATTAACAAACTCAAGTGCAGCTTTGTGGGTAAAACGAACATCTAGAGAAAGAAGAGCGTGARCTGTAGTCACTGGCCAGATTGCCAGTCTTGCTTTTCTATGCTTCCTTTCTCTCTCATCTCCAGGAGGTACCACCTGGAGATRCCTACGTAGCTTTGCGGTCTGTCTGCTCGTGCTAGGTGTGTTCTCCTTACACAGACTCACACAAGGAAATAGCTCACCACCCGCTTGAAATCCTTCCCTCAAAAATCCATTAGTTGAAAACTATGCAAATAGTTTACAGTCAAGTTAAATAAAAGTAACATCATGTCCCAACGRTGCTCTTTTTTTCTACAGCAGAGGGGAGAAATCAAGTTTAGGCAAAGCAAAGTAACAGCAAAAAGGCAGCTTTGCTGATCAGGTCCTGCTCCTAAAACCAGGTAAATGACATCTTCTAYGCATCTTCCCGACTCCAGAGGAGGAACCAGCATTTCGTGAATTCATATAATCATCAAATGAAATAAATATTGCTCGGTCGTGAGTGCCAGGAGCCCAGCGCACAAAGTAAGTTTGCAGGCTACCTAAATGGCATCAGAAGATGCAGCCTAGAAAAACCCAGTGTGTTCAGTGGCCACATCATCCCACAGTTCGGATTTGTTTTGTAAGGTGGATGCACGTAATTCTGCTCTTCTCTAGCCTTTCTCAGATCCTGTAGACAATTTTACACTAGTTTTACTGTTGTAAAGGCATAGAATCGGACCAGCGCTGCATGCCTTTGAGAATAATCACCTCCCGTCTCTTCAGCAGCCAAATTTTGGCCAGAGTTGAGGGGCCAGCAGCAGGGCAGGGGAGATGGAGAGTCAGGAAACCTCTCTGTCCCAGCAGCCCTTACTTGCATGTTCCTGGTACCTCTGGTCCCACAGAGATCTTCCGCTGTGCCATCTATAACAGAAGCCGTGCATGGAATTGTGTGTATTTCATACAAGAAGAGAAATAATTAACAAAAAATGGGTTRATGATTGTTTGAAGAACTTATACACCAAAAAGAATTCCAGTGGCCAGAGGAGAAAAACAGGAAATAGAAACTGTAAAGTATCAAGATTTTATTGTTTTATATATATATACTTTTAATTCTTAAATGAGACAGTATTTTTTAAAACAGCAGCAAGCAGAACGTACAAGTTGAAAAAAGTGGCAGCGCAGGTAACTCTGTTTGGCTAATGCCCGTTCATGTACAAGGCGTACACTGGATTTTTTTTTTTGAGCACCTTTTGTGGTTTTTTTTTTCTTGGTTTAAGTGTACAGTAAGGCAGTGGTTTTTCAATAAGGAATATATATATATTTATATTTATATATATTTTCAATCATCACTGTGAATTCTTCTTACATGCAAATTAAATAAAATGTACAACTTGAAAATGTTACAACGGTAGACATTTTTCCCAAAGCAAAGCTTCTAATAAAAGGCAAATACGGACACCACAAAGATAAAAAAAGAGAAGGAAGGCGTAAGAAACCAAATGGCAGGCGCTACTGACAGGACAGCTTGAGCAGGGAAGATTGGGATTCCAGTGAAGATTTCTCCCGCTGCTGGCAAGGCGAGAAAGAACGGATGGTTATTAACACATGCCTCCAGCCAACTCCTTTGAGAAGATTCACTCTAACCTGAGAAGCTCCACATCAAAGAGGAGAGTAGCATTGGGAGGGATGACCCCAGGGTGGCCTGTGGCTCCATAGGCCATCTCAGGTGTGCAGGTCAACTTTGCTCTTTGTCCTAAGCTCATCTGGGTTTTGGATGTTGGAGAAAGAAAAAGAGAAGACAAAAAAACAGTATTAGGAGGAAAACAAAGAACAAATCACTACATGGCAGATTTACAGAATTGAGGAGTGTTGGGACCATTGGATTCATCTTTCAGCTTCAAGCTGAAGCTGCCACAAACGGCTCAGATGAAGGTCTCCTGACTCCTCTGGCTTCTYGTGGCAGTTATTTAAATTGCCAGAGCCGATCTGGGAGTCACACAGAGGCTTTCTAATGCATACTTTGGTCCATGCTGCCTACGCTGGAGCCAGCTGTAGGAGGTGTGAGCTCCTTCTGCGGAGTGCAGGGTACGTGTAACACCGTCAGCAGGCATTAGGAAAAGGCTCTCAGTAACAGATAGGACCGGAGCTTTGTGTTCATGAGAGATCAGTGCCAAAACGCGGTTAAGTTCAGCTTCTGAAAAGCGTTCAGCAACATTTTTCCTTCTTCAGCCACCACCAGGGACAACTTCAAAACCATTGCTCAAACGCTAATGCTGTAGGCACCCAACTTTCTGCTGTTGGGCAGATGCAAAGCAAACACTGATGCAATCCTACTTGAAAGAGGTATTTATTTCCCTAAACTCAGCCCAAGCCTGAGGGCAGATGTCTCACCTCAGGTGCTGCTTATTCCAGCAGAGAGCCCTTGCCCCTGGGATGGACAGAAATGCTGATTTCCCTCACTCCAGAAGAGCTCTGGAGGTAACAGTGCTTATCAAGATTTGGGGTATCAAGAATCAAATCCCTGCTCTTCCAACAGAGTATTTTGGGGTGGAGCATTCTCAAACTGCTATTCATGCACCATACACTGGTGATTGAATATTCACTGGCCAAGAAACAATCCCTGATTTGAAGCAGTGATTTTAACTCAGACCTCTCTTCCAAGATCGGGCACATCACTGGACCACAGATTACGCGGTATCTTCTGTTGAAATTTTTTCAGGTCCTATAAAATATGCCAAAGCTAGAGCTTTGATCACTTTAGGTAGAAGAAAAATGTGAATGTGAACTTTCCCACATTCCGGGAGTATTCATATCATGGGACTGAGGGCATAAGAGCAGATGACCTCCCCTGGTCCCTGCAGGGATTTGTGTGGGGCAGGCTGTCTGCTGCTCTGATGGGTCCCTGCAAGCCAGACGGCTGGTAAGTCATGCACAGGTTTTAGGCATGGGGCAACCTTGAACTGTTAGAAGTTAAGCAAAGAAACGCAGACACTGCTGACATCTGACAGTYGTTAAACCAAGGTTTGAAAAATCTGCATGCTAGACATAGTGAACTGCCTTTTTCCAAGTGCTTTGTGTCAATCACACTCCCCAAACCCCTCAAAACCCTGGGGTGGAAGGAGACAGCCACAAGCTCGACTTCAGTCAGCGATCCACTAGGAGGAGCAGGAGGGCAGCATGTTGCCACACTGATTACTGGAATGGCTTTTGGCCACTTATTAATTAAGGGACAGGAGTCAGGGAGCGAGAGCGGTCAAGGAAGGGATAAACTGATTGACCCAGCGCTTGYTGCCACTGCTTTATCTGCACTGGCTTCTGGTTTCTACAGCACACTGGGGTCCTGAGCTCCTCTTAGGCAAAGCAAATAATGAAGAGTCCAACTCAAATCCTTGAGAGGAAGGTGGGTATTTTTCAGAGAGGCTAGGACTCCTCAAATGGACTTCTCCTTCTCTGGCTGGAGAGAAGGGAATGCTTGCATTGCTTCCTCCATAGGGCTGGAAACCATCTTCTCTTCCATCCCTCTCTGGAAAAGCATAGTTGCATCATTCCTCAGTGGATTGTTTCTCATTTTGCATTCTTCCCTTCTCTCTATTTAAGTGTAAGAAGTTGTTCCTGTTATAGTTGTTCCTATAATAATATTTGAGCAGTTTCCTCCTACGCTGAGCTCTAGGACCCCAAAACAGGGAGTCATGAGGAATTTGCACCCTGATCTCGTTCACTCTTGCACTTGAGCAGCCTCATCATGTAGTGGGCCCTCGCAACACTGCAGACAAAAAGCAAGAGCTGGCAATGAATTGCATTGTGCGGCTCTTTTAGGATTTTACTGTGTTGGCACTCAAACTGTCATTAATGGAGGGCAGTTTCCTTTTTCTCAGCGTAGGGTTGGTCAGTGAATGTTAAATTTTGTAGCTGGGAGCCTGAAGTCATAAAAATTTAACAGTGCAGTTTGGTACCTTATTCAGTAAGGGTCAAAATGTGTAGTTCGGTCATGGATGTCATCAAAAACGGCAGCTTGGACTTTTATGGAGTAGCTGAATGGAGGCCACTCCATAAAATGCTGCCACCTGGAACATTTTAGAGGCCACTGTTGTCTATTTGTGGAGCTGCCCATGGGAAAGGGACGGGGCTTACGTGGCACATTGGCACCCRGGGAGGGGACTTCACCTCTCTCCTCCCAAACGCGTACCACGTGGAAAGCCTCGTGAGTAGAGGATGTCCCTGGATGGATGGAGGAGAACTACAGGAAATACTGTGTTCGAATGGACCATGCTTTCAGAAAACCATTCCATATCCTACACTGTGATTTCCACTTGGTCTTGTCACCGTTGCACCAGACATTGCTGTGCTCACACACCCTTCAGCCAGCTTGAAGTTCAGCCAGAATCATTTCTTTGTACCTGTGTAACACCTTCTTCAAATCCTTTAATGACTTCTTGCCTGCCAATCTTGAACCTGAAAGGCTTGTTTCTGTCTCTGGAGGAATCAAACTTCTTTCCATTCTGTAGCATTCCTGCCAAAACAAGACACACAGTTTCAATCTGAGCTACATCTAAATTTAAGTGCTGGGGGTGAGGGAAGGAGTGAAAAATTAATGTCTTGGTCACATCAGCTGCTCATTTCCATTTTCACTTTGAAGCCTCATCCAAAACGGGTAAGGCAGGAGAGTCAAACGCAGTGGCACCATATTGTTACCTTTGCCTTCTAGTAATTCAGGCTCTAAAATGGAAAAATATTCTTCTTATTATTCTTAATGCAATAGGTTGTAACTCATATCGTACCAAACGTTGCACAGAAGAGCTGTTGCTCGCGCAGTGGAGCTTCCCAGCTAAGTAGATAAAAGCAGGCAAGGAACAAGTGGGAAGCAGCAGAAGAGAGAATCCCAACACAGGTGCCTGATCCAGGCCTGCTCCTAAACACAAAAAAGCTCCCTAAAACAAGCCTACAGACAAAGAAACCAAATTTAACATAAATTTGACTAGGTTTACTTCTCGTTAAACACTTATGATTTATTTTAAGGTATTCTTTTAACAGCGTAACTAACTGAAGGGAGTAGGCCTTGCAGAGTCCATGTCAGGTGACCTGGGGCTGTTGCTACGTGTGGCCCAAAGCCCACCACAGTCAACAGCAGCTTTCCACCCACTTCTAAGGGTGGGGATGTAGATTCAGSTTTGGGAACTCTTGAGCCAAATTTGCTGCCAGTTAAACGTCTGCAAGTACAGAGCAGCTCCTTTGCCTTGTTCCTGCAAATTTATACCAGCATACCTAGAAGGAATATTTGGTACCTTGGACTGTTTACCTTCCCTACTTGATTTACTCAGGAATACTAGAATAACGTGCATTACACAAATGTGGCCATTCCACACCATGCGTGTGAAACTTCTACACAACATTACAACTGCATGTGTCTCCTCCTCATACAGAAAGAACGGAAAAGACTCTGCATTCAAAAATATGAAAACAGCAAGGACATTTGTATGAATACTCTGCTACCCTCATTCTTTATATTTTCGTTCAGCCACAAGAGACAGTCACGGGAAYACCTTACTCATTCCTTTTGATGGGCACAACACTGTTTCAACCCATTTATTATGRACACATGCCCAGATTCTACAGCAATGGATAAACCTTCACAGACCGCTACATGATTAGGTAGTCTCACTCTCTTTTCAAACAGTGGATAATTATGGTAGCTTTCAACTTAAAAGTACCTGGTAATTGCTCTTTCAAAATGCTATACTCTGGATATTGCAAGGTTGGACTGATACTTATATATTAGAAGAAATCCTTTCTTTGTAATGCTGTAGTGCCAGTGTTCTGGGCACATACCATGACTCTCCTGTGCAAGGTGCTGTACAAAGAAAAGTCCATTAATAAGCAAGTATCTGAGAATATTTGGTTGAAAACAACATTATCAAGCACAGCTTTTACAGAAAATGCTGAGAAATACTGCTTTTATGATCCCATATGAAAAATACAGTCTTACTAGTTTCTTTTYATTAAAGCAGTTTTATTAATAGACCAGCTTGATGCACAAGTTTTATTTTTCAGTGAAAACCATCGGTTATTGTCTAAACAACAAAAAAAGGGCATATTTTGCTTGCTTAAAAAGTCTGTGTTATGAATCAAAGATAAATATAAAGAGATGTGCCAGAATGAAAAACAAAGACTAAAAGGGTAGGATTCATCTTACCAACCTTTATGCTTCTAAGATGTACTACTTTTGAGCTAATTACTCTGCTTCCCTCTATAATCAAGTCAGAGAAAAATGCACTTTCAGGGGGCAATTCATCTAACCAAATCTAGGGATCTACATTAGGACATAATGAATTGCATCCTAGCAGTGCCTATTTCTTTGCAATGAATATAAGGGAAGTCCAAACAACTAGCTCAGACATAGATGTCTCCAAATTCATTAGTAGTTAGATCAGTGGTGATGGCATTTTGGACTTGCAGTAATGAGCACACAGTATTTGATTGTTCCAGTGGGGTTCTGTGTCTAGATATTTTACATCAATATTAAACCCGAATGCCGTATTAAGGCAAATTAGCTGTTGACCAAGTCCAACATTTGTCAAAGCTGGTATTTCTGAGACGCGYGCGCGTGTGTGTATAAGACCTTAARAGGAAAATTAYGGAATAATCTCTGCCCATCAGGTATGTTTCATAACCTTCACCACTAGTGCTTGTCATATTCCTTAAGTTTTTCACAGTATAATAGTGAAGTATTTTATGTATGCTCTGATGCAAGTACATACACATATTATGCAATATATCGGCTCAGTGATATCCCTAAACCCCCTCCACACAGGCTGGGAAGTCGCACCAGCTGCCTGCACAAGGCTTTCTAGTTACAGACAAACATGGGTTCATTTGTAATGTAGAAAACCAGCCTGCATATGGAGGAGGGCAGGCAGGGAGAAGCAGCTCGGGCGGAACTCTCAGGCATATCATATAATCCTTTTTGAAGTACTTATCTTAAATTTAAATGGCAGTCCTTCCTCACAGCAATTTTATTTTTAAACACATCATAAAACCTTATGATTCTATAAAATGGAAGGAGACTATTACAGAATCCCAGTATTTAATAGTTTTAATATTAAAACTTAGTAATGTCATTACAGTCTGCATGTTCAAAGCAGTATGCAAACATTAATTATTCTTCACAGCAGCCCAAGGAGGTAGAAGAAGATATTTATTATAAAATAGCCCCAGTCTGCAAGTTCAGATTCAGATGCAAAGTTCCTCAACACTTTAGTATGCTTTCACTTCATTTTGTAACTAAACCCTATGAAAATACTTAGCTTAAAGGTCTGATGGTTTACTAAATACCACACATCAAACCAGCGGCAGAACCAGAATTAACTCTTCAGAGATCCTGACAACAGCTACTGGACAATGTTTCCCATTTAAAATAATGTTTCTATCTTCCCATGAGCTTGCTAGTCTAATATATATCACATAAAAACTGACTCCCATTTCACCATCGAAAGCCTATAGAAGATGTGTTAGGCCTTGTAGAAGAAAACAGGGTTCTTCTCCTGTGTTTACAGCAACATCCTATTTTCAGCAATGGCTGAAAATTCATCAGGTGATGAATTCAGAAATGTAACCTCCTCTGTCATCACCCCACCTTATTGCTTTTGGAGGACAAATGGGGATTCAGAGAGTCAGATGTGTCCATATTCGCCGAAGCTCTGGCAGGAGGGTCAATTTTTATATGACTGCCCTTTAAATGCACATCTAGTTTAGAARTGAGTCAGAGTCCCCATGTGCCCTGGAGAAGTTCCGATCCGGATTTAGATCTGAACTTTAGATCTTTTTTATCTCTCTATTTCTGAAAGTTAGAGTTGACTATTCAGGCTCCTGGGAGCTAAAACAGCATAATGTTTTATTTTCTCTCTTGCTAATGCATCAATTGATTTTCTTTTTGTGAAAAAATTGATTAGTTAAAATTCTTCAACAAGGACGGATGCCCATCTTTGGCCTGCTAGCACCTTTATTTATCTAGCTAACAACAAGGAGAAAAAAAACACAATCTGGAACTGAACAACGACATTGTTTTGAAAGTCAGAACAATCAATAAGAGTTTTGACTGAGCAAGGACAACTAGATGCCTATATGCTTACTTGTTATAATAACCTTACATTTGATTCTGAAAGGTGACAATCATTGTATTAAAATAATTAATTGTACAAACTCAGTTATCAGAATATTGTGCGGATTTGAAAACATTCTGATCTACAAGGTGTCTTAATAGCTAGGTTTTAAAAATTAGGTGGCTGTAGAAAACGAGATGTTTCAGATCATGGGTCCTCCTGAATCAYTGAAGTTCAGCTCATTGAAGCTGAAAATCAGAGAGTAGACAAATCATTTTGTTAAGGAACATGACTAGGGATCCATCTAAACTACGAAAAATACAATGCCATTTGGGCTAAAACAGCAGTGAAAACAAAACTTCAGCCTAGGTTTAACACAAGCTATTATTTCTTACTAAAACATAGGTGTGTCTGCACTATTCTAACATGAATTAACTAACTGAGGTCAGTCAACCTCAGCTAAGATCACATCATTTACATCTGTTTCCTAAGGGGAGAGGGCTAATGACACTGTACTTGCCTAATAACTTTTGAATCTTTTAGCCAATTTCAACCAAGTTTGACAGAGGAGTAGAGTTCATACTGACATAAAGATCCTATGCRTGTAATGAAAAGAAATCTGCGTAGGAAGAGGATCCCGTAAGTGCTTCTACCAAGAGAAAGGCTCAGTCTYTATTTGTTACCAGAGACCCTGTATTATTGAGGAGAGGTCAGGAATGGAAAGACATGAATGCTGCAGCTGGACCATAGCCTAAGTTTCTTTTTACCAGAGGGTTCCTTCGTCTGAGAATKCTTCAGCTGGGAATTCAACCAACCATATAACACAAATCCACAGAGCCAGCCCACCTATTTAGACACCTAACTTACACCTATGGTCCCAACAAAACCATGCCCCAAACCACGCCCAAACCATTATCTAGACAAAAGATGGATGGAGAGAGTGAACACTGAAGGCCCTCCATAAATAGCCTGCCAAGCTTACGTGCCTGAATCTGGAAAAGTCATGTGTAAAATTCCACTGGTAACGTTAGCCACCTCAAAGGTAGAAACTGCATCTCAACCTGTCATCTAGGCTACTTCTACAGTTAATGGAGAAAGAGAGGTATCTCCAGGAATGATTCATCCCACCTACATTTAGATGTTGGGACTGCAATAACCTCCTGGAATTGTTTATCATTCTCAGTCAACTAACTTACAAAAGTTTAAAAAGTTAACAACATTAATTTTAAATGCTAGACTKCCAGCTTTTTATAGGGCCCTAGTGAGGAGGTATTAACTCATCCATCCATACCTAAATGAAGTAGACCAAATTGCATCCCAGGCTTCACTGGCTCCAGTGTTTACTGAATTATTTGTCTTTGCAGTGTTGACACATTCTGGGAATCAGAAGACGGAGGTCCTAATCCAGGACAAATCCCTTGATTTCACTAGTTGCTCTCCTTTTATCCTGTACAATGGGATTCACTTACCTCACAAGTATTAAGGGGATAAATCGAATAGGTGGCTTTCAAAAAACAGCAACATTCATCTGCAAAGTATTCCATTACCTTACTTTTTCAAACTGTAGTTACCTACAGAACGTAAAGGCAATACATACACTTGAAGACAGCTACTTTCTGAACATATGTTGGCAGCAGAAAGAGGGGCAGATACACAGAAGGTGTTTCTAGGACACTATCCTGTTTCATTTTATGTAGACCAGAGGTTCTTCAGGACAGGGACTATATTTTGATGCCCTTTAATGTAATCACCTTTCCAATCATGCCTCGTAATAAATCTGTGCTGTTACAAACTTGGCATTCAGTTTGGTTCCTAGGACTCTCGGAGGCAGCATTTGCTGCAGTTAGTGTTGCTGTGGGTTAAGAATTTTTGATCTCAAGTGTTTCTTTTTTTCCTTACAATATATTGTTTCTATGTCAACATATGTCAATATTGTGTCGCGAGAATGACACAAAGGCTGGAAATTCTGATTTTTCTCCCCATTTACAACCTGTAACTATTACTAATATACACTTTTAGTCTGGAAAATATATTATTGGGAAGTTTCTAGAAACTGTACAAAATCCTTTGTGCCAACATTGACACCTTCACGGTGTACAGAGGAAGAGACAGTTCAGCATAATCGCATAAGAGTGGTGGGAGAAACATATCCATGAAGTTACAAATCACATCCCAGGTTGGTTTACATCAGCAGAACTCCACTGATTTCAGTGGTGTTATTGGCATTCTACATTAAAATAGATCAGTTCTCTTCAGGACTCAGTGCTGATATACTGCAGTAAAGCAGGACAACTCCTCTGCCTTCAGTGGCGTTCCCYCCTAGCTCGTGGCTGAGTCTCATGCTAACACACCTGAAAAACTTGTGGTTTCCCATCAGGAACAAGAACAGTTCCCGTATGTCTTAGTGTTAAATGGAGGGATCTGGGCAACACTTTTCTAGGCAAATACAGTCAGTGCCTTGTGTTTCTGCTTCCCAGGGAAATGCCTAGAGGACCTAACATGCCTCAGCTCTCCAGCTCATTCCATCAGAATCCAGATCTGCGTAAGCCAGATATCTCACACCTCTTACATCTTCATTTGCCATTTCATTATTACCTCAAAACGCAGTTCACTGTTTTACACCTTTTCATCATAACAACAGCTCCCAGTAATCTGTAGTTACACCGGACCATGAGCCTCCTTCCAAACAACCACGCAGTAAGTAGGGTATACCTCTGATTTCCTTGATGTGACTTCCAAAGCAAACTTTTCTCTGGACAAATTTGGCATCTCATCAATTTTACTGATGAAAATTGTTTTCATCAGAAATGATGATTGTTGTAATGGAAATAAAGAAAGAGTGTTGAATGTGAGCTGGAGGATGTTTTCATTTCCTACGCTATGTTTGAATAGTGGGGCATCTTACTGTGTCCTGTATGGGGACTTTGGCAACCGAAGTGAGAAGGGAAGCATGGCTTTTCAAGGAAAAGGTTCAACAACAGAGGTTTAGTACCACTGTAAACACAAACTCAGTTTTACCCTGCTAACGCTTCCTCTACTTAATATAAACAAAGCCTTACAAAGAAAAAAGGATTTGCTGGCTTAGACTATATTTTTCTGACAGTTTACAGCCACTTAAGAAAAAATGATTAATCTTTTTAAGGGAATTTTCAGTCTAGAGGGATAATAGTTGAAGACACTGGGGAGTGCATCTCTGCAGCATATCAGCTCTTTACCACAATTTTTTTGTTGTAGTTTAAAAAAGCAACAGCAACGATTTGAATGTGCCATTTGTTGCCATGACAAACAATCACTGACTCAAAGCATAGAAATGGGAAATGGATAGCGGTGGTGGTCACTTCTTAGTTCCTGTTACCGCAGCGCACTTCAGTAATGGTTGATCTTTTCAACACAGGCAGCCTTGCTGCTTCATTTTCTTCATGTATTATATACTCATATATCTTTAATGTGGAGTAAGAGCAACACAATCAATTATTTATTATGCAGCTGAGAGCATGCAATGAAGACACAACAGACAACTATTCAATAATGCATTACCATGCACTATATATCAGTGTTGCGTACAACTACAAGACAATATGAAAGAGCCTTGCACTTAGCTTGACTTCACAGCCAAGAAAATTACATGCAATTGTCTAGTTCACTCTACTGAAAGGCATTATTCTGTCCTAACGGCTTTATAGATTTGCATATTTTTAAAAGAGAAGAAAAAGTAGATTTACCCTCAAGGCAGCTATGAGGCTAAATAAGCATAGTCTACATGAATTGTAAGGAGACCAAAACAATTCCTCTGGTATCCCGTTGCCTTAAAACAGTCATTTTATTTTAGGGTTTGATTCTGTTACCATTACAAAGTTCAGCTGTAAAATATACATGCTCTGCAGCATAAGGCAAATTTCATTTGAATAAGCATRGCAGAATCAGGTCAATCTGGGTGTGCTAATGAGTAGGACAATAGATGTCTAAAGCAACATTTTAAAGAGAATATATTACTACAGAAATACTTTGCATCTCTTGCATCTCTACCCCTAAATACCATGTCCTGTAACACAGGTTCTGAAGAGAGAGGGAGCGTTCCTGACTGGGCTAGGTCTTTCTGTCACTGCCCTCTGGTAGCAGCCAAGAAGCATAAAGAGCAGTTCAAAAGCATGGCTGTAATACAAAGAAGACATTTTGCAAGATTTCCCACCCGAACACATGCAGCAGAGCTTGGCCAAAGAATTCTGGCCATCTAGTGCACCAAGATAATAGGACAATACAATTAATCTCTTTTTTTAATTCTTGGTTTCATTCTCAGTCTCATCCTATGCCACAACGCACACATGTATTTCCTTCCCCCACCATTTTTGCTTTATGATTGCCTGTGCAATGGTGGTATGGATTTGATATTTTAGCCTGTAGCACATATATGAATGTGCAGATGACCTTCCACTGGGAAGTTACGCACTTCAGTAGGGGGGTTAAACATCACTGAAATAGGTGAACATGATAGCCACCTGTCTTTCAGTGTATGGCACAAGAAGGGCCCAAGCTATGTCACCAAAGCTTCTGAATACAGATCTGGGTGCAGGGAGCATGGAAAAACACCACAGAAAGCAGAAAAGGATCTTCAAACATTTCTTGGGAAAGCTCTGAGCACGGCTCYGAGATCACAGGAGAGAGGGGTTTTGGGAGAAAAGAACTAGCTTCCCTACTAGTTAATTCCTCCTATGCTCAGGGAAAGGGGATGTTGAATGATCTGCCAGAAGAAACACCTTCCCAACCCAGTATAACAATACTGCATCAGTAGTTAGGTGTGCTTTAATGACGAGCTGTTCCCAGATTGAGCATCCTTTGTTTTTCAACCATCTAGACTTCCAGTATGTGCCTCCATTTCCTTCTGAATAAAATCTGTGCTGAAATCTTAATTTATCAGTGCAACACTTCAGATTCCCTTGGCTAGAGCTAGCAACAACCTAGTGAAAAATCTACCCATCTCTAGTAGGGCACTGGATTAAGAGGCTGTGCATACCCAAATTTGAACATGGAAAATGTATAATGTGTTACCACTGAACACCAAGATGTTAAATGGCATGTTGGCTTTTGGGGCATTTGGAACTGAAAAATAACATTTCTCCCCACATCCCTTGTGAATGAATGCTCTTTCTCTCCTGCAGACCCCTGTTTATCCGGTTGCTTGTCACATCCAACTTTTTTAACACATAGCATGGCTATACCTCATTCACAGAAGAGTGTTTTACTGAAACTCATCTTGACAAACACAGCAATCGTCTAACATCGTGTAAAGGACTTAGCAACTACTCTGTTCTCAAATAAGAATGAGAAAAAGAAAAGCATTCTTGGAAAAAGAGACATACACACAAGATGCAACCAGAGAAGAAAACACAGTTTTTAAAAACAGGTGTTGACTGAGCCATGTAAGAAGGCACAGTCAATATGCCAAGATTACATATACTCTAAATAAGTCAGAGGCAGACACTGCCATTCCATCATGATCTCATATGTACATAAAACATACATAATGCAGAATTCAAATGCTTTTTATCTGGGGTATCCAACTTTTTGATCCAGACTGGTCAGACATTCCTGTAATGTGTCTTATTTTAGAGATGTGGTATAACCTTCCTGGCTGGCATTATGTAATATCCCCTCCCTTCACAAGTGTTCGGAGAATTCCTGGGGAATCGTCTCCTCCCGCCTGTGATTCCACATGGGAAAATGAGACATGACTTCACTGGCACCAATTTGGGGCCGCCATGGGGCCTCACTTCAGTGTAATACACACAGTTTCCAGGGTAATCAGGTGAAACACACTGCTGTTTCACTCAAGGAATGAATCCCTTGCTCAAGAGTGGAGAAGGAGAGATATCTAGATGCTGCGCACTCTCCATTGACATGGACAGACCATAGATTTCTAGGTAGCTAAAGACAGTTGAGATTAATCCTACCCAAAATGACTTGATCACAGTCAAGATTAGTGAAAAAATGCAGTTTAAAACCAAGTTGGTTTTGATTTGTATACCGAACGCCTTCCTGTGGATTACATTGCCTAAGGTCCTTTAGACTCAGTGTCCGCAGATCTACCTAGATCTACCTAGTCACTTACTGTATAGTAATACATACAGTAAACATGCGGTAGAAATAACAGAAGACAAAAGCCACTTCTAGTCTTTGAATGAACTCTGAGCCGGGTTTATTAACAAGTTATGTATTGGGTAACCCTCATTATGTTGTCAGAAGTTCTGCCTACCATTAAGATCAGATAAAACCAGCATTTCGCCAAGCAGTCTTTATCATTTGCTGCAACACTCCAGTGGAAGAATGTCTTATTCAGACACCATTATTTTTCTAGGCTTTTTAAAAGGTATATGAGATGATACACTCATCAAAGGAACAAATCTTTCTATAGATGCATAGTTGGTTCTTCCAACCTACTAGGAATGCACTTGCTTTCACAAAAAGGAGTATTTTTGTAGTATTGTCTTCAATGTAAACAGTGTTTTACATGCTCCAAGGCAGATCCGAGCAGTGCCATAAATAACTCTCTGCCTGTAAACTCTGAAAGTATGTTCTGAAATAATATTAGCTACGAAATTCCTCTTTTGCCACATTTATTTCCTAATTTTGTTCATCGTTCCTGGTGTTGCAGATCCTCGTTGGTGTAAACTGGCACAGTTCCCCTGATATTAATGAAATTAATGTAGCAGTTTAAGACCTGGATCACGGTAATTTAAAAGTAAGTTGAATGATGCACTCAGGACTATTCTCCAGAGTAGAATCCTGCAAGAATACGGAATAGTGTAGATTTGTGATCAGAGCAAAAAGCTGGATGTCAAAAAGAATAGGTTCTGTCACCAGACAGCTGTGCAAGTATAACTCACCTTCATTTTATTCTCTGTGAAACGACTGTGGTTTCACCAAGGTCAGAAAGAGAGCTAGCATATCCAGCAATAGTATTATTAATTAATATACTTTGCCTTAGGTATCTTGAAAGGCTTAATTCAGTAAGCCACTGAAGTATCTTCAGAGCCACAGTGGAAAGGAGCTATTAACAGCGCAGTTTGTTATTATAAATAGGTCTTTTCCATCTCTAAGTTTTGATCTTGGTGATCTTATAAACGAACTATGGAAAAAGTGGCAGCTGTTATCTTGACAGATGGGTCTCAGGCACTGCTCTGCTGGACATTAGACAGTCGTCTCTCTGGAGAACAATAGGAATTTCCAAGTGCCTGTATCTATTTTCATCTACTTAACAAGCCACTCATGTCTTGGGCTAGTGAAGGGAAGAAGCAAGGAGAACGCAAAATAAATGTTTTAGGGGAAACATCTCAGAGAAAGGGGTGAGAATCAGATGAGTATCACCTATTAGTGACTTCCCCCTTGAGTTTTACTGAAGTGACAGACAGAAAAAGAATCCAAAGTTTCTTATAGAGGCAATGGTGACAAACAGGCACTTCCAGAAGGTGAGATACAGAAACCCTGTGCACTGAGTGAAGTGCAGCCTATAGTCAGCTAGCAGGACAAGAGAAGTACAAGGATGCACCTCAATTTTCAGCTCTTCCTAGAATTTAGCATCATCATCCATTTTGGATGTAGAGCTTTGAATCCGATTTTAAGGACAGACACAAGCCTGAGAAAGGTTCATCCTTTTTAAAGGGTGCTAGGTAGAGAGGGTGCTACTGCACACCTTTTCTATCATAAACACTTGCCAAAAGCACCATGAGTTCAACTCCACCTCAAGCCTGAATTTAAACCCATGTCCTTCACCTTTTCTGATGGTATTCTCATCATCAGACAACCAAACACTCAATGGCATCACCCTCTGTGCTCCTGCTTGAATCTGTATGGTAGCTGGAAATGGAGAATGATGAAGTCAGGAGAAAACTAAGCAAGTAGTAATTAGGGAGGTCAGTGGGATGGACAGAGAACTGGATCCCAATCCTTGCTCCCAGGGCTTGTTGGATCAGCTGTGCCTGATGTTGTGTAGGGTTTGTCCCTGCATTGTTTCTACAAAGTTCTCATTGACTTCAGCAGGAGTCCAAGGATGGACTGCACAGACCATAACATTTTTCCAAAAGCAAAAGTATTTTCACACTCAGGACTGCTGCAAACAAAAGACATTGTAAATTAAGCCAGTTTAGATACTACAAATAGAAATAGCAGTCAGTCCATAGACACAAACAACAAAGATAAACATTGCCAAAAATACCTCAATAGCACAACAGAATGGAAAACAACACAAGCTGAGAGTGGACCAAACAGTGAAGCATTACATAAACAAATGTACTATTACACCAGCAATGAAAAGCCAGAAGATTTCAGACTCTACAGCAAAACGTGTAATATTATTACCTGTAAAAGCAAAGACAGAGATGGTGAATACGTTGCATAACTCACAGGAATTGCTGTAGACCAGACAGCTCTCTATCACAGGTCACACTATCTTTTATCATCCCAGTAAATGTAACTGAAAAAGTAGCATCCTATATGAGTAACTTACTATATGAAGTCAGTAAAAATCTCTTTCTAACAATCAAATGGCCAAAACATACACATCATGACCACACTAACAAAGGATGATTTTCTGCAGAAACATAATGGATTGTTCTGTTCAATTTTATCCAAAATTCTAAAGAAAATACAATTCAGGGTTGAATGGAATGAAAGAATGAAACATTTTGCTTTAGAAAATGAAAAAAAAAATTGCCTTATGTGCATCTGAAATGTTTCATTCTACTGAGATTACATGGCTTTGTTTTCAGATATTAATATGAACTATTTACATTCAGCTTCGATGAGGTCTAGGGAGTTCTTGAACACCACCACCTTTCCAATTATTTAACGCCAAGTATCGTTTAGTTACATCCAAGCTAAAAGACACTGGAGCTATTAAGGAGAAAACATAAAAGGAAAAGAAAAAAGTTAAAATTCATAAGGAGTGTGCTAAGGGGAGGCATATCAGATAAAATTCAAGTATCCAGACAGCCAAACCAGACAAAAGAAAGGCAGAACTGACCTAAAATTTGGATCAAAGAAGCTGAGATTTATGTGAAAGGGATACAGTTATCTGGTCTAAAATAATCATTCACTCAGACACTCAGAGGTATTCTACATCACTTTTAAAAATAATTGAACATATCTTCCCTGACTAGGTAACATGGCTTACTCTGTAATCCATAATATGTAATGTTACAGAACAYGTAAAAGCTCCATTCATTTAGGCTGCTGCTTCCATTTTTCCATTTTGCACAGCAAAGAAAAAGGTTTGTGGCAGTTAATTTATCTCAGTTTTGTGTACCATTTTAATGCTTAAACACGTATCTGCAGATTTACTGGCTGCCTGCATAGGGAGTTCCAGTGATCCTGCTCACAAGGGCAGCAATCACCCAGGCTACTAAGTCTTTGGAAATCATTCACCAGAATTGTAAGTATTCTGACTGTTCATGTTATCAAACAGTTGCCAGGAAAAAAGGAAATAAAATGGAAAATTAACATAAAACCAATGAACTTAAGTATCTAAGTTTCAAATAATTAAAAAAAACCTGCTGATTTGACTCAAAACTGACACGGGTACAAATCTCTCTCCTCGGAAAACAAGTTTATTTGTGCCTTTTTCAAGAAAAAGGATGCAGAGAATTTAAATTTCTCAGTATATCTAATCTGTGTTCTCTAACATAACTGAATATCTGCGAGCTTCTGCTTGCTCACGTGACCAAAAATCGCTAAAAACACAGCCAGGCACGCTTAAGCCATAACTCTATTTTAACAGGAACAAACCACATGAAAGCATGTTCTGCATCTCATTTCACATCTCACGTGCTCTGCACAATCTGTGGGCTCAGGCAGTATCCTAGAGACACAGAGCACCATATATTGCATTCCTATTTTGTCTATTATAAGCATCCACCTAGCACAGTAAGTATCACTGTGTAGCAAAAAGACCATTTTCACCAAATCTACCTACCATTTTTGGCATCATTTTATTGCTTGCCACTTAATGATCTGCCCTAAAGACAGGACACTTTGATTCATGAGAACCCCCTCGTCATCAGTACTTGGTCTTTACCCGCACATAATTTGTATGAAGACTTCTCCTATATGTCCATGATCTTGGCTAACGCTCCAAATAAACCTGTGCTTTATAGCTTATGATGTGCTCCCAAATGACAGCTTTCAAATTTTTCGAGTCTTTCTTTGATACCGGAGTCTTTGCTGAGATCATTCATTGGCTGTATTTTCTTGTTGATAAGCTGAAAGGCTTAGCTGAGTTTTGGTTTTGTCTTGTTTCACATCAGTGGTTCCTCTCTCTTGTACACAACATGGCATGATGAAGGTGTTCAGGCAGCACCCTCATCTGTGGCTTTTCCTGACCACCAGCTTTGCAATCATATCACGCAAGCTATCTCTCTGCTGCCTTGCGCAGCTACTTCACTCTTCCATCATACCCTGTACGTTGGGGAAAGCTCCGTTTTTGCTATGAGCAAGTTCTTCAATTCTGAAAATGCTCAGTGGAGAACTTCATGTCAAGCASGTTGTGGCATGTAATCATGACTTCTGTTTCCAAGCTCCTTCTGCCCTACCATACAGGTTTCATGGATGGAGCACAAGACCTCTGTTCTCTGCAGGCCTGCAATATTAGTGTCTTCTCTGCCTTCAGTGAAGTATGGCAAGTCACTAACGGACGGATATCTGATCTGATATATAGGGCACTGCTGCTTGGACCACATCCTGAATGTCAGCCTTAATACTTTGTGAAGGAGAGATATCTAAAGCTATCATATTATTTGCTGGATCAAAAGTCTAAGACAGCCATAACAATTCTGGTAGTTCAATTCTTGATCTATGCATATTTCTGTAATTTTTGGGTGCTTTGCCTTCTTAAGTCAAAACATCATCTGCCTTGCTTGTGCACTGTGTGCCCTAGTGTTTACCTTCTAGCAAGAGGATTATATACTGCCTTCTGTCCTTACGGAACTTCACTTTTTTACTTGCTGTTCACGGCCTTCTTAGAGAGGCGGTCACATGTTCCAAAGCCCAATATGGTTGGTATTTAGGAGCCAACTCTCCAGGCAAAAAAACTGCATATAAATTTTTGCACAGCTTGCAAATGAACCAGTGAGCTCTTCTGTGATCTGCCCTTCGTACTAAGGTGATTTCCTTAACGTAAACAGCCTTTCCTGCAAAGATCTGAACGCCTGACTCTGGAGATTATGACACCGGACTCCTAGACAGCAAATCTCAAATTAACATTTTGCTGAACAGTTTCAGAAATAGGTCTTTCATCAGTGCTTTCCCAAGGGTTTAAAAAAAAGTAGTGTGATTGAAAAAAAAAGTGATTTATAAACCAGCTGCATTTGGATTGCAACATTGCATTAAGCAGAGAAGTAATTTTTGGAGCAAATATAACAGCCTGCTTCTGTTTAGGTGTAATTTTTTTTCTACTTCTGTTACACCAAATTATGCTCCTTGCAAGGAGCCAGAACTCAAACAGTGTTTAGTTGCATCTCTTTGAATGGAACCGCTTTATAGGATCATGAAATCTAAATATTGGTGCATTGCAGATTGTAATTTTTAGCTGCTGCAATACCACGTCTTGTTTTGGTGCCTACTGCCAGATGACATCATCTTGTAGCAACTTTTTCAGTGGAGCAGGCAAAGCTGCTTCTCCCAGGATATTGTTGATTAGAAATCCAACAATCCCATATATATATATTTTTTTAGTCTTCCTGCCGCAAGTAAGACTGGAAGGATGGGAAGGAAGAGGAAATTATAGAATCATATCAGCAAGGAAGATCACAGATGGCCCTGGGAAAGACAGGGAGGCAGATACTGTTGTAGTACAGCCTAAAGGTGTATCATATCTACACCCAATAAACACAAAAGCAGTACCAATTCTTCAGAGCTGGTGCATGCATGGATACATACAATTGTATTTTCTCACGTTAGCTTGAGCTCTGTGCCAGGTTCTTTATCTAGTAACCTAATAATGGCTAGAGATGAAGCCCTAGCAGTGAAAAACAACAACAGAAAGGCCTTGTTTGCCATGCTGCAAGGATGATTTCTGCTACAAATGCTTCACAGGCTAAGAGCATGACATCAGGCTGTCATGTAACATGGACTGTAGGTCCAGGCTGCATGTCTGAATATATTTTTCTTGGCCTCCACGTCAAGTTTGAATTTTAGAGATGCACTGTGCATGTTCAAATCAAATACCAAACTTGCTCTGGGTGAACTCCAAGACCTGTGTTGACTCTTGGTATTGCTTAATAAAGAGGGGAGGCCAATTTAAACTACAGATTTTTGTCATTTTTTTCAGATGATCTAATGCTTTGCACAGCCATAAAAATGATACGGGTTTTCACACATGACAAGAAGTTGAGAGTGAGCATTTCTAGCTATGGCACAATGTATGTTTTTACTCTGAGGCAGACAGGCTTTGTCCCAGTGACTGGGAGAACATGTTATCTGATCCCTAATTTGTTTAACAGTCCATAGAACCTTTTTAGGCTGGTGCCCAGATATGATCTTTATTTCTGTCTTTGTGGCGACAGTGCTACCAGACTAAGTGCATTGGGCCACATCTGAGTTTGGTTGCTTATATCTCAATCATTTAAGCTCCTAGAAGAGAACACGAATCAGCGTCACCTGTATTTTTAAGGTTACAAGAACTTCTAAACCTTGTTCCGATCTCATTCAGAGCAACTTCAACATCCTGCTTGCTCTGCTAAAGTGTTAAAGAATGCAAAGCAGGAGCGCTACCTTTTTATCTGCTTCAGAAGCCTTCATGGAGATTAGGAAGTGTTGCCCTGATCTCTCCCAGTTCTATGCCACCTTGCTATCTGGACACAAAAGGTCAGATTTTAAGCTGGGGTAAATCATTTGAACCTCGAAAAGGTCAATAGAGCAATGCTAGCTTGTCCCAGCTGAGGAGAAATTCTCACTGAGCCATTCCAGACTTGGGATACAGGGTTCTTCCCACCACACACTTTCCTATAACCGTTTTCTACTCTCCTATGCACAGCTTCCCTAGCTCCCTAGATACTCTGTTCAATTTCTTGCTATATTTTTTTTTCTCACTTGCTGTATTTAAAGACAATTTGCCTTCCTGAAAGCCAGAAAATTAATATGTTCAAATCCTTGCACCAGTCACTTTTTCTAACATGGATTTATTTTGTTGCCCCAGGACTGATAAACCTTGGTGGGATCACAAAAGATACAGTGAGAATATTTACTCACAACTTCTTATTCTTAACAGTAATAAACAGCACACCTGGATCCAAACTCTGTCTTCATTTGTCCTTGCATCAAGAGCCTTCTGAGAGGGTAGGAAGGAGAAATGATATAGCCTCTCTCAGTCTCCTTGCATATAGACTTTGAAAGGACCAGAATTCAAGAGAGGTCTTCGTGGTTTAATTTGTGTGAAGAAAAAATAAGACCTGTGTATAAGACATGAAAATAGTTAGGTTTCAACACTTCTCACTGCAAAAGCAGAACATCTGATGCTAGATGGTCATATCAGTTGGGGAATGCAAGGATAAAGGAGGACCTTGTACAAAATTTCCCACCACAGACATAAAGACTAGTGTGTTGGCTGAGCACAGAATAAAATGAGTAAGTTTCATTACCTTAAGATAATGATTGTTTTGTTTATTGTTTGGTTTTTTTTTTCCACACAAATTCAAAGCAAACTGAGCCAGATTTGGTTTGGCTGGTTTTGCTACGTTGGTGTGACTTTGCTAAAAATAGGCAAATCAAACCAGAGCTCCCTACTCAAGTTTGACCCTATATTAATAGAAATATGCATGACCCTGAGACACTCCTACATTAAACAGTCTGAGTCAGGGCAGACTCCCTGACTCATCCAAATTGCTTTTCTCAATTTGGGTAACTTGGAAATAACAGTGGCATAGATGTTGCAGGAGGGGCAGTGAGTGATACTTGTATTAACACCTTCATTTTTGGAAATTCGGTGTGCCTGCTACAGACAGCTAGAGGAAGGAAGGCAAAAAATAAATAAATCAAACTCTGGCTTGTATACAGAGACAGCCATCCTTCCCTATGAGTGGGGAAAGTGCCAAGGAACAAATTGGATAGTGTGTACAAAAGGAAGAAAAAACCCTCTATCCTGCTGTTTAGTTGCACCGGCACATGCTATTAAATGCGTATGCCTTGGGGGAGTGCCAACCTACCCCCAGGAAATTCCGGCCCATCTTGAAGAGAGTCATCATTTACTACTGAAAAAAAAAAGAATTAGCAGGGGCAGTAAGAGGCTAAGATGATCAGGTTTAACTTTCGCTGGCCCAAAGCCAAATATGCAAGCAAAGGCTTAAGAGAACTTTCTTCTGATGCCTCTGTGCCAACAATAGATGTGGACAGGACAAATATTTACAGACCTAAAGAGAAGGGAGACTAAATGGGGGGAGCCAGACTGCCTGAAGTGCTTATTATAACGATCAGCCCATGGCGGCTTTACGGCCCTGAAGTGACTGCTCCCCACAGCCGCAGACAGGATGGAATGACTCAACGACGATGCCGCCGGCACAAGATGTCTTTTCACACGTACTGTACCATGCCGTCCTCCCTTTCCCTGGGGTGTATTAATAGCAGTGTAGTCATACTGTACATATACTACAGTATAACCACCTCTCTCTGAACTGAGCACAGGCAGAGCTGCCAGTGGGCTAAAACACATTCAAAACAAACAAAATGATCTTGGAGACCTGGAGGAGGTTTTGACTCTTGTGCTCCATGCCCTGAATGCTCTCTTTCTTTCTCTCTGAGCATCTCTCCGAGGCCACCTCCCTCTATAAGCATCTCTCCTCAACACCCACGTGTCCTACATTACAGAAAAATTAGTTATTAAATGGATGATTTGGCTGAGAGATGACTCTTACTTTATTTACCTTTGAAAATAGAAAGTAAATATAATAATAATATATGTGTATCTGACTGTGTCCCGTCCTCCTCTGTTCTTTGTTGTTCACCTTCCCTAGCTGGCTGGGAATGAGAGTTTCTCTTAATCTGTTTTTTGCACAGTTAAGCACAACAGAGCTCTTCAATGATGCTATGATACAAACATAATCAAATTCTCTTTTCTCTGTTCCCGGAAACAATGACGATGCTGTAAAAAAAAWAATGGTGGGAACATTTATAGTAGGGGGGGAGTGTTTGAGAGCAGAACTTTGTCCAAAAGCACCTGCACTGAAAGCAACCAAAGGATCATTAAAAYGGTTGTTTAGTTGTGATAACTAGCTAGCTCATTCCTTACTTCTCCAGAGCTGATCTTGTCATTCCACCCCTAAAATCGCTGTGGATAAATTGGATCTGAAGACCTCCCCAGCTTTGCCTTCCTGAATATTTATAGCTGAAGTCCAAGAACTGCCACTGGTTGATCACTGCAGGATAGATCTTTAGCAAAAAGGACCTTGGAATGAATACCCACATCCTGTAGCATCTGATTACAGGGGTTTAATTGCATTATTTTCAACCATTTAAAAAGCAATTATCCCCCTTCTTCCTACACACCCATATTTACTAGAATAACTGGAAACAGAGATGCATGGAAAAATACAGAATATTTCTGAAAAAGCAGTTACGTAATAAAGAATTCAACATGCCTCTTCGCTGGGAGGTTAAATAATGAGGTATCTTCTGTTTCTCAGTCACCTTGAGCTTTAATACAGGAGTCCCGAGGTCCAACTCATGCCAGGGTGTGCAAATGAATAATTTTCTATTTACCTTTTCTCCTAAGAAAATAAAATCAATAACGTAACCCCACAAACCTCGCAAACTGCAGCAACATGCAGCCTTCAAGAGGTAGAGAAACATTCTTCCTACGTAGCCCTAAGGAGACCCATAAAGCAAACACAACCTAGTGTCCTCACAGATAAAACACTGTTTACCTTGTGTGACTCTCACATTACATTGCAGAGTACCAGAAGGGTGTTCCTTGCGACTACTCTACAGCGCCCATTAAATTCCTTGCTTTCTCTCCCTCTGGGCCCTACATGCAAGAAATTAGATGGGCACGTCCTGACCATCTGCAGAAGCTAAATCATGCATTGGACATTCCTGTCATCAGGCTCTCAGTCTGCCCAAAGAGTAAATAAAAGAAGCGATAATCTGCCCAGTGAGGCCAGTAGCAAGCTCTGTGGTTGGCTCCAGAGCCACGCTTAGATTTGCAAGTCGAGCAAAYGCTCTGATACGCAACCTGGATGCTGCTCCATGAGCGTTTTATCTGGTGCCGTCAGGAAGCAGCTCCCAAACGCTGCATGCATGTGTGGCATTGCTACTGCCAAGCCAAACCTAAGTGTTCTCAGTCTAATCCTAAAATTTTTCATTCTTTTCCTTCTGTTTAGAGCTCTGTTTCTGTTCCCCAGTCAGAAATCTCTAAGCAGGAGCTGACCTGTCTGATCCCAGCTGGGGTCTGAGCCAACATGGATTATCACCAGTGGAGAGCTACAAAATCATGGCTGGGGCATGTCGAGGTCATGGATGTTTCCTCAGCTGAAATTGCTCACTCTCTCTCTCTCCCCTTCTTAGTCGTGTATCTTCGACCTAACTTTCCAGCTTAGAGAGCCGGCTGTGCTCTGAGACTATGGGTATTTCCACACTGCATGCCGGGGTCATCCAAAGGCTGCCCTCTGGATCAGACTTACTCTATATTCAGACAGTGAAACTACAAGTGCAACCCCAGGCACAGCCCAAGGGACTCTATGTCTAAGCCTGTCTGGCAGTTTAATATTCTGCCAGGCACCTTAGCATACCCAAACGGGCAGTCTGTAGACTGCCTGCAGGGCAAGCCTGTGATCAGAAGTGGTGGCTCACACAACCGTCCCGCTCCCAGCCCTTGTCAGCTGTAATGTAGACACAGSCTGGGGTGGTGTTCAAGAACGAGAATGTGCTTGTCTCCAACATAGCAGATCCTCTCAAGCTAGAGGCTGAACATGCCACGTCTCCTAAGCCTGTGAATCACACACACATACATAACAAAAGACAGTCAAAATCTTTATTAAATAAACTAATAAGTACTTAAAATTGCAAGCCAAATGGGACCAATCTTCATTTAATGTGACCAGAAATGTTTAATACTCCTCTGTCTCCGTGACTCATAACATCAAAAGCCCAGTAAAAGCTGAGAAACACTCACTGCCTGCTACAGAGCAGCACACAATCTTCTTTTAACTGCAAATGTACACAAAATGCAGTATGTATTAACCAGATTAAAAATGTCATGCCTACCAGGATAGGAGAATGTAATATCTGGTCTCACACACACTTTCTATCATATAAAAATGTTGSTTGAAGATACAAGTTTCTCTTAATACCTCTGCAATGCTCACATCATATATATCAACACATTCATGCCAGAAAACATAACACTAGCTACAAATGGCACAGTTTTTGCATGTAAACACAGCATAAAGGGCAGATATTTGAAGATAATTAGGTGTCTAAAGATGCAGTAGTCATACTGTGGACATTTCAAATGCATCTGGGCATCTAACTCCTTTGATTTCAACTAAATTATTTTAAAACCTTTTCAACTCTAAATATTTTCTTAAGTTTTCCTCAGTCCTAAAGTGTAACTATCACAAAGTTACAGTAATTACCATCACTCCAAAGCCTAAACATCTCATTTAAAAAGTTCAACTTCCTAAGCTGCAATGCTGTGTGAAAACATGTATGACATTTATCACTTGAAAAACCCCAACTCTTACAAGTGAGGAAATGGACAGGCAAGAACATTGCAAAGTTTATCATGTCCACATAGTACAAAACATGTATTTTTATTATCTGATATGAAGAACATACACACTGCATCACAGCAGGCAGCCATAATTCTGATCTGATGATATTGAAAGTATTGTTCTTCTCAACTTCAAAAGGCATAGATATTTTAAGAAATACTGGGTAGTGGAAAATATTAGTTAATATGTGTATTAATAAGACATTGATCATTATTCATGCTTACACTTTGATAGAGTATTCATAAATACTAATTCTGAGTCAGCTTTGACCTGGCAATTCCCATAGAACAGACTGAGGTCCTACTTGGCTGAATTTGCTCACAAGGCACATCCGTCGTTTTAAACCTAAATTTATTTCTGCCCTTGTCAACCTGCTATCTCATTATCTCACTATTCACTGACAAAAGAAATGATGAATCATGAACATTGGGGTACAGAGAACCAAATACACTCAATAAAATTAACCTCATTATGTCAGTTGTGCGTAGCATGATGAAACCCTCCGGTGGGACCTCTAGGGGTTACTGTAACACAAGTAAAGAATAGTTGCATTGTATTGAAAATAATGATGAATATATACTTCAAGAATAAAATTCATATCATGACTGGTTCACAGCAAAATCCGGGCTACAGGTGGATTTGCATTTGAGAGTTAATCACTGTGTGACATTAACAGAGAAGAGAATTTTAATGTCTTTCACAAAGGTTTTGTTGTGTATTTGGTTTGATCAGTAGGTCTAGAAAATACACAAAGCAGGTATCATTTTCTACTTAAACAGAGCAAAACTACTACAAAATCAATGAAAAGTCTTACACCCTAACCATCTATGGGATGAGGCTGTATTTTACCAAAATATAGGCTGCGAGGCTATCCATGCCTCTATTATTTCTTGTAATGTCTATGACACAGGCCTACATTGGGAAAGACATCAAGGTGCTCAGTAATCATCATGCACAGACCGCACCACGTGCACTGCCCGAGGATGTGCAGGCAATCCCAGGCTCCTGGTGCGTCCACACAGCCCCCGGCCACGTTGTGGCTCCATCTGCACCTTTCAGTGTAGTCATACTACAGGCCCTCCAGCAGTCCCAGGATTTTTCCCCAAACCACCTCCAGTGTTAGCAGGACTTTAAATCAAGGTGAACTTCTGTGCTAGGTACACATCATATTTTTAGATGGGATCATTTTATTTTACAGTCCCTCTTAGAGAATTTTTCCATGTGCTATTTTCCAGTGTGGCTATTTTTATTTTTACCATACACAGATGTCCTTGAGGTATGCTTAAAGCACAAACTGTGAGTGCTGTTTGCCAATGTAGGGTTTTCCTGTAACTCAGTACAGTTCTGATGCGCATGCAACATACAGAACCGCACAACCACATGCCCCGTGAGTGGGAGCACGCAGCAGAACGAGAGTCAAGCAGTGCTGCTGCAAAACAGGGCAGAGCTGAAGGTGGGACATGGCTTCAAATGGCCAGCATTAGCTCCTGAAAACAGCTGCTGCAGAAACTTGCTTTGCCTGTACTAAATTGATAATGCAGGGTTTTCCAGAATACTCAGTCAAATAAAGTTTTTAGAGAAACGCAAACTAGAGGGATGTCAATTAAATGAGACGCGATGACTGCAAGGGGATTTATGCAAACATCTTTTGTTACCCTGAACAGCACGCTGGCTTGTCAATCTTTCTGAGCTGCAAATATTTCTGTGCATTGCAGATCACAATGGAAAGCCTCCCTTCTCGTAGATACTGCTGTCTTCTGCTAGGGATTTCTAATACTCACCTATTTTTATAGAAAGAGCCATTACAGCTATCTGGTCAGATTCACAGCACTGATCAAAGGTTTCTGCCCAGTAATCTCCATGTCAAAGACCTATCTTGAAGTCAAATACCTATCTTTTTTAATGTAACTATTTTGTTTTTCGTATACAATAAGCACTATCTAATAAAAATGAGATCAACCAAAGCAGTGTAAAAACATAATTAAGGCCTCTGGCTAAGTATGGAAAATGACTTTGAGTGAAATGTGATATTATGTTCCATAACTGATTAGTCATTTTGTTAATCACCTTTTAATATGCTCCAATTAGAGAAGTGACCAATTCTAAGGATGCCCAATGCGAGCTGGTAATCAGAATGCAAGTGGATATAAATGGTTCCAGAGCTCTGTACCAGCTCATTTTTCATGATATTGGAGCATCTCCTACAAAATGCTGACTGTCCTCTGATGTCAGTGAATTCCACCCGTGGCAGAGCATTTATTTGACCATCATAAAACCAAAAAGTTGAATAAGCAGATAACATTTTGATCAACTCCATTTTGTAGTTTTCATCCATACCTACACAGGAAAACACATCAAAGATATGGACACACAAAAAATGAAATGCAAAAGAAGAAAAATAATTGACATGATTAAACCTAGGGAAGTTCAAGTTCAAATGTTGGTATTCGGGGAGTCAGACTAATTGCCAGCCCAGCCCTAAAAGCCATGAATCTAGGAAAGATCTGAAGCCTCTAGGACTAATCTACATGAGGAAAAGACCATTGAACGAGAATGCAACCAAAGCTTCCAAAATACATGACAAAACTATTAATTTATGCACTTATATGCCAGAAGTGTTCCTTGCAGTCTCTTCATCTGACTTCCTACTTTAATGCAGGCTGTAGGATTTTCACTAAATAATTCCTGTTTGAATTAGAGCTGATTTAAAGATTTCTCAGGGCGATGAACTGACTGCAATTATTCATTGGTGTTCACTTATAAATCAGTATTTCCAGTTCAAATGTATTCCTTATTTTAAGGTGAACTTGTAAAATTTCATTTTCCAGCTATGGTATCTGAATGTATCTTGCTGAACTAACAGAACAATTCAGTTGTCCTATCAATTTTTTGTTCCCCATGTAAGTACCAAACCATCCCTTAACCTCTGCTGAATAAATTAAGCATTTTATGTTCAGGAAGGTTTCCCAGCACTTCTACCACCCTCACGTCTCTTTCCTGCATTGTAGACTACAAACCTGAGCACACTATTTTTGAAACAGCCATAGTAGTGAGGCCTCTGGACCTCCTCCCTTTCGCTCAGTGCTCCTGTTTATATATTCATGGATTGCAGTCAGCTTTTTGGCAAAAGAACAGCTCCAAAGCTCGTGTTCATTTGATAATCAACCATCACTCCCCACATCTTTTTCTGAGTCACTGCTTCACATGACAAAGTCCTCTTATCTGTAAGCACAGGTCTCATTCTTTGTTCTTCTACCTAGGACTTTGTAAAGGGTTTTACAGAATCTGAAATGTATTACTGACTTGTGACCATTTTACATAGTGATCCCTATTACTCTGTATCAATGACCTACAGGATGAGACCCTTTATTTAGGATTTATTTGTTAATTTTTATCACCTTGATATTTTTCTCCACTGGTAAAAATGTCACTKACAGTGGGGCTAACACCAGTCCATTTTAAGGCCCACTGGAAAGTCCTCTACTCTAAAAGCCAATCTTATATCCACTGGCATGTTTATTTTGTACCTTTTTTAGTTTCGTACTCAAAGTATCATGAATTCCTTGCAGACCATGATGGAAAACCTTACGAGCCTCTGTAAACATTGTCCAGTCATCCGTATACCTACTCCTGGAGTGCCAGCTTGACAACATTTGCTATCCATAACCCCAAAACTGCCTGCCAGTGTTTAAGAGGCATTTGGACAATGCCCTTAATAACATGCTTCAACTTTTGGTCAGCCCTGAAGTGGTCAGGCAGTTGGACTAGATGATCCTTGTAGGTCCCTTCCAACTGAAATAGTCTGTTCTATTTCCCTTCTCTTCTCTCCTATCCTATCCTATCCTATCCAAATTGGAATTTTGCCACTATTACTGACCAAAAACACAGATGAGAGAGTCCAGCTGAACAAGATACAATATAACATAATAAATTTCAGAACTCCAATACTGAGTAAAAACAAGGAATCAGAATTCTTTTTAAAATGTTTTGAATACTAAGAAAAACACACCCACTTTGACCTGAAGTTTTTAACATTATGATCCCAGATCTTTATACTTCAAGAGTACATGCACACACATACACCTGTATTAGAGATGTCTTTTACTCAAGTAAATCCAAGGGCAGGAAAACAAATTGTAAAAATCCGCACTAATCCACCTTAAATATATCAAGGCTGATCCCATATTTAAGCTAATACAATATTCTGTTGCATAGGATACACGCCACAGTTTAAAAATATTTGGTATGCTGATTTCATTTTTTYCTAAAAGTTGTCTCCCCAGCTCTTTGGCAAACAGAGGGTAGAAGACCATCCATGAGTTGTGGCTTCTCACTATAAAAAGGTCCTAAGCATCTTCCTCATATGCAGGGGCAGTCATCGAGTCTGTCCTCACTTGGCTCAGCCAAAAGAAGCATTTCCAAATTAGCAAACACTGCTTCATGAGAAGCAGTAAAAGAAAGGTGCAGCAAAACAGAGTTTCTTGACTTTTAAATCCAAGAGCCATGAATCTTTGGGGGGGGGGGGAAGTAGGTGGATCAGCTTGTGCAGCATTGCCACTATTTCAGGGTAAGGTGGGGGTCTTTAAATACTTCACCCTGATAGGGCTTGTCACGTCCAAGTTGTTACCGTTCCTTGATCAGGAACAAATGCAGTTCCGATGAATCCTGCTCAGTGACAGGTTTATGCAAGTCATGTTCAGAAGTTACCTTGGCCAGTGACATTGATTTATTTTCTGATAAGAAGCTAATTATAAAGGCTTGAAATTTGCAATCGCTCAGTAGAAGGGCAACAATACTTCCTTTAAACAAAGTCATGTACACTGCATTAATAAACATATTAATAACAATAATTATTTCCCCATGCATAGACACCTTGTCTGCCCACTCAAGGTAAAATTCACTCATTGTGAACCATAATTTCAGCCCAGAAATCATTGTCCACCCACCCACTAAACAACTGTGCACCAAAAATGTGCTTTAGTCCAGAGATTCAAGTAGGAAAATTTTTATCTTTTTTTTTTTTTGGGGGGGGGGGGGAACTCAAACAAATTTATTTTGAGATCACTTATATAAACAAATAATGGCACCACTAGATAGTCGCAACCACAGCAGCATTAAAAATACGAAGCATGCTGAAAAGAGAAATTTGTCCCAGTACATTATTGCAATAGAGAGATTGAGAGTGTGCTATGGGAGGGTCCCCAAACTGTACACTACTGAGAAGTTTGACGGGTCAGAAATGTGAGAAAGAAACAGAAATAAATATTCCCCCTTGTTCCCACAGGCAAGTCTTCTCTACAGCCACCTTAGCGCCTTGGTTCCCCACACCACTGCAAAACGCTGGACCTGCAGCAGTGCTGGATTACAAGCGTTGCTGTTGCTCTTTCCATCACCCTGCATTTCCATCCTGATGTCCCGCTGTCCTTCACAAACACTTCTTCCCTCCTTCCCCAACTTGTTTTTCATTCATGTCAGATTTTCAGCCCAGTTTACAATGCTGCAACTGCAACATTTCTATGTGCAGGACAGAGTGGTGCAAAGGCAGGAGGAAATAGCTKGAGGCGTTCCTGCACCTGCTGTTTCAGCCCTACTTATTCACGTCGTAACACCTTTGGTGCCTACGAAGAGGAAGTTATGCTGCAACAAGAAACATTTTCAAATGTGAGCTGCGCTCACATGTTCTTTTGCATGTGTTAAAACTCTTCACTGCTTCATCCTCTGAGGAAGCAATCAGAAAACAAGTGGAAGCAATCAGAAAACAAGTCCCATTGTTTCATGTACTGCTCAAACGTGCTCAGAAGCTGCATGACAACACTGAAAACTGTAATAAAACTTGCATATGACTAAACAAATAGACTAGAAAATTTTTCTAAGAGTCTATTACAACTTGTTGAAGTATTGAAGAAAAACTAAAGGAAGAAGCGTGCTCCTACGTGTAGTAAGAGAGTAACAGGAGGGTGCAGTGGAAGGGCACGTTGGGGATATTCATTCATTCATTCATGGTGCTGCCGGACAATGTCCGGTTTCTCTCGTATGGCAGGCTCCTTGACATCAAATTCAGAGAACACTTCACATTTGCCTGGCTTTTATCAGCTGACACCCTCTTGGCCCGTATTGTACTTCAGTTTCTCAAGGGAAAAAGAAGAGCTAAGATAACTATTCCCCTAGTACCCCTGGCTTTTTCAACACAGCTACTTGTCCACAAAACGTACAGAGGTGTCCGAAATTTAAAGTAAATGTGGCAAGCACTGAAGACTGGGAGCTATTCTTATCTCGCTGCCATCTATAAACACAATGGCTAACCATGTCCCTTACTGCCTAATACAGCTGTCAACATTTAAATGCTTTGTAGTCTACAAATGGGCCAGTCCTACGGTGACAGACTGAGTAATAGAAAGATTACAGGTTGTATAACTCCATTACAGTATGGAGGAATTTTGCAGTCAGTCAACATTTCTTCCCACGCTTGTGCAGGGAAAAATCCCAACCCAAGATTTCATTGCTCTTTTTCTGCAAGGCAAACCATTTCTCAGCTCTCCATCACCTTGGGCGCCTGTGTTTATAGCTACAAGCTCTCTCAAGTCCAGCCTACTTTGTTTGATACCGTTTTCCCAAAGGCTTTAGAAACTTTTGCATCTGAAGAGGAGCTTTGACTGTTACTATGATAGCAAGTCTTAGGAAAGCACTTCAGAAATGGCTCTGCAGTTTTAGTGAATCAATGTATTGCAAGCTTTAGTTACTTTATTGAAATAAAGTGAATCATTACAATCAAATCCCTTATTATGCTTTACAGGAGGGAAGGATTGAGCCCTTAATCTGTTTACAATGCTTATATAACCAATCAAATCAGGATGGGGTAGAGAAAGACAGAAAACCTAATAAAAACTAAAGTACTTTGTGATTTTCCACCATTCATCTTAATTTAAATAGTTTGTTCTCAAAAGTTAAACACTTCTGAGGTCTCGAAAAAAAGAAACAGCTCTTCCACAGAGTTGACACAGCCTAGTGGTAAATATAATAGATAAGGACTTTAAAAGCACATGAATTTCCACCCCCAGCTTTATCAGAGGCTTGCTCTGTTCCCTGGACAAATAATTTCCCTTCTGAATTTCCCTGTCTTTTAAAGCGGAGTAAACAATGCTTTTCCCTTTCCAGAGGGATTTATGAATGAAGGGTGTAGCACTTTGATCAGATTCAACTTTTTAAGTTGTCCACAGGGGATTAATGATGGCAGTTCTTTGTGATTGTATCAACCCTGAATTTGCATTTGACTCATAAGTGTTTAAAACTCCTACACTCCCAGCCACGAATCTGAATAAATGTTGAAAAGGAGATGAGCTATATAAATGGTTTTGCATAGAACAAGTCTTAATGGCACAGGTAAGGATCATTTTTTAATGAGGCATTTCCATCCTGATCCAATGTGCTTTCAACACCTCCTCTTATAGTTACGGGCTCCGGAAGTCCCCAGCATTCAGATATAAAAGGTCATGACTTTTGAGTTTCAGCCAGGAAAAGGTAGGACATGGCAAAATGGGTTCAACCCACGTTAGATGATAGCCCTCAGCTGCACTGTGCAGAAGCACTGCTGACTGACCTAAGGAAGAGCTGTGAACCTGTCCCTGCTATTTCTTTGACTGAAGACAAGGTGCAAATGACAGCAGAAGGAAATTCAAAGCAGAGCATAAAACGAAAGCTATTGATGGGGCTGTCTGTGCACTCCAGAAACTCCCCTGGCAGGGTGGGACAGATGCAGCTGTAGCTTTTCCAGAGTTGTTGCCAGCTGGCCACTGTGGGACATGGAGGGTGGGGGGAGCTAGTCACACAGGCAGCGTGACAGAGGAGCATCTCCTGCTCTCATCAGTGGAGAGAGACGCTTCTAGAGAGTGATCTAAAGCCCAAGCCAAGGTCAGGTGTTTCAGCATGACACTGCAGAAAAGATCATTCCTCTCCATGAATGACATATGTCATTGAAGAAGACTTCTCCCCCATGGTTAAAGTTATCTTTGTGACTACTGTTCAAACATCTTCCAGAAGAAAGGAGAACAGTTTCAGGATGAGAGAAGATTACATGTAATTCTGCTTTTACTCTGTAATTTAAGTGTGTGTGGATAGTGGTCAGGTACAGAGGTACTGCAAACTACAGTTGGATGCTCCTAATGTGGCTGCACGTGTGTAGTAGGATGACCATCATGTAGTATAACTTTCAAGCAAGAAAGACGAGAAAGGGTTACAGCAGAGTCAGACAGAATAACCTCCTAGTAAGAAAAAATAATTTTGCCTTACAATGAAAATGGGCAGAAACCATGTAAGACTAATTCAGGTTAAAGCTGAAGATAAGCCTGAGCTGTAAAATTCAGATTCACAACTTTAAATATTGCCACAAGTTTTGGTTAATATACAATACTTTAGCTCAGACCAATATGACTAACCTGATGGCCTTCTACGATGGAATGACTGCATTGATGGATAAAGGTAGAGCAACTGATGTCATCTATCTTGACTTCTGTAAGGCCTTTGACATGGTCCCATACAACATCCTTGATGCTAAATTGGAGAGGTATGGATTTGATGGATGGACTATTTGATGGATAAGGAATTGGCTGAATCTGGATGGCCACATCCAAAGAGATGCAGTCAACGACTCGATGTCCAAATGGAGATCAGTAACAAGTGGTGTCCCTCAGGGGTCCATATTGGGACCGGTACTGTTCAATATCTTTATTAATGACATAGACAATGGGATCGAGTGCACCCTCAGCAAGTTTGCAGATGACACCAAGCTGAGTGGTGCAGTTGATTCTCTTGAGGGAAAGGATGCCATCTGGAGGGACCTTGACAGGCTTGAGGAGTGCGCCCATGCGAACCCCATGAAGTTCAACAAGGCCAAGTGCAAGGTCCTGCACCTGGGTCAGGGCAATCTCCAATATCAATAGACTGGGGAATGAATGGATTGAGAGCAGCCCTACAGAGAAGGACTTGGGGGTACTGGTGGATGAAAAGCTGGACATGGGCCAGCAATGTGTGCTTGCAGCCCAGAAAGCCAATTGTACTCTGGGCTGCATCAAAAGAAGCATGGCCAACAGGTTGAGGGAGGTGATTCTACCCCTCTACTCTGCTCTCATGAGATCCCCACCTGGACCGAGTACTGCATCCAGTTCTGGAGTCCCCAGTACAGGAAAGACATGGACCTGTTGGAGCAGGTCCAGAGGAGGGCCACGAAAATGGTCAGAGGCCTGGAACACCTCTCCTATGAGGAAAGGCTGAGAGAGTTGGGGTTGTTCAGCCTGGAGAAGGCTCCGGGGAGACATTATTGCGGAGTTTCAATACTTAAAGGGGGCTTATAAGAAAGATGGGGACAGACCTTTTAGCAGGGTCTGTAGTGACAAGACAAGGGGCAACAGTTTTAAACTGAAAGAGGGTAGGTTTAGATTAGATATAAGGAAGAAATTCTTTATGATGAGGGTGGTGAGACACTGGAACAGGTTACCCAGAGAAGTTGTGGATGCCCCATCGTTGGAAGTGTTCAAGGTCAGGTTGGACAGGGCTTTGAGCAACCTGATCTAGTGGAAGATGTCCTTGTCCATGGCAGGGGGGTTGCACTAGATGACCTTTAAAGGTCCCTTCCAACCCAAACCATTCTGGGATTCTATGATATAGAGTTGGCAGCTAGCCTATGAATTTCAGTCTCAGATCCTCAACCTTCAAAATAAAATTTGTGGGAGAGGCTTTTCCACCAAAATTACAGCTTTCACAACAACAAAAATTTACTTCAATTCTTCAGGCTGAAAATTGTACATTCCAGTCGGTAAATGGCAACACTTCATGGCGATGCCTCAGGAACTTGTCCACTGTGTGACTCATCTTCTATTTTCTTTTATGTGCCCTAGATATGGCTAGATTTCACCTCCTAAAGTACGAGGCCCTCCTCTCTTCCTGGAAATCCCTGCTTATAGCATAAACAGAAATTTATCCACAGAGGAGAATGAAAATATAAGTTCCCATAACTACAATCCCTATATAGTATTATAGTGTAATTTCCAAACAACCACTTGTTTGTTTTGTGGCTTTGTTTTGTTTTGTTTTCTAATGCAGATTAAAGAATTTCAACAGAAAGCTGCTATTTTTAATGTTGCAACAGCAGCAACTTCAATGGGTTTGGAAGTACCAAAATAACATTATCACTTTGGTCATTTAAAACTAGACAGAACCAATGCATCAGGGAGTGTATTGTTTGTAGCAATCATAGATTGGAAAATGAACTAATTAAATGTTAGGTCTTTTCCTCTRTCCAGGAGGAAACCACCCTTACCAAACCTTCAATTTCTTCTTCAATTTCGTCTTCAATTTCTCACTGAGAACAGAATAAAAGAAGACAATCTTGCTAAATTAAGGTAGTCGCATGATTAAATGTGCAAAGGGAATTGATTTAGAGCAGCAAGAGACAATTAAGAATCAATAACTATGCAGGATTAAATGGAAAAGATCTGGAAGGGGAAACCAGACTTTGGATACCATAAGCAGAGACAGAGAGTGCGCTACAAACCAAATGTGCCTCACAACCACTGTGTAAGACTGAGTTTTAGAAGATCAAGGATGCTGGATGGGAGATAAAGGACTACACTGCCTGACTGCATGGATCTGCTTCTGCCTCAGCTGCAAAGATCCACTGGCTCTGCCTGGTGACACCATGGCTACAACATTTAAGATCCCTCACACTGAGTGATGTGCAAGGGAGTACAAACTTCTGCAGCCAGCAATCTTGTGAAAAAAAATAAGAAAGATTTACAATGCCCTTGAGTAACTAAAGCTAAATAATATATCTCAATTGAGAGATGTCGCTTTCGATATAAAGCCCCCTAGCAGCCCCCTGGCGCTGGTTCAGCAAGATTCAGCAGAACTCATACCAACACCGAATCGCTGCTTCCCGCAGCAGTATGCGTTTCCTCCAAGGCCACCCGTTCAATTGCTTACCAGTGCCAAAAGACGGGCACTGTGTGAGCTCCTTGGCAATGGTCCTCCCCGGGGATCTCCCACGCACATCCCTGCAGCACTAGGACCAACCCACTGAGCTGTGCAGATCACGAGCCTGCAGAGGTCTCTGGCCACACAGCAACTGCTTGGGTAATACACCTGAAATGTGGCTGCCATGTATCCACTGCAGAGAGATGACACCGCATGTTGTCTCATTAAGAAACTATTACCCCTTCCACAAACCCTGCCTAGCTGAGTTGCCTGACTTAGGAACCATATTAAGCTCTTTATCTAATCAATAGAGAGAGAGGCGTATCCAAAGGCTAACTATTTAGGTAGCCTAAGGTAACGAAGCTCTCAATTTAGACCTCTTAATTAGGTAAATATGGTGATGTCAGTTCTATTTTGTCAATAAAGGGAGACGAGCCTATCACTGGTGCCAGCTGATAGAGTTTCTCATTTAGCTGATGTAGTAACCATTTGTACATTTTACACTAACAAATACTATTCACTGCACAGTTGTTTCAGCAATTCTTTAATTTTGGGGGGCATAAATTATTAGAAAACGATGTCATTCTTGTGAGGACCTGGAATTCTAATGATCAAGAATTGATGCAAACCTTTCAGGTCCTCGTCCTTAAATATACATATGAGCTGTAAGTAGGCAGAGTGGCACACTGGGATCATTGAAAATAAGTGCAAAGAGGACCCAGCAAAAATATTTTGTTTGAAAACAGCAATCTAATTTTCTAAAAGATGGCACTGTTTTGGATCAGTTCTGAGCTTTTAAAAACTTCATGAACAGAGGCTATTAGTTCTCTGGTACTATACATAATCTGCTTTGTGAACTTTTTTTTAATATCTTGAAATCCACTTCTTCAAGGCTTTTGTGAGGTAGGAGTAGGAGCTTTAATTATTTGCTAGCAGTTTCATTTCTATGCACAATAGGAAGGGAGCATAATGCTACAATCCCCCTGTGAAAGGAAATCCTGTACAGGTTAGTAGGTGCTCCAGAATCGAAGCTAGCAGTCACCAAATCATTCAGCATGTTTCATGCTGACAGAGAAGTCTCTGTCAGGGGAGAAAGTGCCCGTGTATGTTATCTTGAAGAAATCTTTTTATAATCATCTTCACTCTGCAAGAAACTCATCCTGTCTTTTTCCTAAATGAATGCAAGACAGTGTTTACAGGCAATCCTGAAGTCTTCCCTTTCTTTGCACAAAGCATATTAGCAGCTGTCCAAAATACACCTCAATGCCATGGGGACCACCTTTAAGGGGAGAGACTTCCAATTCTTAGTCAAACCATCGCTTCTCAGCTGAGGTTGCCAATAAGAATGCTGTTGGATAATTTCAAGCTCCTTTTCTGTCTCACTTTTACCCACATTAAATAGCACCTAATACCACAAGTAATTTCAGTGAAACCGATGGGCACAGTACACAGCAACACAGCGTTCAGTACAAAGGAGAAGCAACTGGGAAACTTGAGGCTACAGCTTATTATGCTGATCCTTTTCCATCAGGCAGCAATCTGGTATGTTCAATTTAAACTCACTAATTCAGCCGCTGAAGCTGCTACATTTTTTCTTACAAATCTCTGAACCTTTGTTATTCATCAAATCATTTTTTCACGTCAATAGCCTCTTCTTACAGCGAGTCTCATGGTACTTGCAAATATTAATTTCATTACAATTTTGAGAGGCATAGCCCCCTTTTCTGTCAAATTTAAAAAATGAAAGAGCAAGTAATATACCTGAAATCAGTCACTAAGCTGGCAGCAAAACGTGTAGGAGAAATCTCTTCTCCTCAAACTTTTGCTTCTGGACTCTGATCACTATCAGGCTGAAGTCGCTGCTAAAATATTTCCAGAGGTAACCAATCTAMATTAAATAAGCATTGAGAGAGTTTTAAGACTTGCAAATTGTTTCTGAGGGGCAGCAAAAGACCACGTTCTTCACTGAGGACTAAAACTACTTATGATTCACCGAAGAAAAAGGATGCTTGTAAGTGCTTAGCTACCACCAAGATCTCTGCAGAAGTAAAAGGCTTTCATCCTTTTCAAACCAGGGCAATTTGAAGAGATTACTTTAAGTAAAAAAATACAGAAAATTGGCAGGCCCCAAAAAATGGACAGACATCACACTCTCCTGGTATAATGTATCTTGGGAACATGCTCGATTAAACAATTAAGTTCTTTCTAGGTAAGCAGGATTTAGCTGGCTATAATTCAAGGCTCAATTATAATGTCTGTTACAATACAATTCTTATTAATGATAACTCTAATTGCAGTGTTCACTATCCTCTTCCAAACCAGCTAGCTTCCTGGAGACAAAGAATTTTGATTAAATTCCTTACTTAGTTCAATTTTCCTCTCAGATAGACATGCACAGTTCCCACTGAAGTGGTATAGATGTTTCTGAAAGCGGGACCAGAGGAATAACATACTCCTGTACTGACCTGACACCAAGTGCTTTCACACAAAGCTAATGTACGTCCAGTCATGCAGACACTGAGGCTCACAGACAAATATATGACACTCTGTAAAGTTATTCTGAATTTACATTAGTCTTTTTGAGAGTATGTCAGTATAGACAAATCTCTGGCTATTACTACATACGCATAGGACTGGGTTGATTTTGATCCAAGAAAAATAGGCAGATCTGTTCTCTTTTTGGCAAGAGTTATTTCAAGGGAATTGCATTATATTTGTATTGTGTTAAATGGAAAATGTTTTTTTTAATCATGATAAATCAAGCATATTCTATAAATTACTGTTAATCTGCACCTATGCAGTATGCTTTTGTTATAAAAAAAAAGTAAAAAAAAAAAAAGGCTTTCAACTTCACAGACACAACCATAACTCTCAACACTACACCACTGCCAAAGCTAAAGAAACAATATAAAGTAATTTTGTTAATATACAGGAAAAGAAGATGATACGAGTTTGTCCTCAGATCACTAGGAAAAGAACAATTAATCATTTGTTCTGCTTTAAATAAAGGCCTGCTTCCTAAAACGGAATGAATTTGTACAGCTCAGCTGAAATAAATGGAATAGTATTCATTTATTTCAATAGGGAATTTCACTTTAAGCATTTAAAAAAGAATTTAAAAATCAACTTCTCAGTATTGAAATATTGAAGTGGAGAGGGAGGTGCTGATCTCTTCTCCCTGGGATCCAGTGACAGGTCGCGTTGGAATCGTTCAAAGCTGCACCAGGGGAGGTTTAGACTTGGCATTAGGAAGTATTTCTTTACTGAGAGGGTGGTCAAACACCAGAACAGGCTTCCCAGAGAGGTGGTTGATGCCCCAAGCCTGTCAGTGTTTAAGAGGCATTTGGACAATGCCCTTAATAACATGCTTTAACTTTTGGTCAGCCCTGAAGTGGTCAGGCAGTTGGACTAGATGATCCTTGTAGGTTCCTTCCAACTGAAATGGTCTAGTCTATTCTATTCTATTCTATTCTATTCTATTCTATTCTATTCAGAATATCTTTGGTGCAATTTTGTGGCCATTGCCCTAGCCTAAAAGATCTAAGGAAAATCTTCTCTGACAGAACTTCAGTTTAATAAGTAATTACTGATTTAATGTGCCTTTATAGTCTCACTCAAACAAGTCTGTTCCAGGACACTACAAACACTGAACATCATCAGTTCCTTAAAAAGGGTAATTGTATTATTATCACGGATTTACCCGTGGCCAAGGAGAAAGATGAAGAGGTTAAGAATTCAGCTCTGCCGCAAGCTACATGGGACCACACAAGAGAATGTCAGCTCCGAATAACTTGGAAAAAAAGCTGCCCTCTCACTATTAAGAGCTCATTTAGGACCAGTATACACAAAGCTTGTTTGAGGGCACACCATCATCCAGCAGTAGGGCCGGGAATGTGACTCAGCTTCCCAGAGTGCAGTATTTTTACCCCATTCACAACCTCAGCAAAGGTTTTGTTTAGAGGCATTTCTAACTGAAAGTCATGTTTTGTATCACCTTCATAAATCTTTGAAAATTCTGCACTGCTAATTGCCATTGCCAGAGTCAACAAATTTAAATCACAGGAAACAGAACTGCAGAAAATGCCTCAATTCTGTTGATACACTCCAGGACTAATGACACTGTAATTTGTTTACTTATATTACTATCAGTACTACAATGTAACCTGAAGACCCAATCAAGATTAGGACGCCATTACGTTACGCATGAAGGAGGAGGCAGTTCATATCCCAAACCGCTTGCAATCTATCTACACGAGGCAGACAAAGTACAACTATCATTTTGCAGATGGAAAACAGAAGGAGTAAGCAGATTGCCATAGGCTTTCAGAAGCTTGCTCAATGAAATCTCTGATAAAAACATGACATAAACCATTGCTGCTGGAAATGCATTTCGGTGCCAACATGCTACCTTATCTATTAATCCCATTACTTTAATATTGTGTCAGGTAACTTTTGAGACACAACATGGATGCTGGATGATAAGAAGAAATTATTATATTTGTTATATTTCTTAACAAAAATAAAACATACGGGAATTTGACCACATTCTTCCATCATATACTAAGATCGGGACGCGGTTTCATGTTCTACCACAGTCTTCCTATCTAATTTTCTGCAATGATCTGGAGCATCTATTTGTGTACTTAACTCAGGCTGTGCAAAGCTGAAAAATTAGCAGGTGATTTACAGTACCAAAGTTAGGCACTAAGGCGTCTTATGTAGTCAGAAAGGGCAATCAGGTACTTCTGAAGGGTAATCCAAAAATCCTGCTCTAATTGTAAAGCAGCCAAGAACTGCTCCTTAGGAAAAAAAAAAAAAAGAAAGAGATTTGCTTAAACTAAGAGCTTCCTTCTAAACTGTTCTTTAGTGAGGTTGCACCTTAACTCCTGCTGCCACTGGAACTTAGGTCTGTCCATTAAGGCATCACGATGCATTTGCGAATCAGAACACATAGTCTGCTCCTGAGATTATGCATCTAGTTGAACAAGGAGAGAAAGAGGCAAAGCTGCCACATATAACAGCCTAATAGCTGGAGCGCTGACAGCAGAAGTGTAAAACTCGATCACAGCTCTCCTTCATCTTGAGGAGATTCCAGTTCTCACTTCCCACTTCTCCGGAACATGTAGGGTCGTCAGACTAGAAACTACCCTGCTGAATCCCTACTGTGGTGATGCATGAATCATAAGATCCTGGAGGATGAGCAGACAGGACTCTAAAGTTCTGCCAAATATCTAGGGTACCAGCCTTTGATCCTCTCTGGACTTTTTCTGCAGGGACTGCCAGGACAACTCATGCAGACAGCTTGCTCCTAAAAACCTTTTTCCCAAAGATGCTTCAGAAGCAAGCTACAGGCCTTTTACTCCTGTAGTGCAGCAGTCCCCTCCTGTCCATGCTCTCTGCCATCACTCCCCACCACATGGTGAATGCACATCTCTGACACTCCTGGAGAGGGAAGGCAAGACGGGGAAGTAAGACAAAACAGAGCCCACAGCCCGCTCCTCGTTTGAGTCTCCTTACAAATTCGTAACTTGTTCTGGCAGAAGCAAGCCCCTTCTAGTCTCCTCCTCCTCCTGGAAACTCTCGAGATATGACTAACTAGTGGACAGCCAATGTTTTTTCTATGCATGTGCAAAAACCCTAGCCCTTCAGGGAATCATGGAAACAACCATGTTTGTGCTAAGGAGCTGTATTGCCACATAGTGTAGGCATTAGTATGAGAGCAGAAGGGCCACTGCAAGAAGTTACACGGCCTACCAGGCTGTCATGACTAGGCACCACCATACACGAAAATAATTGGATTAAAAAAAAAAAAGTACAAAATGAATCCCTGAAGACAGGGACCAGAATACAACTCCTTCAATACTCCTGCATGAGTGCCTGAACCAATTACTCACTCACTTGCCTGCTCCTTTTCTTGCCCATGGCTCTTGCATTCTTCACTGCTGAATGTCCCAAGCTAAACTGGAGGGAGCAGGAAATTTCAGCTTTCTCCTCCCCAGGAATAGAATGGTTGCAGTTGAGAATGTGGCAAATAGAGCTATGACCCTCTTCTGTTGGAAAAGGCAACTGATTATAGGTTTGCCATGCCTGAAACAACTGTTCGGTTATTATACATGAAGTGGGCTCCCAGAGGCCGTGGTTTTGACTGAAAGTGGCTGTCACTGCTGTGCTTGATGCTGGATTCAGAGCTGTGCTCAGAGCACCCCAGTGGGTCAGGCTCCTCTCGTGATCCAAATGACCTCTAGATCTTGGCAGAGTCCAGTCAGTGCATGGTTCCCTCACTTCCCAGACTGTAACGCCTCCCTACAGGTATTTGTGCCTAGCTCCAGAGTGACATGTAGGCTGAACATGGAGACAACTTCTTGAGTTTTACATGCTCCCAATATTAAGCAGCTTTGGAAAGCAGGATTTCTGGATCATTTCCTTGCACCTAGGTGTCTTAATTTTGTCTAACTCCCATTTTAGGTGACAAGACTGATGTTCTGGATATCTCTGCGGACATCTCTGTAACTTAGCTACCCACTTCCCAAAGCAGGACTCACAGGAGTGTGGTGAGGATAAGCATTAAGTACAGTGAGGTCTAATGAGATCATATAAATAAGACAGAAATCATTCCAAGATGAATCCCAGGCATATCCAGAATCGCATCAGTATAAAAAGAAGTTACCTTGTATTCAGATAAAATCGTTTTAAATTAAAACTTGACATTCATATTTCATCTTTCCCACATGACTACAGACCACTGAAGAAACACTTTATTCGCTAACCATGGGCTCCCTTTAAAAATATTACCACCAAAGACTGCTTAAACATTGCAACAGCACTGGAACTGAGGTGATAAGCTTTTTCTGATATCTGTTCTAAGCTGGGAGTTAGAGAGGTTGCATAGCACCAATAGCAAGATATATGGAGGAAGCACAGTTTTTGCTGGAGATTGATTTAATGAGTTTTCATAAAGTCTTTTATGTCAAAAGTCATAGCCTCATCTAAGATGTTATCTAATATCAATAAGAGTATGCAGCATCTTGCTATCTTCCCACATTCACTATTCACACTCTCTCTGAAGTTATCCAGCAGAACTGTACTTTGTGGGAGCCACAGACCTCAAAGTTTTTTGCCTATTTCAGTTCTGACATTTAAATTTATTTAGAACTAACTGGGGGTGGGAGGCGACAATTTTATTTCATAAAAACTTTTGAAGTTTGGACCGGAACAGAAACATATCTTTCAGCACCTTCACAAAAATAGTTTCAAAACATCTATTTTCAGATCTAAGTTACAGAGGAATGTCTGTAAGAGCTGAGACTGGCATGGGAGACCCATGTGTTTAACTTCCAATTCAAACTAGAAATCCTCATCAGATCAAAATACTCTGAATATACAAATGTATAGGAGCTTAAACCCAGACATCCTATATTCCAAGCCAGCGCGCTAACTCCCATATAACCTTCTGAAGAGTGATGTTATTGAAACTATATCAAAAAGCTTCTTGAAAATACAAATAGGTTTACTTCATTAGTTATATTTACTGGAAAATGTTCCTACCTTGCTCCAGCTGCAACCTACAGAACCAAGTACAAAACTGAAAGAAAGCAACAGTTACCAGTGCGAACCTTCCTCTAATACTGAACGCTAGAGGAAAACATTACCTCAAAGATCTAGGCCCAGATCACTAGCTGTCAATCCCCACATCACCTACGTTTTGCTTTCTTAAGGAAAAGACCACATGCTTTTAAGATATATACAATCATTAATTGTATATATGTATCAAGATCAGAGACTGGAAAAATATGAACCCAGCATTTTCACTGTTTCATGCTCGATTTCATTAGCTAGTATAATGGCTTAAAGAATCCGGTCCACAGCTTCATCTGTTAACCTCTCACCATTGAATGCTACACTTGGCAAATTTACTAGCATGCACATCTAGATACTGTAGCCTGAACTGCTCAGATAGGAGTGAAATATTCAGGAAAACCATCAGAACATAATTGAAGGGATTATGAGTGACATAACAAAGCAAAAAAATACAACCACATGTGAAATGGCAAATAACTCTTAAATGCAAGGCAGTTGGTATTGAGAGAATATTCAGAACATGCCTTACCTGTGTAGTGCACCACACACGTCTGACCCTTCTTTGGAAATGTCCGTCCTGTTAAAATTATAAAAGGTTATTCTTTTATTTTCTCTGATTGACCTGTGTGGCTAGGCAGGTTTATCTTTTAAGAGGAAAATGCTAGACTGAGATTTGTATTGACTATGCGTTATCAAATCACTAATATGCAAGACAGGAATGGGTATGGTTTAGGGTAGAAGGTCCCAGCTTGGCTCCTATTTAGCTCTTAGACCAAATAATATTTTCCTTACATAATTTTCCTTATATATGTGTGCATTATATATGCATTTACATTCTGTAAGTGCAAAAGGACTGTCAAAACTTCACAGATTATAACCTTAAAATTATCAGAATGTTTTTGCTACAATTTTTCAAATAAAGTCTTAGCTTGACATTGTGAAAAATTCCATTTGTATTCACATTTCTAATGCCTTTCACTCAAGACAGCTCTAACAAGGGCATCTTTAATTAGCAGGGAAGGGTTTTAAAAAAATTTTCACATACAAAGGCAATTTTATTTTGTAGCATCAGGCAATAGTAAAGCAGTGATACACTGAGTTCTTGTAAGAGCCTGGTAGCTCCTCCTGAAATTTTCATACTGAGAGGAAAAGAAGGCTTAAATTATTTTCTTGCCATTGGAAAACAGAACTACCATCTCCATTTTACCTGTTCTAGGTACTGCCAAAGGCACTAAAAGCTAGGGGAAGATTTTCCAGGCTCAGTTAGCCAATGGCATATTAAAGCAGCTAACCTTGATTTCTCAAGTACTGTTGGCCAAGGGAGGGCCCAGGCTCAGAAGAACCTAAGTGTATAAATGAGACCAATTATTAAGGAACACCCTTGCCAGAAAGCTAGAAGCTGGGGATTCAGGTAGAAACTGAGGATCATATCTTAGTTGGCTTTCTGGCCTCTTTAGTCTGAATTAACATGATAACAAGTTATGCATTACAGGCTCCATCGCAGGGTATAAAACATCAAGTAACACTTAAGCTATGTACTTAGGGCTTATATGCCAAAACCACCACAAGCAGTAAATGGCAAGAGGGCAGGCTAATATGATGAACTGAGATTTATAACATGAAATTGAGAAGATGGTGCTTCCAAGCGTCATCTGAACAGCCTTGTTCATCAGCTTGGCTGGCTGGAGTATCTCTAGCTGTGGGTTGCACAAAGCGCGGTACAATAGGTATCCAGTCAGGGCACCACTGTAACCTTAAAAGGATTCATCTCATTTAACTTTAACCATCTAAAACACAGGCAATTATTGTATGCCAGTCTCCTGGGCTTCCCCTGTCGACCGTGGAGAATTAGCAGCGCTTTGAAAGAAACCCAGCCTATCCAGAGAGAGGCAAGACAAATTATTCTCAGGAGATGACTACAGAAAAAACCTAGAAGACTGCTTTAGACTAGCCTGAGAAAAGTTATGCGAGATGAATCCTACCTTTGGTAAAACAAGTACTATTCAAATGATGCACTATTATATAGAGATCTGAGAAAGGGAATATCAAACCTTACTGACACATATTCTGCTGTTTGAGTATAACAACAGCAAAGTCAATGAAGCTACATCAAAGCTGAATTAAAAGCAGAGATTCTCAAGACCACTGACTAGCTGTGGTTTTAAGACAGTGTTTAAAGTCAGCTGATTTTGATTAAGACTTGCAACCAAGAGAAATAATCCATATAACCTTATTTGGAATAGCATATTGCTTACAAAGACAGCCATGATATATTTAATAGCTAGAAAGTACTATTACGAGGTTAAGTTCCACCCTTCTTTCTACTCTCAACCCAGCAACATTACTTATATGCACATAAGTATTCTGCTTTTACATCTGTGCAACCAAGAGAAGAATTTGATCCCCAGAGCTAAACAGCACTGAGGGAGAAGCCAATTTAAAAGCATACACAAAGAAAGAAAAGATACTGGGCCAAGAAAGTTAAGCTGAGATCGACTTGAACAAATTATTTATGATTGTGTATCAGCCAAGGATGAATCTGGCCTATTATATAGATACATATGGCTGTACGTTAGAAATGACATTCTCTTGAAAAAACAACCCCCAAAACCTTATGAAATGGTATTATAACGGCGCAGAAGAGCAGAACAACGCGAACTGGCTCTGGAAAGGAGAGCCTGCGCCAAGCAGCGGTTATTGCCACCCGGACTGCACCTCAGCCCTCACCAGCACCACACGTTTAACCGGGAGGAGGCAGGCGGCCCGGCCGGAGCGCCGCTGACACGCCGGGAGGGATGCTGACACAAATGGCCGGTGGACCCCGGCGAGGCTGGGCGAGGAACCGGGAAAGTTTGCGGCAGTGCGCGCTCCCCGCCGGCCGCCGCGGCCCCGGGACGCGCCCGGCCCCGCCGCTGCCCCCCGCGCCCGGCCGGCTGCACCGCGMTCGGGTTTGTGCAGCTGTCAGCGGATGCCAGAGAAAAATCCCCAGCCCCCTCGCCGCCCCTGCTGCTGCTGCCGCCGGGAGCCGCGGCGCTGCCGCCCGGGGAGCCGCCGGCTTCCCCCGCCGCCGCCGGGACCCCGGGCGGCCGCCTGGCCCCGCTCCCCCTCTCCCGCATCAGGGGTACGTGCCCGCGGGGTGGGGGTGCGGGGGCGGCCGTGCCTTCCCTCCCGCACCCTGCCGCCTCCCTGCAACGGGGCCCCGCGCTCCCTTCTCTGCCCGGCGGCGGGGACGGCGGCTCCCCGCGGTCTCGGAGCCCCGTGCGACACCCGCCGCGGGGTCGGGTCGCCGGTCGGACACGGGCGCCTCCGCCCCCATGCCGCAGGGCTGCTCCCCCCGCGGTCCCGTACCGTCTCCCGGAGAGATGGTCTCGATCTCCACCCCCATGGCGGCACTGGCGCGGCTCGGTACGGCACGGCACGGCACGGCACGGCACGGCACGGCACGGCACGGCACGGCACGGCACGGCCCCGCTCTCCGGCGCGGCCGGACCCCCAGTACAGGCATGCCCCTCCGCGGCCGGCTGACAGGGGCCTCCCCAGCTGCCCGTCAGCCGCCCGCAGCCAATGCGGGGCAGGGGCGGGGAGGCCGGAGAGGGGAGGGGAGGGGGCCGCCCGCCCCCGCCCGCGGGCCGCCGCGGCTGAGGGGCGCCCGGCGGCGGCGGGTCCGCCCGCCGGCATGCCGGCCCCGGCCGTGCTGGGGATGCTGCTGCCCTCCCCCGGGCAGGGCTCGCTTTAGCGGGGGGCCCCCGCCGGCTCCCGGCGCGGAGGTGCCCGGCGGAGCGGGGAGCCCGGCGGACTGCTTCCCCGGGGGTCTTGCGACCGTTGCCACCCCGTCCGACCATGCCCGCCGCGGAGTCTGAGCGGCGGGAGGGCTTAGGGAGCGTGCGGGAGCTGGGGGTACCGGTGGGGCGCTCCCGAGCCCGCTGCCGAGCGCAGGTACGCCGGGCAGGCAGGGGAACGGGGCAGCGCGCTCCTAAAACGATCCGGCGACTAGGAGGGGTCTGAATGCGGGTGCGAGGGTCAGCATTTTCCCAGTTAAAAACAGCCATGGAGGAAAATATCCATGCTTGCACATTATGTTTGCATGCTGAAGGGGATGTACACCCGTTTCTGTTGGTGGGTAGCAGCAGCAGGGGCAGCGGTACCCATCGGTGGTGCCACCCACACAGAAGCAGCAGCGGCAGGTCTCCAGCAGGCCACTTTGAGGTACCCTGAGTTTCACTGCGCCACACAATTTATAACTTCCTGTCCTAATCTGTGTTTTAAATAAGAAAATCTATGTATGTATTGCTCAGGTGCTCCTGTGATGTGAGATTACAAATTCAAAAGCCTGTGCAAGAGCTACAACTACTTCTGATGATGTACCCAAAATAGATGAAAAATACTATTTCCTCATAAACTATTGTGTACATGAATCTCAGAGTTTCCACTGACTCTAAAGGAATAGTTCTGTTTACAGTTCTGTGTGTTCTGGGTTAAAAAATGAAAATCGAACCTCCACATCATCAGTTTTCCAACTGAAAGAGCTATCTGTATCCATCTAATTCCAACCTGCACTTCTCTGACATTGCTTTTTCAGGATTTTTATCTGTTATAAATGGGATTCCGTTCAGGGAAAAAGATCTTTGTCTACACGGGGCAGTTGCCAGGATGATTGAACTGGCAAATTACTGTGTTGTTTTGTAACTGAGATAATGTGGCCCTTGCATCTACGCTCTGAACAATACCAATCATCTCCACGCTGCTTTTCACACTATTCTGATCAGGCTGTCTGTTCACCCGCATGCTTTATTGTATATATGTTTTGTTGTGAGTCAGACTCCAGACTCCAAAATTACTGGGGCTGGATGAAGCTTTCCAAAAAGTGAGTGAGTGAGGAAAAAGCATGAGTTCATACAAGTTCAGAAGCGGTAATGAGGACTGGACAGGGATTCCTTTAGCCTGCCTCCCATCCCTGTAATTCTGCATCTGCATATAGCATATATAGAATAAGCAGGCACTTACTTCTGTTCATCAGAACAGGTCTGTAACAGTGCAAATTCTGAAAAGGGATTTTTTTCAGTGCAAATCTCAGAACGTCATTTGATTTCTGATAAGTAGAAAGATACTAAAAATGCATTTGAGAAATAGGAAAATGCCAAGCAGGAGATAAGTGGCACAGAAGTATTAAGAGGACATGAACATTGCTAATTCCAGATGTGCCTCAGAGTCATTACAGAGCAACAAGGACGGCACAGCAAATGCTGACCATATAAGGGGGAGTTACAAAGTGAAATTCTAGGTACACGGCGTCCTAGTAGGGTCCTTGACTTAAAAGAAAGGGCTGCTTTCATCCAGGCTCCAGGTAAATGCCTATGTCCTCTCAGACAATCAGAACATCAGAAGGCATAACTCTGATGAATAAAAGCAATTTATACTTTGCTGGGTTCCCTTTAGCCTTTATAAGCCTCCTTTGATCAGGGCTACGTATCTCTCCATGATGGTGGAAGAATAGCTGTTCCCGAGTCACGTCTTGTGACAGGAGGAGATTGGACTCAATCACATAATAGATATAGTTCAGAAGGGACCACAGAACATCTACTCCAAATGTCATCACAAATAACAGGCGTTAAACACAGATCCCAGCATCCTCAGGCAGACTTAAAACCATAACAAAAAAGCAAAACCCACCAACAGCAAAATGCACAAGCCACAGGAAGGGATTAGGAGGGATCAAGCAGTGATATAGGTCTAAACCTACTGCATTTATAAGCATCCTATCCCATGGCCTCTTGCCCTGGGCTGGGTCCCTAAATGCAGACATACAGCTTCTTTTGGGCATGAGCTAATTAGATCCCCTACACTCGTATTCCCAAGTACATGGAAAGAAAGGTGAGACCAAATTCCAAGACAGAAAAAAGGATCTGTAGAGGGTATCTCAAAATTGTTGGGTGAATATTTTTTTAAATCTTTGTCACCACAGATATTGAACAACAAATAATGTTGTTATTTTTCACCTTATAGTACTCACCGGAGGCATTGAGGTCCTCAAAGACACTGTTGTTAACAACTACACAGCGTATGAAGATCTTGGAAGAGAAGACTGAAACAAGGAATGTCCCATATCTTCAGGAAAGCCTCTGAAATACAAGGGAAAGTGGTTTAGGTTTGGCAGAGAATTGGAGGAGAGGCAAAGAGGACAAATAGGCTAAGAGGGAAAGTCCATGACCAAGGAAATTGCTAAAACCAAATTATTGAAGCAGACCAGGAGATTAGTGTTTTAAAGAATGCTCTTTGAAAGCTGTTGCACGACATCCACCTCCTCCCCCTTTGGGATCCAGCGTACCTGTATCAAGGATGAAGTCCATTAGTCTCAGCTTTCAAGGCTCTGCAGAGCTCACCTTCCTGGACAGTGGTTTACCACAAGACCTTCCCACAGCACGTCTTTCTATCCTGGCAACAAAAACAGGGAAAAGCGGGGGGTTCTCTGAACCCTCCTTCCTGAATGTTATGATGGAACCACATGACTCCAACCTCTGAGATTCCTCAGTGGTCACAAAGAGGACAAGTTGATCACAGATATTATGAGGTTTTGCAGAAACCCAAAACCTCAAAGTTTAGCAGCTGAATATCTCATTTTCTTTAGTTAAAACCCCTACAGCCTGCACTGTTTACAAACTATTTATGCATTTCCACTTTTAGGAAGACAAACAGTTTTCAAATTTTTAGGATGTTTTAGTTTAGTTCGTAGTTTAGTTCCTATATTGTGAAATCCCATTCTTCACTGTTTTTTAAATCTACAAAGGATCTACAAATCACGTATAATAGATTCCATATGCACACGAAGAACATCCCTGGAAGACCAAAGCACTAAATTGCCCATAAATGGAAAGCACAAATTCTGCAAATGTATRAATTCATGGAGGCCACAGAAAAACTCAGACAATACACATTTTCCTCACCAGCATCCATGGAGAAGGACCCAGCATTACTTTGAAACCCAACCACTGTTCTATGAACAAATAATGAAAGCCAACTAAAAATATTTTACAAATACTGACCTTTCCGCTCACTGAACCAACATACACCATCAAGTAATTTTAATTAAGTGTACAGGACATGCAAAACCAGCACCACACCGGAAAAAAACCAACCAAAATACACACCAGCCTGCACAGCTCAGCAGGTCATTTCACTGGATGCTCCTGTGCATCACTAGCCTTGATAAAAAAACCCAGAGAGTCAGGCCAGAATCTGTGATTTCCCTCAAAGCAGGTGCCCAGGGCAATTCTGATAGCATACTCACAGTGACAGCCATTTGATGAACGGATCAAAACATACCAAAAACCTCAACGTGCCTGTCATAGGAGGGCTGTCTCTGCTGGTTACCACAGGTCTGCAGCACAGYCTTCTCCTCCCAACTGATACTTGTTCCAAATGCCCCAAAACAGAATAAAGCTTCCTCCTGAAGCAATTATTCTGAATCCTCATCTTTCTTGTGGAACTCCTCATCCACGTCTGCATCCATAGTTTCCTCTATGAGTGCAAAACTGCAGCTGGAATTTTTCAGTAGCATTAAAACTGACTTGAAAGCTGCCCCTTCTCTCTGGCATTCTCTTCTGCCTCACTGGGCTCTTCCCAACTCAGATATTCACTTATTCTCTATCACAGGAGTCACGTGGGAGTCATTATGCAGGTCTTTGTCCCGATCTTCAAGGCCTTTTACAGGACAGGTCACCTCAGGTATGCACAAGGAAGAGCTCCAGCTCATCAGGATATACAACACCAGTTGCTAGAGCCATGAAATTGGTAGCTTATGCTTAGGAATGGATGCAAAATTCCACAATACCAGGACCTAACTAATGGAGCTCACTTCCAGAAGAGATTAATGCAGTTTACCACTTGCAAAAAAATGTGGGTTTAGATTAATGTCTTCAGATGGACTCATCCTCTCACAAGCTTCTGTCTCCCCAGTACAAGAAAAGACACTGATGTGCAAGTCCAGTGAGGGGCCACCAAGGTGGTTAGTGGCTGGAGAATGTGGAGAGGATGAGAGCGCTGGGTTAATTCAGCCTGCAGAAGACAAAGCTAAGGAAGGATCTCAGTTGCTGTCTATAACTACCTAATGGGTGGTGGAGAGGATGGTGCCACACTCTTCTCAGAGATGCCCAGCAAAAGGACAAGAAGCAATGGACACAAGTCACAGCAAGGGAAATTCTGACTAAATATAGGGAAAAAGTCTTCAGAAGATGAGTTATCAAACAAAGCCTTGAGGAACCTGACTGAACTTTGAAATTAACCCTGTTTCAAGCAAGCGGTTGAACCATATGGCCTCCAAAGATCCCTTCCCCTAAATTGCTTTATGAGTCTGTAATATTTTTCCTACAGAATGAAGAAGAGAAGGAAACAAAGAAGCCTTAGTGAGGTTAACCACAGTTCTGAAATAGACTGCATGACCCTAAGTCACTTTGGTTCTGTTTGCAATGCATAATGCTCCAAAGTGGCTAATATATCTACTGGGCACTGCACAACAGTGTGTGTAAAAACTAGCTAGCATCTCAGATGCAATATAAATATGAAGTTGCAGCATCCATCCAGGCTAATTAGCACGCATGCAGGCTGCTGCACTGATACTGCTTCACCGCCTACCGTTTTGAAGCCAGCTTGCTGATCTGAAGATATGCTCTGAATTGCCCTGTGCCTCAGTATTTCATTTATATAATGAGAATGATCATTCTGCCTTGTCTATTTAGATTGCAAACAATTCAGGGGCAGAGGTCCTCTTTTATTATAAATAAATGTAACACCTTGGGGCCCAGAGCCTAAACTCAGGGTCATGCAGTGTGGTGTCACAAATAAGATTTCCAGTAATAACAATATCATAAGCAGACAGCCCAAGAGGATTAGATTTTCTCTTCCATCCAAACTTTCATAGCAAAAAATGGATTAAAAAATGTAAGTAAGTCTATCTTTCAAACTGAACAAACCAGTACTGGAATTACATCTATAAACAGTAAACTAATTATTCCAGCTCTGTCATTTCCTTGCCATGGAAGTTACAGAAGTGACTTTGACAAACTTTGTATTTACAGTGCAACACACTTGCTGCTTTCTCCAGTAAAACTCTTTTCTCTATAGTTTTGGTATTTATTCTGTTTGGTTCAGAAATGTCACTGGCAAGACATATTGGAAGCAGTTCAAACAACAGGAGAAAACCAAACAAACCGCAAATATTAGCTACAAGCTTCTCATTAGTCTTTCGATGATTTTGGAGAATGTAACTGTGGAAAAGAAATTAACTGGCATTCTCAATCCTCCAGATAAATGAATCAAGGGAGCTGGGTAATGGATTCAGAAAATTAAGGCCTTATTTGTTTTCCTTCATTCTGCATGTGCAATTATAACACTATTTAATGAGTTTCTAGAACCTCCCGACCAAAATGATCTGAAGTTACAACTAAAAGATCAGCAGGCAGAGAGGCAGGTTGTATACATACCAGGACAGCTACGAGTAGGACGGCACAGAAAGACTGTAAAAAGTTGGGGGGTTTTTTTGCATGATACTCCAGGGACACCTTTAACTCTAGATAAGTGTCAACAGATTGACAACAGCCACTAAACAACAGCTTTTTACATTCATCTCTAGGACAAACACAAACACTAATCTTTCTGGTATTCAGCTCCTCATCAGGGTTGACCCAGCGTTTGGCCTTTAGCTCTTACAGAAAGGAAAGGATGAGTCAGCTGTTCCAGGTTTTGCACCTATGGAGTCAAGGTGGTTGAATCCTGGCGAACAGGTATTTAGGCTTAAACTCAAGTGGAAAAGTTTCTAATTCTTCCTACTAGTGAAGTAGGACAGTACTTTTATTATTTTTCTTCTAAGTTAAGGCCTTATCTGAGACAAAACAGAAGGCCAAAACAGAACCATTTCAGACTTTCAGTAAAAATGTAGACACCACAGGACCTTCAGTACAATTCTAGCTAACACTTAAATTAGCTTAAGGGTTTTGGATTAAAATCATCATCCACTATAGCTCAGCCTACACAGAAAGTTTAAAGGTGATCTATTTAAAAAAGTAGGTGGATAGCAGCACAATGTTACCACTGTTTCATTTTAATTATCAGGTTTGTGTTAGAACACATTCACCGGTATATTTGTCTATATTGTGGGGGGAGAGGTAGGGAGATCCTGCTAAGTCTAACTAGCAAGAACATTTCTAGGGAAGACCAAGTCAAAGGTGATTTGTTACACGGGTTTCCAAATACAGCTGGGAGGCAGCTTTCTTCAGATATTTCTGAAATCACCCCATAACCATCCCTGAAGTAGAACAGCTCTACCAGTGACAGCAACAGCAAAACTAATCATATAGCCTGGCCATCAAAAGTGTTTTCATCATACACACCCCATACATGAAGCAAAATTAGATTCAGAGAGAGACCCCACAATCCTTCTCAATCAATATTCTCAACTATGGTTTAACTGCTTGAATAGATACTAGAATCCACGTGATTCAGAAGCAACCAGTTTTGATATACTTCATGAAATTTGCCTTCTAGTGCACTTTCCAAAGTAGATGTTGCTAAGAGTCTGACTCTGTCTACACTGTCAACCAACCAGTTTCAATACAGGGTTATGTAAGGCTCATACTGTCCTGACTTACATTACAATAATAAATTATTTTTCCCAGTGCAGACAGAGTTTAAATGACCTTTACAAATTATCAAGCTGGGATAAATATGTATCTGCTAAAAATATTATTATCCTTTGTTCTTCTTCAAGTCACTTTCAAATGAGAAGGATCTATTTATCATTTAGGCAGGCGAGAAGTTCCTAAGTTACCTGACGTGTTTGGTGCAAATGATAAAAATATCACTTCAAAAGTATAAATTTACCTCATCATGTAAAAAAGAAGATACTAATAAGAGATGTCTTCAAAACCAAATACGTTTAATGCCTATGAAAGAAAAAGACTGGCATAATTTGGAAGCTGAATGTTGACTTACAGATGGAACGACCTATTAGATCATTCATTCCCTCTCTTTGCCAAGACAGGAATGTTTCCTAAAGAACATTTCATACTCTTCTGCCTAGTCTAATTTTAATAACGTAAGTACTGCTGTTTCTATCACTTTCCTTAAGATTCTATTCCACACAAACACAGCTCAAGCTCAGGAAATATTCCTTTTTAAGAACACCATCGAAAACTTCTTGATTGCTTTATAAAGCAAGCACAAGAGACTGGCATGTACAGATGGGAGTATTAAGTCACCAAATAGTGGTTTGAGAGAGAGAAGGCATTCAGCGGTGGGAGGAATATGGGATGTAGGAATCATGTAGCTCTAGAAAAGGCTATCAGTGGGCCAATCATTGATAAATGTGCTAGCTATAACAGACATGCATGTAACGACTACACAACCATTCCTTGGCATTCATCTGTCCATAACCATGTCCTACCTGAGCACTTCAGCTGGACTCATAAAGCAAGATTAATTTATCTACTTTAGGTACTTTAGGATGGAATGAATCATGCCCTAAAAGTGTCTATTTCTCACCACTGACTTTTAAGCGAATCAGTAAGCAGGGTCAGACTTAGACAACTATAGTGTGTATGTCTAGAGTTATGTTGCAGAGCTGAGGCTCAACTCAGTTGCCCAGTGGGAGCTTGGGTACTACTTTCATGTAGGCAGCCGTATGTATATACCTCAACGCAGGCATGTTAATTTGTGAGATGAATCCCACTCCTACAATTAAATGTGAAATGAATCTCATTCTCTGTGAGCATGTTTACATAACCACCCTTTATGTGCTTTCCTTCCTGATTCCTCACCTATTTTGCTTTAGCATTGTGAAAGCCAGAAAAAACATTGAGCCCAACAGTCTTGCTGGGTGCAAGAATGAAGTGGCCTTCTGAAAAGGTTTCGTTCTCTTCTCCCCACCCCAATGAACCACAAGAGTCTCACTCTATACCACAGAAGGGAAGGCTTGGGAGATTAACAAATGCTCTGCCACTCTACTCCCCCAAACTTGCTGGACTGCTATGTTAGAATTGCATGATATTTGCCTTTCTATTACAGAAGAGAGGGAGTTCCAAGAACCACAAACATCAAGAGGACTGTTGACAACACTCCTGCAAAACTGATGGATAGCTCAGGTTGGAATGATATGATGGGGCATCTCTGGTGGCTTCCCTGAGATCCACGGGGATTTCACAGAATTGGAAGTCACATGTCAGAGGACTGGCTGCAGTCAGTCTTATACTTACTACATTTGGAAAGTTGCCATCTAGCAGCACATCACTGAGTGTGGAAGTGAGTTCACAGAATTTGTGAACTTCTACAAGAAGCTGCAAAACTTTTGTCTGTACTCTAGCAGTGTCTCCTCCATCATATGTGTCCCCATACTAGATGCCTCTGTTTAGCAGATGACAGATCAAGCTAGCCTGTTAAGTTGGCCCAGGCAGTCACTCCAGAAGGGTAAGACCATGGCACTGCAAGTATAAAAGAAATAGTCTTAGAAAGAAGCTGTGACTTTCCTGCCTGAAGTCTCCTTAGTTTGAATATAGCCTGCATAGAAAAGATCAGGGCCTTACCTTTACATAATAATTTGCATAAGTGTTTTTTTTTAATTAACCAAACTTCTTAACAGTTTTCTTAAATACATTTATGTAAAAATTTATGTTAGATCTTTCCCACTTTACGTGACATACATACAAAAACGTGCTAGCTAGTGGGTTAAATCCCATTCTGAGAGCAGTAACAGCACACAGACATATCACTGTCAAAAGAATGCTGATTTACATAGTGTGATCAGTAGATCTGCTCTGACAGATTACGTATTTTGTATCTTTATTAACTGTGCATCATTTTTACATTCTGTTCCAGTTAGCTTGTGACAGATAACTATTTTTTAAAATCAGATCTCAAGGCAAAGAAATGTCAATGTGGAAAAATAAATACATTACTCAAGCTTCTTCAAAGTATTGAACTAAATGACACATTGACTTAAATTGGTGAAATCATGGTGAGCAGCTTTAAATAGAAATATTTTTGAAGTAAAAATACCACAAAGCATTAGACATTTTATAAAGTTGAGTTAAATTAGTATTAGAAAAATTATTACTCTTACGTTTTTATTATATATAGAGCTGGATCTGTCTTCCTCTGAAGTCACCAGGAATATTAACATCAATTTAATTAACTTGAAGCAAGATTTAGCCTGGAAAGAGTTATTTTACCATGAATAAAGGAGAAAATGAAGTCTGAATCTCAGCTTTTCCAGCAAGGCACTGAACTCAGATCCACAGAGATATTTAGATACCGATCTCCCACTGGACAAGAAATATCCAGGTAAATATATTTAAAGAGCCTGGAACTCATTAGCTCTAATCCATATTGAACTCAAAATTTATTCACCATTTCCCAAGACAGGTGAATAGGAAGTATAGCAATGTGAGAAAACAGCAATATAAAATCAGTATTATAAAAAAGCTCAAACCTCTGCAACGAGGGCTGGATTAATTTTCCAACATTCATTATGAACAATGGGAACTCAGAGCTACTAACTAACAGCTATGTGCAGCTCAGAGGGTGGTGTTCAGGTTTGGACTTTGTACGCTACTTCTAACAACCATTTCCTCCAAAGCAACAGAGACTGGCTGGCTGGAATCACTCTGCAGGACAGAGCCAGCCAAGGTGCCACCAGCTGAAACACCTTGTTTAAACCACAGGTGACATTCTGATCTGAGTTATACCAAAGTTAATCAGAGGCACAGAGATGTTAATAGGATCAGAATCTAGCTCAGTATCAGTGTAAAGACTGTGGTTGCTCACTGGAGTGTCTCAGATTACTAACAGATTACTCTTCGCGTTGCTTTCCTGGGTCTCAAAGGAAAACTGTAGTATTGCCAGGACAGTTTTCAGTTACTGGCCTTTATCTTGAGTGTGTGCTATATAGATCTGTGCGTGACAAGGTGACACAGAAATATTATTTAAAAGTTTTACCAGTTTCCAGAAAAAATATGCTAGCTGAATGAGGGGAACTTGGTTTTGCCCCCTCTTATTTTTATCCTGTTTTTAAAAATGAGGCGGTGCCAAACAAAAGTTCATTGTCTCTTTCATTCACCTTGTGCCTGCCTCTGGAATTTGCTTTGATCCTGAGTATAACTTGTCTAAATTCTGTAATCATGGCATAACTTATGTTTTTTTCCCTTTGTATATTTTACAAGTCTTCCATTATTTACATAGTTTTTTAAAGATACACTCTGAAAGGTAATCTTATCTCAAATTAGTTTCCTCATATGTGGTGTTTATGGAGGTACTAGATGATTCTGTTCACACAGAAGTTTCTTGCCCACATTATTCTCTCCCACCGAAAAACCACAGAATGAACCATGGGAGGAAATTTTCCTTGAGATCCTCAACTGTTATCCCAATGGAGCCTGAGGTTCAAACTCGATTGCTACAGAATAGGCCTTGTGGTGTGTCCAAACCCTGCAGATTTCAAGTAACACTGTGCCTTAGAGAATTAAAAAAAACAGGCCACAGCAAACTCGTCAAAGGTTTTGTGTCTCTCCATGAGTTTGGTTTCTAGTGGGCCTCATCTCATGTTCACTGAAGTTGTATTACAAACATTCCTTGTAGTCAGAGATCTCTGAACCTCCTTTGCCTTAAATGAAGTGTGTAACTCCTTATCTGCTAAGCACCTTTATTGATTTGCTTCAGACTTCCTAGAAAAATTCTACCATAAAGATGTTATGTGATAGGATACAGGAGGTGAATAATCTTGGTGAACTGAAAGTGCTAGGGTTTGGGGGAAAAAAGATCTTAACACTGGACAAAGCAGAAATCAGCTGTGACTACATCGTGCCTCACTACCTCATCACCTCACTACCATGCCAGTGAAACTTTGTGGATGTTATTTTTGTATCTGAGTATCTTGGATAATTAACAAGAAATAAACATAAGTACATCAGATGAAGTCCTATTTCCTAACTCTTTCAGAGCTAGATGAAAACCTCACCGTAGCTTGGCTACAAATATTTTTCAAGACCTGTGTTTGTGGGACATCCTTAATTCAAAAATTGAGTATGATTCTGTTACTGGCAAACCTCATAGATTCAGCCTTGTATCACCCTCTGATAATGTCACAGACACTGCTGAAGAGCAGATGCATGCTATGAGAGATGATGAAATGAAAAAAAACAGCAAAGAAAGTTCAGTCTTCCACATGAGTAGTCCATGATCTCAAGATGTCTGCATAGCTGGCAGAACACACATCATCCTTACTGAAACATCTTCTGAGCATTTCAGTCATACTGAGGCAGAAGTTTCTGCATCCAAAACACATTTTAGGTTGCTAGAATCCAGCTGCAATGTAGTTTTGTTACGATATTTAAAGCACCATTCAGAATGTAGATGAGATGGCTGTGGTAAAGAATAGCTTTATCAGCTTCAGTAAAATACATCCAGAAGACAGCAAAGCAGCGAAGCAGCATTATTTTAAAGCAAAACAAAAATATCTTATACAGACTCTGCAAATTTGTGGAGATGCTGGGATTGTATTTTAATGTCATCTATTCATTAGAACTACTATGGGTAAAAAGCTACCAGTAATATATGACACAATAATCCTGCTACCACTTTAAGGAAGTGCAGAATAGTCRGAGTTCCTAATGAAACAGGTATGGCAGTGTGGCATCTTAAGCATGGCCTGGGCATCTGTGTCAGCAATGGGTAAGGTAAAATCATTAAAAAACATGGTTTCACTGCAAGCACAGACAGGGACCAAAAATTTAGGAGTCTTGCATAAAAAGGGATCTTCTAATCTGCGTATTTAACTTTTTAATTTTTACCTATTCCAGTCATCACTGCTGGTTTGTCCTTGATGAATATAAAAAAGTCTTGATTTTGAATGTAATCTTCATGAAATAATCTACAAAAACCAAGTAGCTGTGAATGAGAATATGGCATGATTACTTTACATAAATTTGGAGTTCTTTATTGGTACTCACCATCCTCAGTAAATACTCCTGGAAAAAGATACTAAAAAAATTCTTACAACTGGTAAGAGGTCCAACTGCCTTCAACAAGAGGTCTGTTTTTCCCAGGCAGTACTATAAAAATATGCAAAGTATAAATCAGCCAAAGATGCAGAATATATATTGTTAAGTCTTATATCTTTAACCATAGTGATTAGACATCTGCCCAGGTCTAATTTATTTGCTTTTTTTTTAATGTAAACAGCAAGAGACACAAGTTACATCAAAGTAGAAAGGAGATGCTGGCAAAACAAGAACTAAAAGATGCTGAGGATGGGATTCGGTTGCCCGTATATAAGCTTCTAATGCCATCTTAGACAGTCTAGGGACTATCTAGGGATCATCTCTATTGCCAGCTGCCACTCCAGAATGGCACTACTCTTCTGTAAGTCCTATGCCATATTTGCCAGCCCAGTGTGGCTGTCTCAGATATCCTAGGGCACTGAAAATAGTAATGGTTGCTTATATTTAAGTAATGAATCCCACCCTGACAATTTATGTTCAGCGATATGCAAGCTCCATCCAAGCTAACCCCAGAAAAGGATGCGCTGAGGAGAGAAGAAGGGAGACACCCAAGGTAGTCCATCTGAACCAGCTCTGGTCCTGAAGCAATACAGATGAAACAAGTTGGCGTATCCTCACATGGCCCCACTGTGTTACATGAGCTTATTGGTTGGGTCTTTGTCAACTCAAGGATCTTTGCATGATGTTATGTATGTTGCATATTGTAGAAACTGCAGAGTTTAGGGAAACAGGAAAATTTTGGCTTCCTCTTTGCATTTTGGCTATATGATGAGGGAACAGTCCTCAGATACAGGTGGCTGGGAAGAATCAAGAAAGAAATCAATATATATTTGTAGCTAGGAAATCTGTACCAGTAAAATGAACACTAATCAGCTGTCTTTGCTTCTAGACTATTTTGCTTTTTTTAAATCTCACCTTCCTTCATTCTCTCGTAACTACTAACAGAACAGAGTATGATTTCCCTTTTCTACTTTCCTTTCATAGCCACTTAGGATCTTGTATCTTTGAAAGATGCTGTCCATCAGAGATTGCAATCTGCCTTGTACAGTTCTCAGGTATGTTTAAATCTTCTTTTATCCTTCAAAGGCTGGCTGAAAGAAGTGTCAGGTCATTATTTCAGGCTGTAGCTTAATACTTAGGCTTAACACTGTATGATCTCTCTCCAGCCTTCACCAAAGACCTTCATTCACTGAAGGTCAAGGTATTAGAGTGTTATTTTTAAATATACTCCCAGCAGTGAAGAGTTAAAAATAGACTTCTACGAAAACGTACAGTAATTGGTTAAACCTTGTTAGCCATCACATGAAGATGATAACTCCTCCCAGGAAAAGACATAGCAAAAGCAGCTTTGACATGGCTTTATACTTAGAAGAGCAGCTGCAGGCTTACTGGGAAGAAGTTCACAATATAGGCTCTTGGATTATTAGCAGAAAAACCAGCTTGATTCTGGAAAGGAAAGGAAGGAGATACGAGAAAAATTTTTCCTCATTGTGATCTGCAAGTGAATTCCATGGATTCTCTACTTTGGAATAACCACCAGTAGACAGAAAGCTTTAAAAGATGGAACTGGGAAAGGCAAAACTGCTGAGAACTGGCCTCAACGCTTTATATCAGGCCATCCACCCCGTGCATGGAATTGCCTGGACAGATGGGAAGCAAGTGATACTGACTGCTTTATACTATCATAACGGAGAGCTAAAGTTTGGAGACTCAAGTGTTGTTGGTCAATTTGAACATGTTCATGGGCTTTACTGGGGCCCATGTTGCTCTACAGACACCCCAGCTCTGCTCGCTGTTCAGCATAAAAAGCATGTTAGCGTTTGGCAGCTGTGCTACAGCACTGCAGAGAAGAACAAACCCTTGATTTCTCAGACTTGTGAAGTCGGTGAGCCGTTTCCACTGCTTTCCCAAGGCTGTGTCTGGCATCCAAAGAAGGAGGTCTTGGCTGTGCTTACAAAAAGAGATGCTTCAGTCTTACATGCTGTTCGTACTGACAATACTAGAGTTAAGGCAGATATCAAAAGCAGTAGGCTTATCCACTGTGCTTGCTGGACTAAGGATGGTAATCGCTTAGTAGTTGCTATAGGCAGTGCCCTGCATTCCTACATATGGGATGATGCTCAAAAAACTCTAAATACCTGCTCCTTTTGCCCAGTCTTTGATGTGGGAGGTTACATCTGTGCTATAGAAGCCACACTGGATTTCCAAATTGCTGTAGCTACTGAGCTTCCTTTAGATAATATCTGTGGTTTGAATGTGGGCATTGCATTTGATATGCCATCTGGTACAGAAACTGGTTCTTTAATCTCACAGCCTGCTCTGGTGCTTGGTGATGAGGAATACTCCATGGACCTGCGAAGAAAGTCCACAGATTCAGATAGATCAGGTGTTGATTCAGTTGCTTCTTCTTCATCAGGTCCTGTGGATTTAACCCATATCCTTGCAAACCACTGTCGGTCTGATCCCGGTCCTCTTATTACTCTGAAACGCAAAGACTCTGCAGCAACAAATGGTCAAGATTCTTCTCACTTGATCCTGGTGACTTTTGAGAGGAAGGTAACCACCACCAGAAAAGTCACCATCCCAGGTATTCTGGTTCCTGATATAATGGCTTTTGACCTTAGAGCTCAGATTGTGGCAGTAGCCTCTAATACTTCTAACATTGTTTTGGTGTATTCGGTAACCTCTTCCTGCATGCCTCATATTCAACAAATCCAGCTGGAAAAAAATGAAAGACCAAAGGGCCTATGCTTTTTGACAGATAAACTCCTATTGATTCTGATTGGCAAGCAAAAGTTCCCTGAGCCTAGTCTCATTCCATCTTCAAGTTCAGACAGGTATGTAATGCGTCTGATGATCAAAGAATTGATGCTGGAAGAAGATTCTTCAGCATTGCCTGAGACTAAGCAGAATATGTTTTATAACTTTGAATCCTCTGTTAATACACCTGGAAGAAGAAAGTTCTTTGAGAATCTTGCTACAGAAGACCAACCTCAAAGCAGGGAGCTGTTAATACCAAGAAGCACAGTTATTCAATCTCCTAGTGGCAGGAGAAGACTCATCGAAGAAGTAAAGAGCCCTAGTTATGAGCAGAGCTCTTCATCAAGTGTGAGTGACCTGGATGAAAAAAGGCTCCCAGGTGACCCCTCGGTGGCCTTGGAAACATTGGATGCTGAACCTACCAATCGTTCAGTGTCTCTTCTTGGTTTTGGAACACATACCAGGCTTTCCAGCAGACCAACTTCCCCTAAAGTGCAGTTCAATGTGATCCAGGAAACATCAAGTTCTCCTAAAAACAACAATTTGCCAAGTGAAAGAGGAATGAGTGATATATCTAGAAATTTAGAGAGACTTTGTGGCAGCTTCAATGAGTTACAACTGAGTCTTTCTGAAATAACGGACTTTGCTAAAAATGGGAGGATATCTTTAGYCTATCCATGTTCACAGGAACCACCTGTTGTTCATATCACTTACCAGGTAACTTTTTTGTCAGCTTAAAAGTATTGTGATAGGACACTGAATTTTTAAACAATCTTGTATTTATTTAGCTTTAAATCAGGAGGATGCATTTTAATTCTTATCAACCCATGAGAAACGTAAGCTGAGTTTGGCACCAAGCTTAATCTAAAATGGTATTATAATTTGTCATTGAAACAATAAGTCAGGATGATGTGGGTAACTTAGAGGATACTTCACATGGGAGATTTGTGTCTTTCATTCTTCTTTGATTATGCACAACTGTCTTGGATACTAGTTGATTTTGTGTGCATCTATCAAAGAGAGAGAACAGGGCCAAACAGTTGTTAATGTACAAAAGCTTTGTATGTTAGTTTAGTGTAGAGATGAGCCTATGAGTAGGGTGGTACAGTAGCCCACCAGAAACATAATAAATTCAAACCCGAGCTCAAATCCAAAGCTTGAAGATAGCTAGACTCTCATGAAGGCTGAAACAAAGTATTGAATCTCAATTTATGGAAAATTCAGATGGGTATGACATGAAGTTGGCTTATTTCTACTTCAATTTCTCACCACTAATCTTCACAGAGCTGGACATACTCAATTTGTAAAACATATTACCACTTCAAATTTTCTGGGGGAAAAAAAAAAAAAAATCTGTCAATATGTAATTATAATTTCATCAAATAAATAGACAAATGTCAAATCATCATGTTCCTATCCCACCCTTGTTTTGGCAGAATTCCTACTGGCTTCAATAAGAATTTCAACTAAAGAATGTAGGTTGGGTAATTATTTCTGGCTATTATTCTTAGTGTTATTCGCAGTAATACTAACATTATACTGAAAATATTTTTGGTCATGCTGATGCTAGTGGTATTGCTGCTAAAACTGGGGTCCCTTTCAGGATGTAGATGCCAATTACAAATGCATTCTTATCTACTGCAACATAAGCAGCATTATGTCAGAGTAATACATTACATTGTGATGATGCTGAAGTATGTACTTCTGAAACAAATTTGACTTCCCTGTACTTTAAAGGAATCCATACAGACATCTAAGTAGCCCTCCTTAAACACTCATTAGGGGAATGGTGACTCAATGCAATCATATTCATTACTTTTTAGCAATTGTTTACTTGGCATTTAAGCAGATTCTATTATGTTAGGTACTCTGGATAAAAGCAAAGCTTTCAATCTGAATTAGTCAATAATTTAACTTGAATACATTATACAAATTCTGGTGAAAAAAGCAACACATCGTCTGTTTTAAATAATTTGGGATTTTATTTGCCAAGAAGCAAGCCCTTCTGTTCTCCAGCATGTTCGAATTAATTCTGATTTCTTAACATAAATCAACTTATTTATTTAGCAAGAAGCCCTATCTCTTGGATTTGATTGGATTAACCTTTCCAAAGAGAAGTTTTGTTTGTGACATGTAACATTAAGATCTGAAGTCACTGTGCACGTTTGCTTGCACAAGCAGTAAGAATTAATTATCCTGTTTTTTTCTTTGGAAGCAAAAAAAAAATTACTGCTTCTAAAATACTGCTAGACTAACTACATTTAGAAAGGAAGACTTATTTGTCTGAACAGGTTAGTTTCACATTGAGCCAGCAGAAAGCACCACTAATACTGTATTATAATGACTCAGAAAAAGTGCCACTTAATGTCTTTCCGACACACATAGCTTTTCTGTGTAAGTCTCAACTAATACCTTGCATAGTTCAGCCCCTCTTCTGAAATCTAACAGATCACAGYATGATGCCAAAAAATAATGAAAAACAGACTGATGGCAAAAAGGCCTCCAGACAGACAGGGAAATATTTGCTTCATAGGCAGCTAATAATTTTCTCAGAAAATAGTTGTTTTGATTAGTTTGGATTCAGACATCTGAACCTTGTTCCTCCTTCAGGAGTTGATTAGCACTCTGTGAGCTCAGAGACCAGCTGGGCTGTGGGTTCCAGCCAGGCTCTGTGTTCACAGTGCAAAAAGTCAGGAAATAGCTTTATTGCCTTATGATATAAATATCAGCCTGTGGAAAACATTCTAAGCTTTAGGAACAGTGCAGCCCAGTCAATAATGTGGCCATTATCTTTCAGCTTTTTGTGCCAAGTGCATGTCTTCTTAAGTGTTTGTATAATCCTCAGCATGGCAGAGGCTGAATCTTGATTGAGAAATCTATTGTACTATAAAATATAATGACCAGTACTGCATAACCATATTTATGCATTAAAAACATAAAAGGAAATTTAAAAATATAATAGATAAAAATGTAGCAATAATTAACGGCCAATTACGAACACTGTTGTGCAGAAGCATTATTGACATATTTATGTATGTTTCCAGTTCTGCTTAGAAAACCATAATACAAAACAGAATGTGTATTACTTAATAATTCATAATGTCTGCTCACTAAATAGTCTTCAAAACCTTTGTTTATTCTGTTAGTGCTAGCCTACCTATAACTCCTCTGAAGTCAAGTCCATGCAGTACTACCAGAATTTATATTCTTTGTAGCCCATAGCCATAGAAGAAAAACATGATCACTCACACTTTGGAAATGTCACTGCACTATCACTTGTGTAATAGCATTCAGCCACCAGAGGTGACTTGATCATTCAACCCTGAAAAGCAAATATTATTGCTCTTTCATCACATACAGACTGGTGATTCAGGATAGTGTGGGAGGGCAGACAGACAAATGCAATAAGAGGATCTTATTTAAAAAAAAAAAAAAAAAAGAAGGAATGAGGATCTGTCACAGATTTGCTTCTATTTCATTTTGCAAAAGGATACTTTTATTATCCTTTTCCCCCAGAAAAGAAACAGCTGCAGAATATTTAAACTAGCCTCATTCAAAAGCTAATTGCAGTGGAAATAAAGCCAATCTGGATTTGAAATTAATGGCATTTAGGCAAACCTCTCCAGGAGGAATAAGATTCATCTTAATCTGAAGAATATCTTAAAACTCCTACATTTTGCTCACAAGCAGAATTATGTCAAAAGTGTATATCACTGAGAGCATATATTGCATAATTAAACAGGAAATAAATATCTTTTCAGCAATTAGTCACAATGATTTCCTTTTCTTAGCACTCACCAATAATTGTATACAAGTCAATTTGTACTTTTATAGCATCTTCATACAATTTACTATGGGAAACTTTATTGCCAAGGTCAGCTATAAAATAAACAATTTTTTTACACAGAGCTGAGAGATGAATAGAAAGGATCCAAACATATGACAATAAAGTTCTTCTGATTGATAGAAATACATGAAGTAGATATAAAGAAGGGGGCTATAAGGGTGGCACAGTAAAATGAGCAAAGACCAGGCTGCAATGATCAGCTGTAATAAGACCATGAACCTTTCTGAAATCCAAAGGGCAATTTTGACTTGGGTTGAGCAATAGAAAGTAAGTCATGAAAATGATGGAAGAGGAAGGTGATATGACTGCTCCCTGGAGTAAGAAACTAGTCAGCCATCCTGAAGTTCAGAAGGAAGAGATTTAGGATGACCGTAAAAGAAAGACCTGCAGTAGTCAAGAGAAGGTGTGATTAATGCATGGATAACATTTTGAGCAAAGGTTGAGGAATTTGTTAAGAACAAATTCYGACAACAATGTTCTGAAACTGATCAATAGCAGACAAGCAGGGTTTGTAGACGAGACACAATACCTTTTATTAGAGCAGATGATTTGTTTGTTGGATACATAGATGCAAAAGAAAAGGAATATGTAACGTCAAAAATGAATCTAAGTTTTTGTACTGTGCAAAGAATGTAAAGATCTGAGTTAAAAAAACCCCACACTCAAAACATTAAGATCATGGAAGGACAAGCATGAGGACAAAGGGTATATCTTAGATGACAATATACCTGAAACAGTAGTTGCAGAACTATTAACAGGGAGCCAAGAGTAGAAAAATCCTAGCATCATATCATCTGAAATACTGATGTGCACTATAAATGCAAACTGCACTGGGATTTAAGCACCCCTGAGCACCTCAGATCTCTTCCAACGTAAACATTTTACAGGCTTATGCTTCTCTGACAGGCTAATTAGGGTTGCAATTGGAATGTCCCACATAAGGGCAAGCAAAGATATTAAGATCTCCACTAAAATAAAATCAGGATCCACCAAAAATCAAACAGGAATCACAGCAACAGTAGAAATCATGTCAGGAAAGGGGAGCGGTACAGGCTGCCAAACCTAATTAATACTACCTGTGGCAATGCTGCACAAGGCTTAATGAGACACAGTACTTTGAATGTCAAAAATCATAGTTCTCATTCCTCTTCAGTGCTCTTCCTTAGCCATCTAACTCTCTTTTCATTGTCTTCTGGGCCAGAACCCCCACGTCTATTTAATTTACTAGTTTTTTCTCATCCCACACAATGAATGTGGGGGCAAGGCAAAAGCAGGCTGACTAATGCTTGGTACTAAGGTATCAAAACTGAAATTACCACTGAAGCACAACACAAAGAGCTGAAATCAAGGGTTTAAGAAAATGAAAACAGAGTTCTAGGCAACTACAGCACTATTCATCTTACAACGCAGAGATGTGACTGACTAACTTGATACCTTTCCTTTATAAAAGAACAAATTATTAACACAAAGGATATGAAGAATATTTAAAAAACCTGTAATTCAGTATAGTACTTGAAATCATGCCACAGGGGAAATTATTTGTTCAACAGCAGAGAATAGGGATTAATAGAAGAAATATAAGGTGGTTAAGGAATTAGCTGGAAGGAAGATAGTAAATGGTTATAGTAATATAAAAGAAAATGGAAGAAATTTACTAGTGGATTTTCTCATGATTGATCTTCAGGCTAATCTAAAAGTTTCATTAATAATCTGATGACATATGCTAATAAAATCTGTGTATGGCATAAAGTCAGTAGTATTTTCAATAGAGGATCAGGATATCACACCTGTAATTTGATGACCTTAGCATCTAGAATTAAAAAAAAAGGATTGAAATGAACTAATATGAAGTGCATAGTGATATATTCCAGGATTAATAGAAGGAATTTCTGCTATAAACTGGATATTCATTAGCTGGAAACAACTAAGGATGACAAAAGCTTGCACACGTTAAGTGACTACAAGATGACTATGAATCAAAAATGTGATACATTTATGAAAAGAACAAAAGCAGTCTGTGGGTACATCAGTGAGGTACATCCAGTAAGTAATGCAACACAGCCGTGAGGCCTCATCTGGAAAATATTTTACATTTCTAGACATCCATGTGCAAGAAAGACACATTCAAACTGCAATCGATCAGTTTGAATTTTACTAACCCAGTGTTAGTAAAAACATTTCTGATTGGTAGCATATTCTTATTTACCTCACTGTTTCATCAGTCATTGAATTTAAGTTCATGAAGACGATCTTAGCATCCAGGCAAGTGTAGGCAGTGCCTTAGGAAATACAAGATAAATAGTGAAAAAGGTCAAGAGGCAGAACTAGCTGACTGCTCAGTGGGGTTCAAAAAAGTGATAAAAGACATGTTTATTTATCGTGCAGACATACGGTATATAACATCTAATCCAGGAACCCTTTTTGCCTTAGTAAATGATTTTCTTCTCATATATATTTGCATTCCAAAACATGAGTTTTGAAAGACAGTTTGGCAACGCTGTGATGGGCTGGCTGCTGCCCAGAAGACTCTTTTTAGGCTATAAAATCTGATCAAGGGGCAGGCTGACATGGATGAAGGAAACCAATTCTTGAATTGATGGTTTCTTTCTCTTGGATTTTTGTTGGAGGAGAGTTGGACTTGACATACTACAGGAAGTTGGCTAAAGAAACTTAATCTGAAAATATCCACTCATGTATGTGGAAATATATTTGTTTCTTCTGTGATTAATATGTTCTTAGTCTACCAATAAACTTTGGTTTAGGATAAAACAATTAACATTAAGGGATTTTAATCTGAGAATGGCAAGTCCTCTGGCTTCTATTGAAGATAAATAGCAACATAGCAAAACCAGATACATATTTTGGGAAGAGGTGGATTAAATTTAGGTTTGACTAGAAAATTGTCTTTGGGTTAAGGCATGAAAATGGGAAGTACTAAGGTGAGATTTTAGTTGTATTTGTAACTCTGTCACAAATTACTTCCATGACCTTGAGTAAATCTCTTAATCGTCCAGTGTAATGGTTTGATCATCTATAAAAAGGGAATACTAACAGTTACCTACCTCTCAAGAAGGCATGGGTTTAAATCAGTTAATCTATGATATGACGTGTGTGAACATATTCCTCAAAGACAAGGTATGTTATCATCACTTAAACTAAACATTAAACAAACAAGGCTAAATAATTAGAAGATTAAAACAGAGAAAGATTCTTGACCTGACAGAATTTGCCAGCAGACAAAAATAAATGTAAAGATGATTAAGTTTATCATTATAAACAGAAGTATATGACAAAGACAGAGAGAATAGCTAATATGAATGCTCACAAGTGATGAAAGACAAACAACTCTGAAACTTAAGCTTTGAGGTCTGTACTTGAAAATCTGGTTAGGATAAAAAATAGATGCCATGTAGTTTTGTATATACAAAAATGTCTTCCACTTCTAATGGCTGTTCCAATAATAACTTGCAAGGCCAAGTAGGAAACATACTAGAACAAAGTCATCCTTAGTATACATTTCCATTCAACTGATTTCAAGTCAACAGAGGCAGAGCTAGATTGTTTTCTGATTATTCTTGAGTTGAAGCGAATCTACGTGAAAAAATGAACCACTCAGGTCAAGGCAATGTGCCTGTCTCATTTACAGTCCACCTTTTTCTGTAATTCATTTACTGAAGTACAAGTTTGAATAAACTCTGCTATTTCAACCTGAATTCAGGAAAATGAAGTAGTTGTTAGATGTGCTAGGCCACAATATGCAGCAATGAAAAGCTTTGCACAAATACCTGTACAGGCAAATAGCATCTTTGCAATTTAAATGCAAAGCACATACTCATTGCTGAACATTTAGCCCATCGAGTTTTAAGTGTATTTAGGTTCAATAGAATATAGTACCATATAATTTGAAGAGACCTAAAAATGACAAAAAAGTTCTGTTACATAGTTATAGCTGTAATAAAAAGTTACTATAGGTTTATGACTAAGAAAATTATACTTTTTTGATGCATTCCTTAGGTATTTCCCTATTAATTACACAGCAACACATTTCTGGCCATTTTGAATGGGGAAAGAGATGAGAAGACCTTTGAAAGTTGGAAAGTTTACATTTTTAATGGAAAGATATTTTTACGGTTCTTGCATCTTCAATCAATCATAATACATAAATAAATAACAATCAGCCACAGACCATCTGCATGGCCAATTTATGATAGAGTGGGGAAAAAATACTGTTGCAACAGTTGGTAGACATTCTGATTTACAGAATCCAATGTGGTTGCATGACAGTATACATACTATGTACAGAAAAATGAAAGGGATTGATCTAGAAAGGTGGTTATGCAGCAAAAAAAGCGCGTGTTCACTGAGAGAGTGACTGAGTCAAAAGACAGCACAATTAGAAGTGAAGACAAGCATTAAGAGAGACATTTATTTAGTCAAAGGTTAGATTACTATGCACAGAAATAGAAGATGCAGTTGTGAATTCATTCAACTGTAAGTTTCATATTAGCAAGAAAGATTCAAGAGTATGAAGTAGACACAGACAGGGTAGGACTAGAACAAGAGTTAGGATAGATGACATCTTTTCAACCCATTCTAAAACGTTAACTTGGATCCCTTCTGAATGTACAAAACAGAAAGGTCTAGGAAATGGGATAAATAGACTGTTAATTCAAATAACAAATACATTAAATCTGGGGGTATTGCAAACATAAGGGATGCCAAAGGGGAAAAAAAAACCCATAACACATGGGAACTACACAGGTGGAAAGTATGGAGAGGGAAGAAAAAAATGAAATTCACAGGACAAAATATAGCAAATTATTTAGAAGAAAATGTCCAATTCACATATATTTTATAATGGCATTGAGTCACTGGAAAATTTTTAATGCTAAAATGACTTTCAAATGATAGCAGATAGGAAAATGTAAATGCAAATATATATCCATTCCATAACCATATTAGCTCAACTATTTTGTGGTCCTTGCACTTTGCATTAATCAGAATGACGGAACACAAAGGTGTCGATTCTCAAGGCCAGCTAAACTTCATGAAGCACGAATATGCCACCTTTATATTCAAGTGTGTTCTTTTAGTGAATGTCAGAGCAAATTCCAAGGCTGTAAATCCATACATTCCCTCTCTCTCTAAGAAAGTCGCAGGATTCCCAAGCTACCTTGTTATGACAGCTTTCCAGAGAGACTGTCGCTATGTCCAGTCTCTCTGCAATTCTCTCTGTGCCAGAACTGAGGTTATTTTACTGGTGTGGAATAGCTGACCAATGACTATCAAAATCACCCACGCATACAACTGAAACTGAGCAGAGTACTCATTTGCTCTGGTAGCATCTTGGACAACTTTATTCCAGGCATGATATATTCCTTTCCACTGATTTGACTCTTCAGGCAGAAAGGCCCAATGGACACATATATGCATGACCTAATAYATTATATATACAGGCCTGATGCAGTTTTGAGCTGCATAAGCACGCAAAGCAAAAAGCAAAGAGGCATATTCCTCTTCACGTGGGACTATGAGATCGTGCTTAGAATTGCACTGCATGATGGTGTCATCTATAAATTGTAGCAAAGACAGACAAAGAAAAAGCAAAATGACTAAAGAACTGAGAGGAGTTAAGAGCAGAGGAATGGTTAAAAGAACTCAGGCACAATGTCTAAGCCTTTTACAAGATCTTTTCTTTTACATAYATGCATTTGAAGAAAAGTTTTTCGAATGGAGCAGTTACTGAAGAAACAAAAGATGTTCTCCTCTATGATGGCAAGATCCATTTGAATTTAGTCCAGCAGCTGTTTGATCTGACCGTTATTGAAATGAAACACGGTATGTTCTTTTTATTTCTGGTATCTGGTTTCACCTGAGATTTTTCGTGTAAAAGAGGCATTTGTGGTAGAATAATTACCTCATACTGTAGTAAACTGAAATAGCTAACTTTTTTTGATAAGTATGTGTTTTCCTTTGTCTGAAATACAGCAGAGTGTCTCTTGAAATCACTTAAATGCTAAGTAACTGCAGAACTACCTATTACCAGAGTAATATATTAGATGCCTCTACAGAGGAAGGCTGAGAAAATAATTGGTACACTGTTACCTGCAAATAGAAATGTTTCCTTGAGACCTTTTGGCATGTTGCTTTGCCCATCTTTACAAGCATGTCCCAGACCTGACAATAGAGGGTAGGTTGCAGAAAAATTCATTCTCCAAATATGATATGTATATATATATATATATGTATCATGTAGCATCTGGGATTATTTTAATGTAAGATAAACAATGAAGCTCAATGTTCTAATTTGCCAATCTCACATTTCTACCACCCACCACTGATTAACTTGTAAGGACAGAAGCAGCTAGGGAAATCCTAGCCCCAGACTGGTCTCTGAACTACCTTGTCCCTGTCTGTTCATGTATGCTAGCTTCTCAGCAACATACATACTGTTATTTTTTAGCCATTTCTCTATAATGCTTCTGATGGCTTTTCTCATCACAGTCTAAGTATATTAGGATCTTATGCTACACAATAGTTGTCTGTAATTATGATCTCCTTCCATGGTTTCCACACTGAGAGATCCATAAATTACTCTCTGTCTTGCCCCTTGTCTTAGCCCCTGACAGGCTGAGACACATTGTCTTAATCGGTACACTCTGTCTTATGAGAAATTAATTCAACTGTTGGTGAAATCAAAAAGAAAAGGAAAGTAATAATATAAGCTATAGTTTTCTAAATAACAACRGTTACATACCAGACTGCTATATAATAGGCTTATTGATGAAAAAGAAACCAGGCCTGGGATATTACTGGTGCTGGCACCAAGGACAGTGGGAAAAAAGAGATGTAAAATATGCACCATTCTGCCATTCATATTCTGCTTATCTCCTTGTTGTTGATGAGACCACAAGAATGAAGAAAAGGGGCTACAAATACAACACAGATCAAGGGAGCTGCCTTTATCCAAGACACATTGGGCCATTTCAGTTTTCCCCTGGCTTACAGCAGTTTCTGAGAGTTGTATCAGAAAATAAGGATATGCAGGTTTCATGTTTTTGCCAACAATCTCTCTTGACTGTACAGTGCAGTGGAGGCATATATGAAAAAACTCCCCTTGCTGTAAAGGCCTGAGCTATTTCCCAGCAGGCTTCTGCCCTTGCATGGCAAAGAGGATGCCATTTTTAACCTGTACTTCCAGTTCTTGATTTTGGAAACAAATGCCCATAATGAAAAAAGAGGTTTAGAATTCAGTATGACAATAATAAATAGTGGGCCTGAGAAAACCTATTTTCAGCTCTACAGAACAGTTGAATATTTAGTTTTTAACTAGCAGAACACCACTCCTCAATTTCATGCATTAGACTTCAGACATATCAAAAAGACAATGTCTCAGAATCATCCTAACGTGTCCCTCTTTCTGTTCAATGTAGTGCTCGGCTTTACTAAAATTGAGTTTGTTAGTTGACAGCAAAAAGAACAACTGAAACAAGAATCTTTCTAAAACTCACCAAAATCCTGCAAAATTATCAGGTTTGGGGCAGAAGTAGTTATGTAGCTCTTTATTCAGTTCTGACCAATACAGGTTTATATTCCTAAATCTTTTCTTTGCCACAAGGCATGAATATTAAATGTGATCTTTAAAAATAACACTCCCATCCTTTAATACTGTATAATTAAGGGGATGTAATGAAGAGCACACGTGTATTGCAATGACAGCCTGGCATTTTTTACTATGAATAAACACTTAAACTGGAAAATATTGGGAAAAAGAAGTTCACAACTGTAAGCCAAATTCATACCCACAGCAAGGCTATTAAGATCATCAGAGTTATACAAGCAACGAACTTGGCCTCATCATGTGCACTTTAAGCCCAGGACTGTAATACCACTACCTGTACTAAATATAGCCTGTCATATATTGCCCTGGTATTAGCACACAGAAGTCTCTCTTTTTGGCGGGTCATCATTGTAATAATTGTGCATAGCAAAAGGGTATTACATTCTGCACAAGGTTTTTCCACCATTGAAATATTTTATGGGATATGCTTCAAAGCAAGTGTTACCAGTGACACAGAAAATTTCAAACATTTCAATGGATGAAAATAAAAAGTCCCAAGAGTGGGACAAAAGACTATGCTTTATCTATTTGACCAACAATGTAACTATCGATTCGGACAGCAGAATTTCCACTTKCAGGCCCATTGCTTATGGAATCTGAAGTCTGTCCAGAATTAGAAAGAAAGTATTAAGAATGGAAGATTAAAGATTCATGGTTTGGAATGACAATCTTCTTATGATGTAACAGGTGACATGACAACATGCAATAGCGTAGCAGCCTGGAAAAGTGCTTTGTTAATAGTATAAGGAGGGGAGATTTGCCTTGTCCAGCAACATGCTTCGTTATGACTGACAAAAATTAAGCATGGTTCTTCTGGGTTTTCTACACTTCCTTTTTTCACATTCCTTTTCAAAACACAGTTTTATCTCCCAAAATTAAAAATTTCAACAACAGAACATAACAGGGCTTTCTTTACCTCAGATCCCAGCTAATGCCCCTGCTCAGTAATGACAGGATCATATGCTCTAAGAAAAACATGTGATACAAGGGCTCCCACAATGCTTCTCAGTTGCCACAGATTTTTTTTCTTTTTCATAAAATGTCAAACTGAAAAAAAAACAAATAGAGAATTCACTATTTTCTATAAGAACTTCAATATCCAGTCCAAAAGGAAACAGATTCATCACTAGAAAAAATATATATGGTACACACAGCTTCATTGTCAAGTTGATTTGCAAAGGAAAGTAAAAAACAAAGGGGGGGCAGGTTTATTTTCTGCTTCTATGCAATACAGAAAGTGAACCTGAATGATTTTGATGTCTTTGGTTTTTAATCTTGCCTCTTTTTTTTTTCATAAAAAAAAAGGATTAAAAATGTCATTCAGATTTTGTTCATTCTCCTCTTTATGAGAAGATTTGATAAATAATTAAAGGACAAGAATTTTTATTATATCAGCTTTTGTAAATCATCTTTTGCAAATCATTACATCTTTTGTAAATCATCTTCAAGGTGTAATTTCCTTCCATTTGCTATATGAATTTGAAAACATACTGAACAATCTTGGCTTGACAGTAAAGGACATGGAAACCCCTACTTCCTTCTAGAACAAATACAGCACAATAATTTTCTTTGCCAACTTTTTCAGTTTTTATGATCTCTTCATCATTTGGGTAAAGCAGATGAGCAAAAAGTATAAGCAGAAGTAGATGTCACCRGAACAAAAGTCAACATGGAAAGGCTGGCTGAGTTTTCAGAAAATGGAGATACTTACAGTTTATCAGAACTAGCAAAGATGCACCTTGGTTTTCAACTTAATTTAAATAAGGGACAAAATGCCTCAAACCTTTCAAGACCTTTCATTTAGCCCCACTTTGCATTTACACAAAGGTGTGTTTAGCATGGATTGTCAGACCTTAATGTCATTAGTGTAATAAGGCTTTAGTGCACAAAAAGAAAGCCTGCTCCGCTCGAGTGCTGGCTGACTTTTTAAAACGTGCTTGTACATTTTACGTAACCAGAGCAGCACACTCATTTTCTTTTTTTGCTTAATTTTTGTAGGCTCTTCTTGGATTGTGCTCACTGCAGACAAGGATGGCTTTGTGCCATTAATATTCAAAGCAACACAAGAGATAATCATAAGGGATGGAACTGACAGTTCAGAAGTCTATGGAGGTCACTCCTACAAAAAAAGCATTTCAATGCAACCACCAAGCAGAGTGACATAATTTCTGAACAAAGAACACTAATGACCTTCTTTTCTAATACAATACAGAGACATTCTTCAGTGTCAGAAACTGAGCGACTAGAAAGCTGTCTTCACTACTTTCAATGTATTTTAACTGTAAAATCTGTGACATGGTTACACTATAGCTGAATCCTAGGGTTCGCTGGACCCTCATGATTTCTTCTGAAGGATCAGACCTAGAGTGAAGTTTACCACAGCTGTTGTTATTAATGACTGCCAGTGGACTGAAGCAGAGAGACTAGCCTCTACTTTAATTGTGGTCAGGATGTTCTTGGAGAAACAATACTATGCTAAAAATCATGCAGTAACAACAAATCTAGCTAATACAGTCCGAACAAAAGCTGAAGAAAATACAACTAAAGAGCATTTATATTCATTAAGGAAAACTGGGAAGGGAAAAAAAAAAAAGAAAACTGCTTCAGGCTCTCTTTGCTGTTCCAGTTGGATCCCATGGAAACCTGCAATGTTTTCAGAAATGCTTAATTTTTACATGAAGATGTTCTATTACTAAAAAGGCTGCATCACTGCCTCCTGTCAGTGTCTTACACAGCATGTAGATTTATACATGCACACAGAAGAGAAAGAAAAAACCTTGCAAGGTAAATTAAGGATCAAAGACATTGAACGTAAATTTCATTTGGCTAAATGCAGGTGTCTACACTGAACTTGTCATGCAGACTCCTGTATGATCAGTCAAAAAAAGAAAAGCACTTCTACAGCAGATCACTCATGCCCTAACATAGATTTCTAAAACTGATCATGGTGAACCATCCCTATTAAGTAAGTAAATAAGTGCCTATTCCTTTCCACTGACTGCAAAAGCAAGCTAGGGTGACTAGTTTAAATACGAACATTTACATTTAGTCAGATGAACCTCACCCTCAGAGACAAGAGGCAATACAGATACATCTGAGAAGCAGACAGACAGATTCATGAAAATTAAACTATCATGATTATGGTGACAGAAATAGGCATGAGGGAAGAACTGAATGAACTCCCTAACTTTTCTTCCTCTAAATGCAAAGAGATGGGTAAAGTGTAATGAGTAGCCACGTGTGTGAGGCCTAGCATTTTGTACTGCTGGATAGGCCCCAGAAGAAACCATAGAAAGGCATGCCTGCTTCACCCTGTACATTCAGGGAAACATGAAAGGGATGAGACTTATTTAAGCTACTGTTAAGACTTATTTTTCACACTGTGCATTTTGGGTCTTGTTAATACTCCTGGAGAGTCTTTTTTCTCTGCTGGGAACCATGGCAAGCCTGTTTATAGGGCACAGATACGCTATAATCCAGTTACAATACTTCACCCCATACCAAGGCTGGATCGAGAAGGTAGATCTATGGCCTGGAGGCACTTAATGGGTTTGGAGGTTTGGCATTAGTACCATTCCAGTGATGCAGCCAGAAATCTCATGAGGAACAGTTTAAATTCCTGAAATAAGGAAACAGTTTCAATTCATTGAATTAAATAATGTCCTTCCCATGCAAGTATCCTCCCAGAAAGGAATCATCATTCTAAATTGCCTACAACCACAGGTATGCAATGTAGCTGGGTAYATTTGTACTACCTTGTTTGCAAAGATCTTTTTAAGCAGCCTCGAGGAGCATTCCTGTTTGTAAAAGAAAACAAAACAAAATAAATCTGACCTTTTAACTATTAAACACATCTATTACTTTACAGTTATTTGGTTAATTGGATTGCCTGCTACTTTGCATTAAAGTTGTGTTCAAAAAGGTATTTGTATTATTACTGCTTTAAAAATTTGGTTTAAGTTGTGGTTTCCTTCACTGAAATCAGCACAAATCATTGAAATCAAATAAGTAACACAGACTTAGTATGGTGAGGGAAGACATTATTAGATTTCTAAATGACATAGCATATTTCGAAGCAGCAGATGTTTCTAATCCTAAAAATACACTTGAACAACATCCTTGTGTCTCACAACAGTATCTGGTATTTACAATATTTATGCTATGGCCAAGTAAAATAAAACTTAATTATAATTAACTAGAATGATGGGAGGATATATTTTAGAGGACTACTTGGGCTCAACTAAAGGAAGAACTGAAAGGAAATTTTTCTCACAAATATTATCTTCTACGGGTGGAGGTCCCATAGTTTGGTCCACTTGAAATGAGGCTAATGAAACACAAAAAATATGTTACATGGAACAGTCCTGCACTCTAAACATATGAACTTGAGGAAAAATGGGTTGATAACACACCAAGACACGTTTGTTTGTGCTGTATAGTTCCTTTGAGTTCATTATATACTTTATTCATAAGGACTTCCTTGTTGCTAGAGAAATACTCACGTTCCACCTTTTGTCATCTTCATGCCTTAGTGCTGTTGCAACAGCCAGAAGGGGAATTCTGAGAAGGTGAAAATCTTAACTAGCAGAAATCAGTGAGTATCTAGGCATCAAAGATGCCTCAGAACTTATAATTATCACTAGACATTTCATTGTCAGTCTGTCATACTACCATTTTAATTTTCATTTATTACTCTTCTATAAAACAACCTGAATGTTGAGAAGATCAGGAGTGAAAGGAGCTTCTTTGAACGGCTATCAGAGTTTGGTTTGGTTTGGTTCGGTTTGGTGGAGATAAAAAGAGGCAAATAAACTTTTAGATGACAAAACAATTAGTTTCAGGCAATAACTGGATGTAAAATTAAAAAACTTCGTTTTGTGATGCTTAATGAGGACCACTATTATGTGTTTAAATCATATACATGCACTTAATGGACAACAATTGAATGAAGAAATATTTGTTTTCAGGTAATGTTTTAGGAGTGCAGTGCAGTGCAGAACTATCTTATACAGTGTTTATCAGAGGGCGGTAAAGTTAAAATTGAAAGTAATAAAAGCACTGGAAGAAGTGCTGAAGAGATTTATGCAAAGCAGAGGATAAATTTTCAGCTTTGATTTGGATGGAGAACAGATGGAGAATCAGTGAAGTAGAGAGATATAAGATGACTGTTCTATTAAGCACAAGCTGTACAGAAGATTTTTGCACAAACAGTGATAAAGGCACGTGGAAAGATAGAAAGAATTTGTACTAAATGAGTTGAGCAGACAGTAGGCTGTGAAAAGGAGAAAAGCATAGATTGAGAAGCATTCACTGTCCTCCAGAAATGCTACTTTATAGGGCCAAAACTGATCAGTTTAGAAAAAGGGGAGTTGTTCAGATCACTTAAATTTCATGAAGGTGCTAACCCCCTCTTTTAGGCTCCTTATTTCACCAGCAGAAAGGACAGGCTCCTCTGGAAGAATAATGATACTGGTGCTAGGTTCCTGTCCAGAGTTACCCAGTAGGGGAGTCTGTCTTCTGTAATTAAAACAGAGGAAAGCTAGGAAGACTAGGAGCTTAAATTAGAAGTCAAAGCAGAATGACTACACTCAGTGTGCCATACCAGTGGCACTCAGAAGACTAAATGGTGTACCAGCTCCTCCAAAACATTTCCCCTTATGGGGTATAAACAACWTACCAGAAAGTCTAAATTTCCATTTTAATTACTCTTTATCCAGCACATTTATATGCATCCTAGTCTATTTTTGGGAGTTGGTATATCTTTACTTAAAAGTACAATCTGCTTCAAAGAAAAGTTAAAACTTACCTTACATTTTCCATAACTTTGCTGCTAAGCATGCAGCAGTCTGCTTTACTCTTCATGGTTTCTTGTATTGACCCACTTATTGAGAAACTGCTAACAACAGACATTCTATATGCCAGATAGGCTTTTTCTTTTTTGATTTTGAAAACAATTTTGTGAGAACAATAATAAAACAATATAAAAATTAAATGCAACAAAATCAAAGTCAGCTGAAATTCTGCTGGCCAATCTATGATGCTGACTTTGCACATTGAAATATTACTTCGATATTTTTCATAATAGCTAAAAAGTGAGAGATCACTTCAGGAAGTGTATAAAGAAGGCCCTGCATGACCCTCAACTAGTTCTTCCCTTTTTTCCTCTACTACTTCAGAATAGTATTATCTATACTCATGTGAAAAATCTTAAGTATCAATTTCCTTTAATATATTTTCATTTTATATATTTCATTCTGAAATAGTACAAATAGTATCATCAAGCCTAACTTCCTTTCCCCTGATTCTCATTTTTATCTATGTTTTCTCAGCTTGGACAATGAACATATTTTTAGCCATTTTTACTTTCAGGTTTTCCTATCTTAACAGAAAACCACAAGCAATGGACCATTTTCCYTGTCCAATATTAGCTGAAGAGTCCTTCTCTCTAACCCAAGACAGTGCTAATTATTCTTAAGTAACTCCTGACAGATGTTTATCTAACTTGTTCTTAAAAAAAACAACATATAGTACCAGATTGCAATTATGAAACAGTTCAGTCCTTTAGACCTGGACTCATCTGGCCTAACCCTTAAGCATGTGAAGTCAGGCAAGGTAAATCCCAGGGGTTATGCAATTTCACACCTGAAAGTATGAATTTATTTTCCATTGTCCCACACAACACAAGCTAACTTAGGTGTTAGTGTTTTATATGTTAATAGTCATTTTATATGTTTATATATATGTTAATCAGTCAATATTATGGCTTCATTTTTCTAACAGACTGAGGCAATTTCACAATCTTTATGTTAAATGCAAACTCACTTTGCTGAGATTCAGTACTTCCCTGCTGGTGCTATTATCTAATGGACAAGTAGAGGACTGCCATTATCTCCCAGCTAATGACATTTGGGTACCGCTCATATGAGTTTCCAAAGTGCTCAGTGCAATTCAGCCTCTGCTTGCAGTGAGCCAATACTGTCCTTGAACTTTATGCTTCCCTCTCTTCCGCTATTATTTGACACATATGTGTGAACAGCCAGGTGTGATCAAATGTTTGGAGGCATGTGGTGCCAAAGTTCAGTACTGGCACAGAAAGACACTGGCACAGGAGGTGACATTTGCAGTGTTATACAGACTTGCCAGTTAAAACCATTAGTACTTGACAACCTCTGTCCTTTGGCAAGGATCCATCCCACTTGTCAGCAGGCACCATGATATCTTAACAGACAAGGCAGTACGCAGCCAGAAGAGCAGTACATCTAAACACCACAGTGTAATACTACAGACAAAAATGAACCAAAACTCCAGACAAATGCAAACCATTAGTTCACTTTAGAGGCAACAGTCATTTCCTTCAAATCAAACACACTTAATACATTTCAAAAAGATAAAAGGCAGTAAAGTAAAACAAAGAAACAGCCCATGAACGTTATTTTAAAAATTAGTACAAAATTCACAATAATGTACTAATTTCAGCAATCAAAAAATAAACTTTTGCCATGTGAGAAAAGCTCTAGTGTCCTAACTGAAATTTAGCTGTGGGACGCTGAGGTGAAGTTTTCCAAAGCAATACTGGTGAAAGGCCTTCTCATTCTCCAATGGACCCCTGTTCATTCATCCTGCAGTCGCTAGATGGAAATGTGTGGACCCAAAAATTTATATGGCTAAAAAGACTGACCAAAACACTTTTAAAGTGGATCAGTTTCTCACTTTCAACCTACAGCTCAGCTGCACAGTTGTGCCAGCATAGTGGAGAAGGCATCATGATTCTTAAGTCACACCAATGAATTCCTAACATGCCCATTGCTATCGTATCTCATACCTTTTATCTGTCACTGAATTCTGTGTCTCTGTAATTATCAATAAATTTCTTTTTACCTTAAACACTTCAGTGCATTTTACAATAAGGCTAATTGCATTTCTTTACATTTTACCTACCATAGATAGCATGACCAACAATTAACAGACTAGTCACAATTTGATTTGTAAGTATGATGCTAATTGTTTCCCTTGTCATCCTTCCCTCAGAAACTTAGTTCACCTAAAAATAGGTCAAATAAGTCAAAAAAAGTATGTCAAAATACTGGCTCCACTGCAAATTACTGACAAAATTTCCCTTGAACTTCAAACAAGTCACAATTTCACACTCAGTTTGTAAATATTCTTATGCTCGTTTAACTTGTATACAGATGTCATCTCTGTTTCTGTGTCTACCTTTCCTTATTACATTTTATTTAGATATCAATGATATTGTTATCGACACAAAATGTAGCTACACTGATCTTCATTGATACACTGTTTTCTCAAAACACTTGTACCTGTTAATAGCATAAAAGAAAACTGTGCATGGCAACAGTGTGCCTGAAATGCAGGATTAACCTAAGAAGTAGCAAAGATGAAAGTAGTGCTTTTGCAGATTAGTTACATAAAAGGAAGATAGAAAATGCAACAGTAGGAGGTAGAAGTATCTAGGACTGAATTGTTTACTGCCACAAGAAAGGGTTCTCACAGCAAGATTTATAGAGAAGAAGGAGAAAAGGTGTCTATATATGGTGGCACAAGTAAAAGGGAACTCGAGGTGCTGTCACGAATGAGTGATTTTGAGGCCGTTTAAAGAAACACCAGCAAAGGTATCAGCAAAAGGTGATTTTAATAGAGATTTATAAAAGCGCGACTTAACAGAATTCGATGGCAAGGTCCACTCTATTACTTATTACATGGATTAAGCATACACAGGGAAAATCATGTCAGAATTTGGATTGGAATGATTTTTATAGAGATTGAGGAAAAAGGGGTATGGGAGACCCTCCCATTGAGTCACGAAGTTCAGAGAAGACCTGGCTGGATCCAATCTTAGTCTCAGACTTGGACAACGGTTTGTGTCTAATACAGGAAGGAATAAGGAGATCCTCCTGTTGAGTCACAAGGTTCAGGGTAGACCCCCTTGCTTTCTAAACTCCTTCTCAGACAGCAGTCTAGGTGCAACTGAATCTACCCCTAGTCTCAGACTTGGTCAACGGTTTATGCCTAAGGGATTATGAATGTTTAGCAGCAATTTAAAGTTTAATCACAGTTTAGAGTAAATCATAAGTTTTAACAGCATTAAATCATTGAGGTAGATTATAAAATTTTAGCAACTACAAAGCAAAATAATCAAAATTCCTACAATGTTAAAGCGACTAGATTACAGGTTATACTTACTACTTCTTGTTTAAATCAATATATATACAAACACACGCACACATCACACATAAAGTCTAAATCAATTCACACATGGGATCCCAAAGCTAGGTAGATCTGTATAAAGGCCTAAAGCTAAATAAATTTACAGGCCTGAAGCTGGGTTATAAAGGCCTTAAGCTAGATAAAGGTACCTAAAGYTAGGTTATAAAGGCCTTAAGCTGAATAAAGGTACCTGTTAAAAATTCCCCTCGAGTGTCGTGAAATACTCACRCTCAATGTCTTGGCATTTCTCAATGGGCGAAGAGTTGAGCCTCAAGTAGTATCTCGGCCGAAGAGTGTTTCAGGCCAAGTCTTGACAGTCCTCTGAATTTCACAGACTCGAGGGTTTGCAAACTCTGAGAGGCGTCCCACTCAGAGGGAGACTCTGGGCACAGCCCGCTGCAKTCCAGGAGAGCTCAAAGGGCCTCGCTTGGGGACCGCGCTGTTTATAGGTTTGCAAGATGACTGGCTTTAGTCATCAGTAACTTTCCATCCTGGCTACTATCCGAGGTGGTCAGAGATATTAATTATGGTATTGTTTTGCGGTTACAATGGTATCATTTTGTGGTAACCRCTGTTTCATTCCACTCGATCTGCGATCCAAGTGGGGAATGTTTCAGGGCTATCAGGAATGATGAACTGTCTCCTGCTTTCATTCCCTACTTTGATCAGGTAGCCAGTGTTCCTGGTACGATCAGAGCCGTTCCCTACCTCAGCCATGCAAGAGAGCCTGGTACAGTCAAGGGACGCTTAACTGCCCAACTCGTTACAAAATGGCTAAGGCCTAACAGGAGTTTCTGATCATAGAGAGGCCTAGGGGAAGAGGGGGAAATGCACCACCACAGGTGCCTACTAGAAAGATAAGATTTGAACAATCTCTCTCGCATGATATTGTTAAATAACTGTAAGGATGTGATTTGTATATTAGCTTGGTTCTGGACTAACCACAGTTACAAGGATGTGTAATTTAAAAGAACATATTGTTTGTTCTGAAGAGGTATGCCTGAAAATGACCTTGGAAAGATTGTTCCAAAGGTACACTGTCATATCAAAAATCCTTATTTACAACATAATTGTTTTACCCAAATCAATTTTAAAATGGAAAGACTCTCAAAAGGCTATCTCATTTTTAATATACATGATGTTATTTTGGTTTTGCATGTTATTTATGGTACACAACAAACTGTGTGACTAGTCAGGAGACTAATTTTTACTTCTTAGCACTTTCACAGCAGTGCAAGTACATTAGTTTGACATAGAGCTTTATGCTAGTGGACTGGAAGGTCCATTTTCCTGTCCCAAAGCAGAGATTTTGACTATTCATGGTTTACGTCCTTTGTCTTTTGCAGCTGTCTGTTAAATACTTGAAAACTGTTATGTCCATTACGTCTCCCTTTAGTCTTCTCTAAGCAATACCACTCCTTCAGTTTCTCTCATAGACATCCACCCTGGACCTCTTGTTACTCTGCCCTATGCTGGCATTCAGTATCTCTCTTAAACTGCAGCAGAGTTAGTAGAATTTAGTCGAAGGCCTGTTTCAGACATAGAAAAAGCACTGGCATAGGTTTTTACATACAGAAAAAGTAGGCTGTCACAGTGTGAATGACTGCAGGGGGTGACAAAACATTCCTGTATGAGTTTTCTACATTGCCCATACCTTCTTCCCAGTTTAGATAACAATCAGCTGTTTGAAAACTAATTCAGACAACAGCCTGCGTCTCCTTTGTCTCAACAACAACCAGCAAAGTGTTGGACCTGCTGAAGTCCAACCTGCTAAGGCAGGCTTCAGGAGATGTGGAGTGGTAGCTGCTTTAGGAGATGAGGCATGGTAGCTACTGCTGCAGAGAAAAATAGTAACTCCCACTCACTTTGTCACTGTCCTAATCGCCAACATTTTCACTGATCCTCTCCATTCCTCAAAGCCTGGAGCCACAAGGAACCCCCTGCAAGACCTTGCGCGATAGAGCACAAAATTCAGTTTTGCCTATGCTATGGAAACACTGTGACCCCTTCTGGCTTTACTCAGCCAAGTAGAACAGACAAGATACTCATGTGCCTCGCACACAATGATCCCGTTCACACATCCCACAGCGATGTCTGCCTCCTCGTAACAGCATGATATTGACTCGGGTCTAGGTAATTTTCTGCAAAATTGCTCATCTTATACTATCTTTATTACTAATCACCTCCCAAAATTAAGAGGAAACCTTTTTAATCTAATAACAAAAAGCAGATAAAACATCTGTACCTTTTAGCTACTGATCTTAGGCTTTACCACATCATATTTTAGGGGTCTAAATTAAATGACAGTGCCCCATTAAGTTTTCCCAATTAGAAATAGGATGATGAAATCAACTTGCTCATTCAGTAGTGTCCATAACCTGGATTAAATATATTTTTTAAAAAATGACACTTAAGAAGTTAACAGGAAGTATCTTCAAATTATTCTTTTCCTTTATAACATTATGTTCTTTGAATGTGTACATATTCAATAAGAGCAAAGAAAAAAATCTACAAAGTGCATAAATAATAACTCTACAGCATGTCCGCATCACATCCATTTCATCTTCTTTCCCTGCCATTCTTTCCCTCTCACAGGTATTCATAACTCTTCTTTCTTAGACTGCCCTATATTCTTATTAATGTTGTGTTTCAAACTAATTTTAAAAGCAGACGCCCAAATGATACCACAAATTAAGTTATGAGAACGCAAATCTGTTCTCAGTGCAGGGACTGAGAACAGATTTGTGAGACTGTTCAGTGTTTAAGGATAAGCCTGACTCGATGTAAGCACATATTTTTAAAAGACAAAATGTGTGCTTTTAATGAGCATGACCATAGGAAACGATTTCTATAATTTCAGCTTTTTAAACACTTTTCCTTGCATAATTTCATTGCCCCACTTTCTACCTTATATGCATCTCCTAAGGGGTTCTGCATCATTTAAATCCCTGAAGTAACAGATGCATCATATATATCAGCAGTAAACAGCTTGAAAAGTCTGGAAAAAAAAAGAAAGAAAACAAGAGATGTTTATTTGCATTACAGCTACTGAGAAATAACCGCTGTGGCTATGCACATCATGGCTGTGTGACTAGCCACGGCTAGTGGCTGCTGGCCAAGTAGCCTACAGCAATTTTCATGCTGTTCTACATCGCAAAATAACCAGCCTGTGGTTATGCAAATAAGATACACACTGTTGGGCATGGAAATAAACATCTAGGTGTAATAATTACTACCTACACACCATCCTGGCACTCTGGTAGGCTGAAACATTCCATTTCAATCAAAATATTATACAACGGACGATAYTTTACACATTTGCAAATAACTACAAGTTTTGGTGATATTTTCGGTTCATTTGTAGAACTCAATCAGCATTTATACACATAAGAGAATTTACATGATGAAAATAAAAGCCTTTAAAAATACTTACTTGTATAATTATAGGCATAGGAAACAAAAATAAACATTTAATGTGAAAATATCTTCTGAGGCATTCTTAAATTGTGGTCTTTCCACCTGACAAAACAATTTTAATATGTTTATTTCTGTATATTAATATAGATGGTCAATTTAAGTTTATATAAAAAGAGAAAAATCTGAAATCATTACTGTTAAACAAGATTCTTTGTGAGATTACAGGAATAAAATTATACTCAGCAAACTGTTACTGTCTAGTAAAGTCCCCTGGTGCCTCAGGTTCACAGGCACAGAGTAAAAACGCTACACGGCCAGCCTCACTGCTGAAACACGTCCCCAAAAGTTTTCTTACTTATAGATGGCTTGACAGCACTTTCAAACCACATCACCATCAATCTAAAAAAATCATTAGTGCCTTAGGAGGTGTATTTTTTGGTCACTCTTGTTTGTTATCCATAGGGAGAACGAGATTGAAAGCACAGGCTCCGTCTTACCCTCTGCGATGCACAGGACCAAGCACCCCAGGCACCTTCTATGCCAATAACTGATGTAATACAGCGTTGAGTGTTCAAGCATATGTAATCCTGTAGAGAGAAGGGAGTTGAACTGGAAAACTGGAAAACAACCCTTACCAACCCACCAGGTGCGACACAGGTGCAGGCGAGAGAGAACAGAAATTCCCAGTGCTGCTCCGTTCTTATAACTGTGCTAAGTGTCTACTTCCCAGAGCTAAAAGAACAAGAGCAAATTAAATGATCATCGTTGCCATCTCTCAAGCAGGGGTCATCTCTGCTTACCTCTCTGAGAGGCGTAATATACTAAGGCCCTAACCCTGAGAGTATATTAACATATATCATGAACGTAAGAGTAGATTTCTGCAGCAAATTTTTCAGATTTCCTTTTCAATTCTGGGCTGGTTTTGGATTGTTCTCTCTACAGTTGCACCCTGTCTGTTGTTAATGACAGAGAAAAAGGAAAATAGAGAGGAGAAACCAAACCCATGTTTGTTGATTTTCTGATAAATTCTCATACACCTGAGAGTGTGTATTTGTGGAGCAACACAGAAAAGCTGGCATTTGGGTCCACTGCTTATCTTTCTAAACTAAAAATGTAACCTTGGAAAGCTATTAATTATCTCAAATCTGTTTTTTATTTATTTATTTACTGCAACTCACAGCATCAAGTGCCTGAAGCTGGCCAAAAGACTCTCTTTCATTTCAAAAATACAACAGTTCAAACAAGTCCTTTTCTCCACCTCTAGCCATCCCTGCCTCTATCCCATGGCCACTTCTCCTTTGCTGAACAAGCTTCCAAAGGAACCTGGAAACTAACTTCTTTCAATCTGATTGGCAGGAATTTCTCCTCCACAAGCCTTTTCCAGTGTAATCACGTAAAAGAAGAGTTCTTACTCCCTGCAGTCTTCTCAAACACACCAACCTATCTCTCAGCATCTTGCAGGTGTCAGGTATAAAACAGTCAAATTATGTTGAGCTTTTTTGGATAGAGACAGTACATGGAATTTTACCTTGTATCCCACAGATACACAGATATCCTCACCTATCGTGCATCACAGGCCATTGAATTTAATCTAAAATCCATTTATTGAGCTCAGAAATTTGTCTGTGACTGAGGCAAAATCTGCATTTAAATAACATGTCCCTGAAAGTCACCTAGTTTTAACTTGAAGATGCATGTAGAGGATCTGCTCTGTTGGTAGTTTGTTCCAGTGATCAGTCAAACTCACAGCTGTGTCTTACATATTTGAATTCATCCATGGCTCTTGTTAAACCTTCCTTCACTAACTTAAAGAACTCTTTAGTTCTGATTTTTTTTTCTCTGTAAAGGCACTCATGTGATATAGCCAAGTCACCACCTAGTGTTCTTCTTTCGGTAAGTTTGAGCTACATACATATTTGGCCTTGCAACCATTTCAAGCATTTTTTTCACCCCTTTGGCAGCTCTTTAAGGCACTTTTTCCAGTGTTTCAACATCCTATCAGAAGTATGGGTTTCAAAAACTGTAGAATGATCAGACTGCTCTGCAGTACTAAGTACTGACAAAGTGGTACAGTCTTGCAATATCATTAACTTTAAAAAGGCCTCAGAGACTTATAAGAAGTTACGCCCAGTGCAATAAATCAGGACCAAAGAAGTTGTATTGGAGTAGCTCTGTATCATATTTATATGCTTTCCTCACTTAAATGTGACCTCCCAAGGAAAAAAAAACAACAAACAAACAAACACAAAACAAAGCAGGCACATATCTCATTTTGCATCTTTATCTTGTGCAGAAGGATCCAAATAACTCTTGAAACTTGCAGGCTTCGCGTTCAGACCAGCGTCATACCTGCCGGGTCGTAGGAGCTACCTGCCTTACCACCCTCCGGCCCCAGGGGGGTGAACTGACCCCTGGTAGCAAGGCCAGGCCAGTCACGCTGCTGATGTCCGAATCACCAGGGCCCCCTCACGCGATGGGATACTCCACACTGGGACCTCAACGCCCTCCCGCCTGAGGCGTCTCCTCTCTCCTTTGGTCCCTTCTCAGGCCTCACCGAGAGCCACACGGATGCGGCCGCGCCAGGGGGCGTGGGTCGGACATGTCACAGGGTACGTGACCCCCCCGGGAGCGATGGAGAGGACAAGTCCCTGTCACCTCGCCCGCGGCCCCCTCAGCTGCGGCGACCGTTAAGGCGCCGTGAGGAGACGGCTCGCGCCACCCGCCGGATCGGTGGGGGGAAAGGGGCGGGGCGGGRCGGGGCGCGCGCACACACACGGGAGCGTACGTCACCGCCCCGCCCCATTGCCTCCTGGGAGCTGTAGTTCTAGCGCCAGCCCCTTGTAGGCACCGCCTGCTGGGTCATAGAGCTCAGGCGTGCCCGGCTAGAGCGCCGCTGCTGAGCGTCGAAGCGGAGCGCCGCTGCCCGCCCCCCGCGGCCAGGCGGTGCGGGGCTGGGCAGGGCCGGGCGGGGAGGCGGGGCCGGGCCGGGCCGGGAGGTGCCCGCCACAGTCAACTGCCGCGCTCCGCTGCGCGGCCGCGGGGATCGCCTCACCGGAGCCGGGCTGAGCCGCCGGGCGGGTGAGGCTGCTGGCCGTGGCGGGGAGGAGAAGCAGCGGGCCGGCCGCTGGGGGAGGTGGGGAATATCGGTGCGGGCGGGCCCGCGGCGGGTCGCCGGTGCGGGCGGGTGGCGGCGGCGGCGGTGGCGCGGGCGGGCGGGCGGGTTTGGGCGCTGTCGGGCGCTCTCTCTTACCCCCTGTCATGGCTGCCCAGAGGGGCGGGGGCCAGGCGCCGTGTTTCACCGAGCATCCCGGCCTGCCCGCACGGCTGTGGCAGTAGCGTGACACCTGCCCCGGGGGAGCTCGGCCTTTGCCGGGCCGGGGAGGGTGCGAGGGCGTGAGGCGAGGCCCGGGGCGGCTGCGGAGGGGGCTGCCCACCGGCAAGGAGGCGGTCGGCGGGAGCCTCGCCGGTGGCGGCACGCCTCGACGCCCCGGGCACCACGGCCTACGCAGCTGGAAGCGGTGGTGGGCCGAGTGACGGGGGTTTGGGCACGAGGCGGCTGGAGTGCAATGGCCAGTGGGTGTCTTGCTGCTTTTGCTTTTCCAGGTCCCCTGGGGATAGCGTAAAACGTCTCTTGTACCACAGGAAACTATCCAGATGGCCCAGGAGGCTTAGTATCTTAGCATATCTTATGAGGCACGTTGTCATCTCCCTTCCATTAGTAAGTATTGCCCAGCAGTGTACGTGTGATCCCGAGTACTAAAGAACGAACAACTAACGATTTGATTTTCCTACAAGTGGTGGTTGCTTGACAAGATCGAGGTCAGTTATGCTGGAGTTTAGAGGAGAGCCAGGTAGATGGTGGAGAAGTTGATTGGGAAGTATCTCGAGTGCTCTCTTACCATGAGGCAGGATACTTAAACTTATCCCTGACAGACATTTGCTTAATTGGCTCTTACAGATTATGAAATTCATGGAGTGCCTTCTCCCCCTCTCCAAGGTAACCTGCTTCAATGCTTACCTATCATTTATAGTTAGAATTTTTCCTTAATAGCTGACCCAAATCTCCTTTGTTGAAACCAAGCTGATTATTATTTTGTGCTATCCAGTGTAGACCTGGAGAACAATGGATCAGTGTTCTCTTGTCAGCAGACTGGTGGGTGTTTGCAAGTTTCCACTCACAATCTTCTCATGTTTCTCTGGTCCTGGAGCTCTCTTAAGCATTTCCATCATCCTTGGACTGTTAAACTCAGAACAAGGCGCACTACTCCAGTGGAGATACTGTTAGCTCTGAGGAAGTGGGGTAATTATCTCCCTTGTGTATGGCATCCCTTTTAAAAACATTCCAGAATGATACTGTCTTATTTGGCAACATTCTCACATTACTGAAGTATTCAATTTGTGATCCACTGTAAGCCAGATCCTTTTTTGCTATACTGCTACCCAGGGAATTATTCCTGAAAAGGTATCCATGTTTTGTTTTGTTTTTTTTTCTTTACGAAGTATATTATTTTGCACTTGTTGTTAGTTTGAGAAGAAGTTATCTTGATCATCATAACATAACTTTTTCTATCTAATTTTAGTCTCTGAAATCCACTCTTACAATCCCCTTCCTCCAAGTTTGGGGTCATCCACAAATAGTTAATTAAAATACCGAGTAGTGCCAGGCCCTGCACGTTGTGACAAACCCTTCCAGTTTGACAGTTTGACTTTCTCAAACACTTTCTTCTTGTTTTTCATGTTTCCTACTAAAGCTGCAACTCATTCTGTGCCATGGCTTTGCAGCTGAGCCAAATCCTACAGAGAATCTTAAGTGAGGAAACCATCGATTCCTTTGAATTGGCTTCTGTGCACAGAGCAGGGTTAGCTCACACCTCAAAAACTAGAAATATGTGTAAAATTCTAAACCCTTCTGAAGTTTTGGTCCCTTGCATATGGCTTCTGGATGTCCCAGACACCTGGTTACAGATTATGGAGAATAATAATTGCTGGCAGTTTCCCATTCTCCCTCTTGAAGCTGTTATGCTATGTAGAGAGAGCTGAAAAGGCTTCTCTTGAGACATCAGGCAAATCATGTAACCCATTTTTCAAAAATAGTGGAATGAAGGTTTTCTGTGGTTTTATTTCCTACCTATAAAATAGTAATTTCTACTTTGCAGGACACTATGAAAATAAGTACTCCTAAAGCAATATCCAAATGATAAAAATGTCCCCAGAATTACTGCAGATATTTAATAATAAAAAAAAAAGCATTAAAAATGAATGTGTATTTTTGTATGGATATTCAGGTATGTGGAAATACCAGTCTGCAGGCATTGTCAACTGCCTACTGCTTTCATCCCTTCTACCCAACAAACAGTAGTGAGCTGCAGGGTGGTTTGCAAACTTTGACAAAAAGGTGCTGAATCACTTAGGAAAAGAAAAAAAATGATCACTGCATTAGAGGATGTTGAAGATTGTGAGTCATTCACATGCTATCATAGTATGGCTCGTACCTGAGGTAGATGGGTCTGCGCCCCTCCTGTGTTCTAAGTTCTTTGAAATTCTTTTCTCATTCATTTCCTCAGAAAAATCTGCTTTGATCCTAACTTTCTTCAAAATTGCATTTGCTTTTTTAGAGAGCTTTCTGGAATAACCATACAAATGCCTCGTTCTCACCCACTTAATACAGGATCAGCTTTATAGATAATACATTAATGCTTGGTTATGCTTGTAAGGGATTACTTTATCTGATCACAAATGGTCCATGAAGCTGAGAGTGAGAGGCGATATTTTGAAAATTTTTAATACTGAAGTCATTCGAAAACATTCTGTGAAGCAGCAACCTGTCGATTAGAATGAAAGGACTGGTCTTGTGATGAAAATGCAGCAGACTAAGCCTATGTAAACAGCAAAATTTCTTTCTATTAAAATTGGATTTCGCTGTGGAAACATCATAACCAAAAAATTCTAGGGTCGGGGATTAAGCATAGATGAACATTATGTATATATTGACTTCACTGGAAGGAAGAGTCCAGCATTGGCAGGGTCATAAACTAAATAATCGTACAGGTATTGTTCTCTATCCTCTACAATAATTTTTTTTTTTCTTTTCATTCTAATTTGTTTAGATGTCTCACATTAAAAATCATGGAGCTAGGAAAGGCGAAGCTTCTGAGAACTGGCCTTAATGCCTTATACCAAGCAATTCACCCTGTGCATGGCATTGCCTGGACAGATGGGAAACAGGTGATACTAACTTCTTTACACCTCCATAATGGAGAACCAAAATTTGGTGACTCGAGTGTTGTCGGTCAGTTTGAACATGTCCATGGACTCTACTGGGGCCCGTGTCCCCCTGATGCCCCAGCTCTGCTCGCTGTTCAACATAAAAAGCATATCACCGTTTGGCAGCTCTGTTTTAATGTTACAGAAAGAAATAAGCTCTTAGTTTCTCAGATATGCGACATCAGCGAGCCGTTTCCAGTGCTCCCCCAAGGCTGCGTGTGGCATCCAAAGAAGGAGATCTTGGCTGTGCTAACTACACGGGATGCCTCCGTCTTACACTCTGTTCATCTCAACAACTCAAGAATTAAAGCAGATATTAAAGGCAGTGGTCTCATCCACTGCGCTTGTTGGACGAAGGAAGGCAATCGCTTAGTAGTGGGAGTAGGCAGTGCCCTTCATTCTTATATTTGGGATGATGCTCAGAAAACACTGAACGCTTGTTCTTTTTGCCCAATCTTTGATGTGGGAGGCTACATCTGTGCTGTGGAAGCTACTCTGAATTTCCAAGTTGCCGTTGCCACCGAGCTTCCTCTAGACAAGATCTGTGGCTTAAATGCTGGTGTTGCATTTGAAGTTCCAGCGAGCATTGAAACAGAGTCCTTCCCCTCGCAGTCCAGCTTATGTGGTGAGGAAGAGTATTCCATGGATGGGGGGAAAAAATCACTRGACTCTGAGAAGCCGTTGTCTGTTGTTACATCTCCTGTGGATCTAACTCACATACTTTCTAGCAAGCAGGGTGCCGATTCCAGCCCTCTTCTTCATCTGAGGCCCAAGGACTACCTAACGGGAAGTGGCCAAGATTCTTCACATCTCATCTTGGTGACTTTTGAAAGAAAGGTTACCTCTACCAAAAAAGTTAGCATCCCAGGCATTCTGGTTCCTGATATAATGGCTTTTGACCCCAAAACTCAAACTGTATCGGTTGCCTCCAATACTTGTAACGTTATTTTAGTCTATGCACTGACTTCATCCAATTTACCCAATATTCAACAAATTCAGCTAGAGAAAAATGAGAAACCAAAGGGTTTGTGCTTCTTGACGAATAAATTGTTACTGATACTGGTTGGAAGACAAAAATTCACTGACCCTGCATTTCTTCCCTCTTCAAGATCAGACAAATATATGATCCGACTGATGATTAAGGAACTAATATTTGAAATGGGTCCCTCCACATCTGCATCAGTTAATGGGAGCTCCAATTTGAACCTTTCAAACATACCTCATGATCTCTCTACAGATGTTCACCCTCTCAGCCGTGGACTCTTGATACCAGATCGTGCTGCCATTCAGTCCCCTGCCAGCAGAAGGAAACTCATTGAAGAAATTAAGAGTCCTGTTTATGAACAAAGCTTGTTGTGGAACATGAGTGACCTCAAAGATAAAAAGATTTCCATGAATTTTCCTCCAGCTGTTGAGTCTCTTGATGCCGAACCAGTTAATCGGACTGTGGCACTGTCTGCCACATCGCTGGCGTTTTCTAACAAGCCAACATCTCCAAAAAGGCAGGCAGATGCAGCTTCCAAAATACCAAATTCTTACAAGAATAACCTATTAAGTGAAAAGGAGGCAAGTTACTTTTCGAAAAATGTAGAAAAACTGTCTGGCAACTTCACAGAATTACAGCATCATGTCTGTGAATTAACTGAGCTGCTAAAATCTGGGAAGAGAAACCTTCCAGTGTACCCATCTTCTCAGGAACCCTCTTTTATTAACATCACCTGCCAGGTAATTTTAATATTGGAAGCCTTAATGATAAAATCAGTTAATGGATGTATGTTCTTTGTGCGGATTTAAAACACAAACTCTTGTCAGAAGGGTGACATCCTATGAATGTTTAGTATGTGCAAATTCGGTACATGTGAATGATCTCGCTGCATGCAGGTGAATCCGATAGGAGTCTTACTTAGACTTATTTAGGCTTTACATAAAGCCTGGCTTGTTTTTGTTGTCCTTCTTCCCTACTCTTCCTGTAATTGCCTCTCAGTCCCTATTTACAGTTCTTTTAAAACTAAGTATTTGTATTTTTCTCTGATGGGAGATAGAATGAGGGAAATATTGCAGATAATTTTTTAAACTAAACTTAAAGTAATGTATCTGAAATTGTTGCCATTTCAGACGGATACTGTAGTAGTGCTTTCATTCTTGCACATTTATCTGTACCAGTGGTAAAAACAGAGCATTTCTGGAGAAAAAAAGATCATTATCATGTAATGGTCAATAGGATTAGATTTCCATCCTGTTCCTGTAGGTGGGACTAATGTTACAAGTCCCATTACTCTGCAGACTTTCAGTGTTTTTAAAGCAATGTAATATTGGGAATGTGCAGCTCCCTGTCCCCACCTCGCGCTGGGCTGAGCTCGTTGGCTCTGACCGGGCAGGCGTACCTTCTCATTCTGCACAGAGGCTGGTGGGACTCCAGAGAACCCACGCGTGACAGTTCAGTTGCAGAATTAAAGACTTGTATGAAGTTCTAGGAAGGTAATGTTTTTCCTAGGCAACTTCTGAAGCTTTCTGTTTAGAAATTTAGACAAGTGAAAATTTCCATGTGTGGGAATTGGTATCAATCTCCCGACCTCCTGTGAGGACGACTGAAATAATGGAGACTGAAACAAAAAAAGAACAATGCTTTGGCTCTGAAACTGAAATGTTGCTAATTAGTATTGAGAGCACCATCTGAGAAGGAGAGAGATCCTTAGGGACATAATAGATAATTCCATTAACATAGCTTAAAAATGGACTTAAAATCAAATTTCATGTGAAAGACACTTTCCTTGGCTGAAAGAAGGCACTTCCAAATCTCATGCTAGAAAGTGTAAGTTACCTGATTATCAAAACATGGCACAAATCTACTAGATCTCTTCTAGAATTCAGATTAATAAGCCTTAGTCAATATTTGAAGTCATTTAAACTGCCATTTTCCTTTCAATAAGCTCTTATTTTTCAGCTTTATTATTGCAAAAATTTATTATTCTCAACTTTTGTAGCATTGAACTCTTAGGGCCTAGATCATATTCCCTCACTCTCTTCACTGTTTTCCATTGTGAACATTTAATAATTGTAATAACTCTAATTTTTCTAGCTCTCTTAAATCTTGATTATATATGGGGCATTACTCCGAAAAGTGAAAGTTTCCCTCAGCAAGTCCGGTGTCTCGTTTATCTGAGGTGTTTGTTTAGAAGCCTACTTTAATTTGAGGTAGCACAAATCTTTGTTACCTTTTTATATTCAGCTCTCTTTTTACATATAGTTTGAAACTGAGTTACATATCAGTTTGCCTTGGTGTTCCAAGAGCTAGATTAGCTACGCTTGCGTGGGAGCACTTCGCAAATTAAAGTAATGCTACAGTTTTACCTCCCTGTTTTGATCACTGATGATTTGTGGCAAGAAAAGCATTTGACTTTTGAATTACAAGTGACATTGGAAAGTCTGCAGAAAATGCTGTGTTTTAACTTCAGTCAGAGTATATTTGATTCAGAAATCGTTAACAGGTGAACAGGGATCCTCACCTCGTGTGCTGAGCCCTGATTGTTTCTCTACTGCCCAAATAGAGAAACAGCTGTATTTTACAAAATGTTGAGGAAACCCAAAATGCCCCAAATAAGCAGTGTCTTTGAGAGGGCAGAGTTTATCAGTGCAGGGGGCAAAGAGTATGTGTGCGCCTCCAACCTCCCTGCTACCATACGCCCTCCTTGCAGATGGATGGGTCCCTCCACAGCACCGGAAAGGAGTCAGAATTTACTTTATCATGTTTTTGTCATGACCCAGAGATGTTAGCAAGGCTTCCCTGGGACATGACACGGTTGTGTGAATTTTATCCTACACAAAGACAGAGTTTGTAGTTTTGGTAACAACTGGTCTTTTGCAGATTTTTAAAATGCTTTGCTCTGCCCCGTGGGGGATATTCTTTGAAGACGCTTTTTGGATTTTAAGGCTTGGGGCAGTGATGATCAGAGGTGAGACAAACAAGCCCTTCTGATTTGTTAGTCCGTTCCTCGTCCCAAACATTCACGGGCAGGAGTTCTCACCTCTTCTTAAGTTGTGGATCAGGGAGGGGGGAGGAGGGAAAACCTGCAGCTTTATGGACTCCCCAGGAAAATGTCCCTCAGAGATGGTAGGATGAGAGTCAGGATTGGGCTGTGGATGAAGCTCATGGTTTCTTCAACAGCAGTGTATGATTTCGTCTCCTGTTGTTCTGACACGTGCTGAATTAGCACAGTTACTTGCCGCTATCACTCACAGATCATCTCTTTGAGAGCTGAGACTTTAAAGTATAAATCTTGCAAATGGGTCTGAATGAAGGTAGCATTTGACTTTCTATAAATAATATAGTTGAAGGCATGTCTGTGATCCTGTTTTGATTAATGCCATTTTGCCACCTCTGCTTAAATATACATCATGGTATCTAATGATTCTTTCTTGAATTTACAGAAGCAGCTTTCCAGAAGTGATTCAGATGAAAGACGAGCTGTTATTCTTTGTGGTGGTAAACTCCGTCTAAATATAGTCCAGCAGATATTCAATCTCTCTCTTGTAGAAATGCAACATGGTATGTTGTAATTATCCAATAATACAAACACTTTAAACACGTGACATTCTCAGTGAGCAGTAGCAATATGCATAATCCCATCTGGAAGAAACCCAAGGAATAAATAATGAAAGATTATTAATAAAAGTTTGCTCATTTCTTTTATAACATAAAGATTTTTCTCTAGGCTTTTACTGAGAAGAATCTTTACATTATAAAAAAAAAAAAATGAGCAAACTCTTACATATTGATACCCCCTTATCAAGTAGCTAGTTATACAGGAAAATTACTGTTGTCCAGTATTTTATTTATGTTTTCAGCTATTCTAAATAGAGAAGTCTGAGTTACGAAGAGGTTAGACTTGACTGGTGGTTTTGGAATACAGTTTTCTACGTTTTAACCTGTAGTTCCAGCATCTGGTCTCCTTTAAGAAATCCTATAGTTTTTTTATAAACACAAAAGTAGCTCTATAAATTTTAGCAGTGCATTTCACTTCAGTTTTTGCTGTGAAGAAAACTACGTTTCTTATTGCTGTGGTCTTCTCTGCTGCTATCCATTCATCCCGTGCACATCCTGTGTACGTGTCAATTCTAAGTGTCTTACTTTTGGCAAAGGTAGGAAAGAAACTTTGGGGATGCGATCTCTCACTACTGCAGATATTCTCTGTACTATCTTCCAGCTGCTTGCCTACCGTGTCTGCTGTCTGCCTACTTGCAGATTACTGAGCAACTATCCCAAAGCCTTAGGGCTGCTGTTCTTACCATTGTGCAAGTTTTATTTTTCTTTCAATAGTTGTTGGAATATGTTTAGCATTGCAATACCTAGATAAAACTGTAGTCAGATAATTCACTAGCAACTGAATCTTGAAAAGGTTCTTACCAGTATCGTACATTAGTTTAGTAGTTTTCCTGTTGCAGGATCAGTTACCTGCATTGAAACACAGTGAGTGTTTTAATGATGTTGTGGCACAACCCAGAAACATGTGATATACCCAGTGATAACGGTAGGCAGTTTTGTAGATGCTGATCTCTTAATTTTTCAGACTGGAATTTTATTTTGAGCTATAAGACTTGAACAGCTTCTCTTTCTGGCAAGAAAAATGTCCTCGTTACCTGCGTTAGTTTCGACTTCTCATTTTTAGCTTAAAAATGTAAACTTAACAGAATTGGTTGCCCAGGAATGAGTAATCAACGTGCATATGACTAGCCTTACTAGATAAATTTTAAAAGCAAACAGTTAGAGTAGGTTTCTTTATTAATTTTACAAATATTACTAGATAAATGGGCAAAGTAGGAATTTTCAAATTCCTGAATTGTATTGATTTTAAAGTTTGGTCCAAATGAGATATTAAGCCAAAAGATTAAAGGGTCGCGTGCTTTTAAGCTACAATCTTCTCATGACCTTACTTGTGACATGAAGTTACATAATGTAAATTTACAAACAGCTGGAAATGTTTCTCTGAATTCCCTCACGCCCCACGAGCTCTATTTTATTTCTTCGTCAACTTAACGGATACAGTATGAAAATTTTCTGGTTTATATGAATTGGTAGAAGTCAGTGTTTTGGATTCAGTAAATGATTTCAAATTGTAAAAATAATGCTAACGATGATGTGAAGTCAAATAGCAAATGGACCAGAGACATGGGGTTTGAATAGTATAGTACAGTATTTCTTCCTTGTATTTATTGGAATTAATTATATTGAAATTACATAACAGAAGCAGTTTCTAAATTGTTTTTATGATATTAATTTGTCATTTAATTTAATAAATTTCTGCTTTTTACAGTATCTGCACAGCTTAAGCACTGTGAAGTAGCTTATGAATACCTAATTAAAAACAAGTCTGGATGCTTATGAATTCTGTTCAGAATTTCATTCCTCCTCATTTGAAGCGTGCATTTATTATACTCTTGTCTCCTAGTGGCAAAATTGGTCAGAAAGCTGTTTCGCATAGTTGTTAACTGTCCTTTATTTTTGAGATTATACAACCTGTATCTCCCCATACTTTTTTTTTTCCCTAGAAAAACTGTAAACATACAGAAGCATTTAACTTAAATTTTAGAAGAAATGTGTTTTATACCTTAAACATACCTAATTACAGAAGAACTTATGAACAGGCATTTACATGTCTTCACAGGTTCATCTTGGATTGTTCTCACAGCGGACAGCGAGGGCTTTGTTCCGTTAATGTTTACACCCACGCAGGAGATAGTCGTAAGAGATGCCAGTACGAAAGGCTACAGCGCCCGTTCTTCCAAAACTTTGGACATCATCAGTTCTACAGAAGGGTGTAGGCCCGCTTCTTCTGAAAGTCTGGATATCACGAGTTCTTTGGAAGTCCTCAGAGACTGCTCCTCGAAGACTTTAGACAGCAGCAGTCCTTCAGAACAGCCCAGCAGTAAAATGTAATTTTTGACAGTGATTTTGTAATGCCTGTCTTATGGTGGGAGACTTCTAAATTTACTGTATAGGACTGCAAATTCTAAACAACAGTCTGTCTCAAATCTCTGTTGGATTTCCATAATTTTTTTGTTGCATATCACTGTAAATTATTTATTTGATCCTTGGAAACATTAACCTTTTTTTTATACTGAGCAGTGTTTTTTTAAATATACCCCTTGCAGTATAGACCAGGTCTTTGTATCAGTGGTTGAAAACGCACGTTCTTACAAGCTAAAATTTCCATTGTGGTCTTTAATATGTTGGTGGGTTTAGATGATAGTAAACTTGCATAATAAAGAAGTCCTTGAAAACGCTGCTTTGCCCCCCATTTCCTCACTACTTCTGTCAAAGCCTGAAATATGACACTGTTGTTATTTAGAAATAGTGCCTGCAGAAGTGCATGCGTGTTTGCACTGGTGTTACTAAGGGTGTAAGCGCTAGTTTAGGTTTATGGAGTTTGGGACAAAGTATGATCATGTGGAATATCCATAGTGTGTAGAAGCTTCCCCTCCTGTGCCCACCAGTAATGCCTCTCTGTGCTTGCTTCTCTGTGTGGATTTGGGGAAGTGGCTGTCACGTGTGTCGTCTTTTGTGGTGAGTTGAGCCCGGCTGGCAGCTGAGCCCTCACCCAGCCGCTCACTCACTCCCCTGTGCAGGATGGGGGAGAGAATTGGAAGGGCAAAAGCAAGAACAATTCATGGGTTCAGGTAAAGGCAGTTTAATAGGTAAAAGAGCAGCTGCGTGTGCAAGTGAAGCAAAATAAGGGGTTTATTCAGTGCATCCCATCGGCAGGCAGGTGTTCAGCAGCTTGTGGGAAAGCAAGGCTTCATCATGTATTAACAGTTACTTGGGAAAACGAGCGCCATCACGCTGAACGTCCTCCCCTTTCTCGCAACTTTTATTCTGAGCATGACGTCATATGGTATGGAATATCCCTTTGGTCAGTCGGGGTCAGCTGTCCCAGCCGTGTCCCCTCCCAGCTTCTTGTGCACCCCCAGCCTACTCGCTGGTGGGACAGAGCAGGAAAAAGAGGTAGCCTTGCTGCTGTGCAAGCTCTGCTCAGCAACAGTCAAAACACTGGGGTGCTATCAACGCTGTTTTGGTCACAGATCCAAAGCACCATACAGGCTGCTATGAAGAAAACGAACTCCATCCCAGTACATCATTATAGGCATAAAGTGACTTTAGTTACATTTGAATAACTAAACATTTGCTAGCTAATATTTCTAAACATCTCTTGTCTTTATATTGAAATTTTTCCCTATTACCTTTGAAACAAGACTGTTAATATTAACAACATTGCCTTCGATACATCTGTTTTAATTTTCATAGCTCATATGTGCTGAACGGGCAGAAGGGAAGTCCAATAACCATCACCTTGAGAACATCCAATTTAAAGGCTGACAGAAGAAAATGTTCTATGGGCTTTTGTAGTGAGAGAGAGAGAGAGAGAAAATGCAAAGGTGAAATTTAGAAAACGGCACAAGTTTACGTAGCATGGATTGCAGCACTAAAGAAAAGACAGTGATCCAAGATTGCTACCCATAAAATTAAAGCATGATAACATTAAACAGTTTATCAGGCTTTCACAGTGGCACTTACTGCGTGAGAAGGAATCAAGTGACGAGATTATAGAATTGGAGCTGCTGTTTCAGGACTAATATAATCTCTTTTTTTTTATTGCCTATTTGGAAATTTAGCCACTGTCAAAAAATCATCTGTCCGCAAAATACAATATTAAAGCTACAACATTAGCGAAAGCTGCCAAGAGCACTCAGTGTTGTGTGGTGCAACTAGAAGTTAACAGCTTTTGATGAACAGGGGAGGAGGAAAACAGGTAAAATAATCTGGCGATTGGGGGTTCATCCTGTATATAACAAGCACCTGTTCTCAGTAGTTGTYGCTGCTTAATCAGGAGGTGGTCCACGATGGCCGTTGCTCTTACCAGAAAGTCATTGAATTCAGAGCCCCAGCGCTGGCTGCATGTTCAAAGCAGGCGGGATGCTGGGGACGGTCTGTGTTTCTTCTCAGCCTCCTGATGGTTCTTTTTTCATGCCGGTTCCTGGTTTCAACATCCCACTGACCCACGGGAGGAGAGGGTCAGGGCTGAGCGCTCTTGGCTCTGCAGGAAACCTCTGCCACCTGCACTACCCCACTCACCCCGAGAGGGTGCCTTGAATTGCACGCGCCTCAAATGCTGCTTCTATAATTTGGCTATGCAGCCAAACAGTGTATAAAAATTAGCTGCTTATTTTGGAATTATTATATATTTGTATTATTTCTAGATTACTGAAAGACGTTGTTTCCCACCAGAAGCGTGCTCAGTCTAAAGTTGCACCAGACGGATTTGTAGGACTCTTCCAGCTCCCCGGGTGAGCACCGGGAACTACAGGCGTGCAAGGCATTGCTGTGTTGGGCAACTAGAGCAGACACAGCAAGTGCAAGTCACCCACTAAAAGCTGTTAATAGTTTGGTCAAGGGATTGCGCTAGCTATTCATGGGGTGTTATGTGCCTGTGGACAAATACAGCGTTTGAAATACAACCCTAGGAATCTCAGAAGAATTAAATCCTTACATTAAGAGAATTGCTTAATTATCCTTAATCAAGAAGTCATTTCTAAACCTATGGGCTGGTCTGCACCAAAGCTGAATGGGAATCAAAGGCCCAAATCGCTGAAGATGTATCAAGCACGATACTAATGGTAACGAGACTTTTACTTTTCAATGCTGAAAACTTCGGAGAGGGATGTGCAAGCAGTTGGAAGTCACCACGGTCTAACGCAGGGGGCTGGGGCAGGAACGAGCAGAATCTGCAACTAAGGCTGTTGCTCTCTTGCTGAGATAGCGGTGGTAAATTAAGTACTTTTTCTGTTTATTTCAGCTGAACTGTAATATGGATTAATAATGACCTTTCGCATAGGTTATGTGAGGTGTAATGCTACAAGTGTACCAAGTATTATTTATGAATAAATTTAGGGGGATAACCAGCTTACTTCTTCCAGACAGTTCATCAAAAGGTTTAGAAAAGATTACATAAAAAAAAAAAAACAAACCAACAAACCACACATACACAAAACCTTAGAGATTTTAAACTTCATTTTAATTAACACCTCTCATCTGAAAAAGAGCGAAGAAACTAGTGTAAACCTGATCAGAGCCATTATCTTACTTGTGTGCTTTGTTATTTATCTTCGGGACAACTTCAGGCTCGCTCCTGCTGTGGGAAAGCGTGAGTTCTGGGAGTTGCATTTGAAGCAAGTTCCTAATTTACCTGGTTTTAAGTCTTTTTTCTGAGCTTGGTTTTCATTTTGGCCAGTTCTCCTGTGTCCCCAGTTGTAGAAGCTACAAGTTGGCACCATGACAATGAGGAATGGCGTGTCTGATGTACGTAAGCTTGGGGATGGAGACATTCATACACGGGAGATAAAAAGCACTTGCTGGAATTTCCCCTGTTCTTGAAGAGAGAGGTGGTGTTACGCTCGGGTTTATGTCCAGAAATGCACAGCTAATGGTTTTCAAAATCTCTTTAATGAACGTTATTAAAAAATCTTATTTTCATGTATTGACTTTTCATTTCATTTTCTTTTACTGAAACTTCTGATGGTTCTTGATTGCATGTGGATTTTATTCAAATCTGTACAAAGAAAGCCTGTGCTCTCATTGTCTTTGAAAAAGATAAAACCTTAAATGAATCTTTTTCATCTCAAATCAGAGACTTCTATTCTGTTTACAATGTCCCCAAACTTCAAAAGATGAATTAACATTCATAAACCAGGTAATAATGTGAATGTCCTTTTATCTGTTGCGCCCTTTAGGTCTAAAAGCAACCACTAAAAGAACTTGCAACGTGATTCTATCAATTAAACCTTATTAAAATAAAAAGGTACAATAAAACTACTGTTTCAGTGTCACAAAAACCAATTAGCCTGGGATAACGTGAGCTTCCTCATAAGCACATTTTCAGATGTACACATTGCTATGCTGGTGGTACRCTAATATGGTCATTACATATAATGTGTCTAATTGCCATGTGTAGTTAATAGCTTATTACTTCTATCTTCTAATATATCTTCTAATTACAGGTATTATCCATACGCTCCATGGACCGTAACTTCTTTCAGCAATATCATGTTCTTCATACGTGTAACATTCATAAACGTCCAGCAGTAGCACTRAGCACTGATGCCAACCGGACGGCAGAGGATCATCCCCTTTCAAAGCAGCTTCCCAACGAAGGTCCGCAGTTCAGCAGGAATCTCAGGGCCGGGGTCTCCCATAAGGTCAGCCAGACGCTTGGGTGAAGTTAAGGAGCCGATAACCATCTTCAGTCAGAGCTCTAATGCCCTACTTGAGGTCTGTGCTCACAGTAGTCCTCTGGCTGCTGGCGAGCGTTAAGTTGGAGACTAAATTAATGGCATTGAAAAGCTGCTGGGGGAGTTTTTAAGCAATAATTTGAAGCCTCGAGGGATGACGTCATTTTTACATTGGTCAGCTGTCCTTGGGACAGCTTTGTTGGTGGCTCTGCTGGGAACCTCTATTAGAAGTTCCTCCCAGTAGCATGAGACTCCAGTCCTGCCGTTCCCATGGCCACTGAGCAGCCACGGAGCAGTTGTAGTTAAAATGGGCTGAGCTGCAGGGAGGTTTTCTTTCAGTTTTAAAAATCACTTTTGTTGTTTTCAGGTAAAAACACCTTTTCTCAGGTGTTCTGAAATTCATCTTGAATGGTTTTATTTACCATCCAAGGCGTCACCAGGTGTCAGCACCTCTTGTTTTTCTTTTTTTTTTTTCTTATTCTTTGTTGCTCTCTTGTTAGCAAGGGGAAAGGAAAGGCAAGAAAGCCAAAGCCACAAAGCCCAGTGGCAACCACCATGTAGACCAGTAAATGACAAATCACCTCATCCAAAGATACTTGGCTCTTCCATTCTGCAGAACGCAAGAACACGACACCAAGTAAACGGCTTAGAATCATAGAATCATAGAATCATTAAGGTTGGAAAAGACCTCTAAGATCATCAAGTCCAACCATCAACCCAACACCACCATGCCCACTAAACCATGCCCCTAAGTGCCTCATCTACACGTCTTTTAAATACCTCCAGAGATGGTGACTCCACCACTTCCCTGGGCAGCCTGTTCCAATGTTTAACCACTCTTTCAGTACAGAAATGTTTCCTAATGTCCAATCTAAACCTCCCCTGGCGCAACTTGAGGCCATTTCCTCTCATCCTATYGCTAGTTGCTTGGCAGAAGAGACCAACACCCACCTCGCTGCAACCTCCTCTTCTCCAGACTAAACAGTCCCAGTTCCCTCAGCCACTCCTCATAAGACTTGCTCTCCAGACCCTTCACCAGCTTCGTTGCCCTCCTCTGGACACRCTCCAGCACCTCAATGTCCTTCTTGTAGTGAGGGGCCCAAACCTGAACACATTGTTAGAGGTGGGGCCTCACCAGTGCTGAGTACAAGGGGACAATCACTTCCCTAYTCCTGCTGGCCACACTATTTCTGATACAGGCCAGGATGCCATTGGCCTTCTTGGCCACCTGGGCACACTGCCGGCTCATATTCAGCCGGCTGTCTACCAGCACCCCCAGGTCCTTTTCCGCCAGGCAGCTTTCCAGCCACTCTTCCCCCAGCCTGTAGCGTTGCATGGGGTTGTTGTGGCCAAAGTGCAGGACCCGGCACTTGGCCTTGTTGAACCTCATGCAGTTGGCCTCRGCCCATCGATCCAGCCTGTCCAGGTCCCTCTGCAGAGCCTTCCTACCCTCGAGCAGATCGACTCTGCCGGCCAGCTTGGTGTCATCTGCAAACTTACTGAGGGAGCACTCAATCCCCTCATCCAGATCGTTAATAAAGATATTGAACAAGACCGGCCCCAAAACTGAGCCCTGGGGGACACCGCT
>JAYKAV010001145.1:631103-709138 GCA_035582835.1 Phoebastria nigripes | reverse complement strand
CATCCTTACCCATAAGCTTCTCACAACCAGGCATCAAAGACGTAAAAAAATCAAAGCTTCTTGAAGCCAGAAACCTTAAAAATCAAGTATAGCTTCTGCTGCCAAAGTCCCACCATGTTCCATTGCTTTATCCCTAGTGGGAGTGTTATGCTTCAGGAGCAAATCAAATCATTGATCCTCAGCTACGAGCTGTGAGTTTTCCAAATGAAACAAGTGGAGAGGAAAAGCGGAGAGGTACAGGAGCGAGTTGGAAAGTGAGGGTGTTTTTTCTTCCATCCTATTTCTTCTAACGTGGGCAGGTGCTGTGATTCCTTTACGCCTAGCAGCTCCTTTTGGGTTTTTTGTGTAGTGGGATTCCAACCCCGGCTGGTGGTGGGAATCATCTTCCAGTAGCTGTCTATGGCCAACACAAAATTGGTTTGATGGATTAAACCTGTTGCCTACTCTGTCCCCAGTTTGTCCCATGAGATCCAAGTCCCTCTTTCCTATTAGTCTTTATTACTTCTCCATGGACATCTGGCTCTCCGGGGACCCTGAGCAACCACCTGAGTGGGGGCCACAGGCACACCAGTGTTCAGCAAGTGCCACCACTGACTACTCCAAAACTATGTCCAGTTTCAATTAATTTCTGGATTAACTCAGCCTGCCCTGCAATATGTCTCAGTCCTGGATTTATCATACAGTTTTCTTTACTCAGGTCCACCCTGTAGGCAACAAGTACAATACTGTCTGCTGGCAACCAGAGAGAACGCGGTGGGGTCTGAAAAGAAAGGTGAAGGAAAAGCAAGATTGAACTTTGGTTCCCTTTGTGTATCTTGTGTGAGTTCCTTGTGCGTTACACCCTACACTCGCCTACTGGTTCTCCTCGTTTAGAGCGGGTCTATCAGGCACTTCCTAATTGGCTTGTTACTGTCCACAGACACCAAGCCTRCAATCAGTACTCACAGCGCCGGGACCAAAACATATTCCCTTCTGTGCTATGACATGGAGAAGGCCGACATCCCAGCATGTTTTCTAACTGTGCCCTCTATCAAGCTCCTCGTTATTTCAGTTGCACAGCCAGAATAATTAAGATACGTCTTTCTTTGCTTTTATAACATTGYTTCTGCTGACTGTCCAGTTCCTGGGAATCCTCCAGCACTGAAATTCCACCCTGTTTGCTGCAGTCCCTGATCATCTCTTGGGTCAAGTTGGTGCTTCTTCCATTGATCTGCTTTTGTATGAGCAGGGGCTCAGGCAGGGAATCAGGGAGGGACGAGCTGAGCGTGTGAATATCTGGTAACCAGAAAGTGTTAACTGATTCTCTGAGTCTCCTCTGTTCTGCATGCGGCATTTGGGTCTCCACATCCAACATCTTTCCACCCAGTCATCGATGTCAATCCAAGAGCCCTTAGGAGAAGATTGCACCGTGTTTTTGGGGAGCTTGCTTGTCTTGTGGTTCTTCTTTCACCCCTACAAGTCACTTCAGGAATTCTGGAGTTGCCCATTCTCTCTGCCTGGCCGGCTCAGCACAGCTTTGCCAGCACTCTGGAGGAGGCTATAGTTTTGCATTCATCCCACACTGATGTCAGCAGGTACCTCTCTCTAAGCACCGAGACTCACAATCTGACGTGGCTGAAGCTGCTGGATGTGGCAAATGTGCAGATTCTTCCTGATGACTTTGAAGGTGACCAAAGGGTGAGTTTGTTTTGGAAACACAAGGGAAATACTTCCTCATGGGCTGCAGCTGATTTGGACAGAAACTCCTCAGCCAGTGTAAACCTGGTTCTATCATCATGATGACAGGCTGGTGGCCTGAGTTGGCCCGAGACAGGTGAAAACATCCTCTAGGTAAAACAGAGATGAAAGGCCATGATGGAGAATACTAAGGTGCGAAGGAAAGCCTTTTGATCCTTTGCTGAATGTAGATGATTCCACGTACATCAGCAAAGACGAGCTGGCAGGGGATGGATGCTGGGTCTCCGAAAGGTACCTCCACTGGGTGAAGCTGAGCAAGTGACCGTCAGTTCCACAGGCCCTGAGCAATCCTTCCTCACCATCTACAGCAGAGCGCAGCAAAAATGAGGACAGAAAGCTGAAGAGCGTAGCTGAAATTCACAGTCTTGTCTAACATCATTCGGGACAAGAAATGGATCAGGAAATAAGATTTATTTCTGCTTCCACACTTCTAGAGCAAACATTCATGTTTCCCTACCATCCAACAGCACTGCTGCTCTCCAGTTAGGGTCAGAGACCGCTGCTCTGTAAACAACTCTGAAATGATACTGAGGACCCAACTTTTCTGCAGAGTGCCATGGCTCTAGGACCATTCTCTCTCCGTTGCTTGTTCAGCTCCATGTCGTGCCAGTTTGTGTCTTCAGAGACTGTAAATTATCAGGTGCAACATAGCAAAAAGTCTCCTCCTCTGCCTCAGGGACAGAGACACATGCTGCTGCTTCGTCTTTTGAATGAAGCTTCCCAGTGAGTTAGCATCTGTTTTATGCAGCAGATTTGGTGCTTAATGATGTGAAAGCTATCTGATTTCATATGTTAAGCCGATAACATATACACATTTTTGTAACCATAATACATTCTTTAAGCTGCCTCTAAACCACTCATTCACAACAAATACTCAGCACTCTTGCTAGGTATCTGAACCATGGTCTTGCAGGGAGTTAAGGTAAAAAGAAAAAAGCATTCGGTGCAGCACGAGGAACTTGTGATCTCAAAAATTGCAGGGAAAAAACCCTCCCTCCCTCACCTGGCAGTTATATGAATCCAACTGACCTTTCCATCAATCAGTCTAGAAGTTTTCTGAAGGGAAAGACTCTATTGTAACACTTTGAGACTGTTTTTTACATAACTGTGATACGAAATTCATACAAGGTATGTGATTGACCACTATACACTAGACTGCTACTGACTGTGCCCTACGGCATGAGACTTTGAACTAACTTGCCTTCTCTTCCTCATCTTCAGAGAGCTGGACAAGAAATACCAGGTCTTAAAGGACCTGAGTTTCCCTTAAGGAAACTCTTCCTCTCAAGAAGATTGATTTAATTTTGAGTTTTCTATCTATAGCCCAGAAAGGCAAGTAGAAAAGGAGATGAACAAGTGATATTTGACAACAAACTATGAACCCAAAAAAGCAGGGTTTGGCTTTAAAACATTGTCCACTTTGAGTATTTTACTTGGAATGCAGAAGGTGAATAGAGACGAGAGGATGCAGCAGGGATTGAATCTAGCAGCGATTCTTATAAGGTGCAGGAGTGACTTAAGGAATTAGTTCTCAAATCTACAGAGCCCTTCCTGAAAACCCAGTGACCTGACACCGAAGCTCCAAGCCTTCAGGGACTCCCCAGGGACAGATGGCCGAGGTGGAATTCACCTATTAAAGTGGGGGACTCAGCACAAGTGATCTAATCCACCTAAGCCATGGCAGGTCAGCAAGCTCAGGGGCAGACAGGGTGCAGCAAGGCCGGAGAACATAGCAGGAGACACGGCTGATGGCAGTGGCTAACAGCAACCCCCTCCTTCAGTAGCCTGATGGGGAACGGCAGCTCGCCTACGTGATTAGCTGTGACCTGCGGTGAGACTGACCGCCAGCAGCAACGCTTAGGAAGGCCGTATAACCTTGGAAGGTTTCAACATTATTTTAGGCAGAAACTACAAGGGGGATGAAACTGGAAGAGAAAACTAGTGACTAGCTCAGCTACTGACTATACCAGCAATCAGCCCAGTATAGAAGTGGCTGCCACCACCATACTTCAGCAAGGGCAAGGAATGGGCATGGTTTGCCTTACGGGGGACTACCTGGTGACACATAACTCTGTTATCCTTTTCTTTTCTTCCTCTAATTGTGTAAATCCATTTGTTGGAACTGCTTGCGTGCAGGTGGGGAAGTGCTGTCCATTAGGCACCCAGCTAGTTTAATCCAATCTCCCATATTCTTATGACTGTATTTGGGTATTACTTGAATGAGAGCCCCTGGGGATTGAACCTGGCCCTCGTTACTGCCAATCAGTGCAAGGCAGGAGGTTTACATTAGATTAGCGTTTAATCTGAATGGTTGTCCATATAAGAATCTGCTTCTTTCAGTCACATGTTCTGAACATACATAAGGCATACACATCATTTAAAGCTGACAAGGAGACATACAAAGTTCATTCATTTTACAGCACCAACACTGAGCCCTGAAAAAAGAAAATTACAAAAAACCTTACCCTGCACTTACTCTTCCATTCTTTTTACTCACAAAAATACATTCATTGTCTTAACAAAAGTACAACTCTGATAATCAAATAAAATAACAAGATTTTCAAAATATAAAAATACTCTGCTACATTTCATCTACGGAAGCTTTCTATTTTATTTTGGCAGTTCCCATTATTGCTACTATATGCAAAGTGAGGACTGAGTACATCTCTGTTAGATAAATGTCACATTGTCTCTCTGGAGAAGAGGAAACCAGTTTACAATCAACTAAGTTTACCTTGCAAGAGACTGAATTCAGATTGGGTGTTGTGCAATTTAGAGGCAACTGCACAACTGATCTAGAAATAGTATCTTAAGCCACATTCAAATTACTGCAATGAACCACAGCCAGCAGTTTCTGCAACCCTTTTATCACTGGGCTAAGTATTCAGCTTATGTAAACTGACACGGATCCACTGCCTTGTAGCTACAGATTTATAGCAGCTGAAAACATAACCCATTAAAAAACACTAACAGCCTTTACTGGGACTTTTGGTTGTTTTTAAAGAAGACTGTTCAAAAATACACAAATATTACAGAATAAATCAACCCCCCCAAACTGTTTTCAATGATGTTTTGGAGCTATGTGATTATTACTGCATAACTTACCTACTTCAAAGTGCAGTAAATCTGCTATTTCAAATTCCATCAGACTCAAAATTATAAACAGGCTTATGGTTTTTATTGTTGTATACACATATGCCCCAGGCATACAAATCTTGATTTGTCCAAGAACCGAAACAAAAAAAACCCCCAGCCTTAGATGTCAATTCAACAGAAGTCTTAAACATAGTTAACTCTTACCCACGCACACTCAAAATATATCCTTAAAAGCTCACTCATGCTTAAGCGTTTTGCTGAATTAGGACAGTTCATTAGGCCTTAGACTTCAAATTTGCCTGAAAAGGCTTCAGTATTAAATTTGAGACACTCCGTGGATGCACTGATTTTACTTCACAGTGTCTTTCAGTAAAAGCTTTCCCGGTTTCCAGTCCCAGCACTGTGAGTCACTTCCCAGATGGCCCTCAGCAAATTACTTGTGGTCACTGCCTCCAGTGACACCTACCACAAGTGCTCCCAAATAGCTGCAAGCCAGTCCTCCAAAGGCACTTCTAGTACAAAATAAAGGCACCCTCCCACATATTCATACAGTGAAGCCAGTGGGCTGTAAATTCATGTCTTGTCTTGCATTGTGCTGATTTCTTCAAGGCGAACGAGCCTTCAACTCTTGGATTCATCACTCTCCCCTCCTGATTTAGGTATGTCTTCAGAGTCCAGTCATTTTAGCTTAAGCTTGGAGTCAGCCTCTGGAGATCTCTGTATCTCCACTGACTACAGAAGCAGCCCAGAATGACCAGGTCTGAACTTAAGTGCTCCAGAAAGTGCCTGAGGTTAGGTGTGTCTTTCATCTACGACATGTGTTCAGCTGTGTGAATCTATAGTAGAAATGAGGTTTCAGTTAATGTATCTAAAGCATGATGACATTCCTGACTGAAAAAAATCACCATTTAAAAATCAGGTGTAGTTTCATTATTACAAAACACTGTGTGCAAGCTGAGATTAACAGCCATGCCATCATGTTTTGTGAGGCAGAGAGCCTACACCACATGAGAAATGGGTGGGTATTATGATTACTTAAAGGCCAAAATTTACAGACATTTGAATGGCATAGTCTAATTTTCGGAAGGGACTACTGATTTTGGGTATCCTGAGTGGAGATGTTGTTTCTGAAAATGTTAAGTACTCATTCTCTGACAAAGATCAGTTTACAGGTGTCAGAAGCAAGGAACTCCAGTAATGGGAAATGTAAGGTTCTGTTTCATATAAAATCTATAAAGTTAAATTACATCAAAATCTCTTTCAGAAAAACACTTTGTGAGAAAATCCTCAAAACATGTCTGCATCAGTGATTTCTTAATTTCAAAATAAAGTAAATCCTAGCTTTATGTAGCATACTTCAGGATTCCTAAGTGCTTTCCAAACAAACTAGCGTGCAATTTATAGGTAGAGATTACATTCAAAATCCACCCAGCCTCTAAGGGTGAAATATATCACGAGTTAAAATTTGGGTGGTGCATCACATTTACACTTTTTTCCCTTGTCCTATAAGTCCATAGAATCTCCTGTTGCAATGAGATCACAGCTTTCCATTCATCATTGAAAAACAAACAAAAAACCCCCAAGCCTTCAATAGCTTACATTCCTGAACATTTGTAATTTCTTTTTTAGCACAGTGTGTGGAGTGAGATATATATTTTGCACAGTGGTGTCCTTTCTTGATTTCATTACTGACTGTGTCAGAATCATCCTTTATCCTTTTTGACAAAGTGTGAGCAGAGAAATGACCTGGAAGACTCTTACAGAGTTTGTGCGTGGGATATGAGACTGTATTTGGAAAGTCATTGTATTCAGAGCTTTCAGACCGAGGTGTCCTCTTTGTGGTCATCCAGGTTCTCTGTGCTTTGATGGCTCCTTCTGTTAAAAGCAGAACAAACAATACGTGAACAGACTTCTGGCTTTTATTGCTAACTAATCAAGCTACAGTTTGGCAATCTCAAACAACTGAGAACCACTAGCAAGGTGTGATTGTTATGGACAGTGACTGAAGTACCTAAACAAAGGGACCATTTTAGATTTTTTAGCCTGTCCCCTCTGGTCTGCAGCTGCCACTCAAGAAAACAGCTGGTGCATGAGAGGCCTGTGTCATATCTGCCAACCCCATGCAGGTATCTTAGATAATTTAGGGCAATGAATTGGTCCCAGATACCCATGCTTAGGCCCTGGAATTGATCCCTTAGCATGGAAATCAGTTTCCAACTCCAGTAACTTGGGGTAATAAAAACAAGACAGAGTAACAACATATTTAATCCATCAATCTGCTAGGATAGACTGTTCTTATGCATGTCCTCAGTACACCAAGGCTTCATTTGACAGAGGTGGATGATTTTGAGCTAGGCAAGATTTTCTTTGGAGAGGGAGGAAAGGGGAGGAAGGGAAAGTGATAGGGTAAAAAGGGAAAGAACAGCTCAAAGCTGTCCTTTCTTTTTCTCCCACGATCTTTCCTGCCTACGCCTCTAAATGGTTTGGACGTTTCTTATATGCCATAAACACCAAGAATGCAGTCAAGAATCCCGTTTTCTTCTATATACAAGTAAATTGTAACTATTCACATTTTCTCCAGAAATTTAATCTACGTACAATAGTCTTCATTTCTGGCTTGAAACACTGTACCGCAATAGAGTTTTGTGTGCCACCCCAGAGAAAAGGTAAAATATAGCAGCTGATATATCTGATAAATGGTCCTCTAAGGAGGTAGTACTGCACTACAAAAATAAGCATGTAATAGTATCATTCAGTTGTTAATTCAACTAATAGAGTGTTGTTTTGTTTTGTTGTAAGGAATATAGAGGTGTATGTTGGTAGCCAATAATTTTGTGCCCAGTATGACTAAGAGCTGCTACGGTGATGTTACTGCTGTTTGCTGCCAGTTCAAACCTACCTTAACACTTCAAGCGCAAGCTTTGTTTCTTTCCGACTTTCTTCAGTGATCGGGTAGAAAAGAAGTATAAATAAACCTACAAGGATGAGGATAGCAGGGACTGCTCCAATGAGGATTTTCAGTGTGAGGATCACATCATTGGATTGTCTGCATATCCCTGGCTTGTATCCGGTAAACCTAAACAAATGGAAATAACAGTGGTGTGTGTATGTCCAAAGCTAAAAGGCAGTTGTTCATCTGAAGGCTCCCTTCTTTCCTCCAACACTCTTCAAGACTTTTCTCCCATTTTTCCTACACCTCTTTTTTTTCCTTCCCCCCACTACATGTTTCAAATCTCGTTTTTCAAATCTCATTTTTGTGCTCGATTTCAGATAACTGCATTACCTCTGTATTTTCTCATTATTATTATATAACATTTAACTACTAAGAGAAGGATGGGATCCCATGTAAGGAAATTTATCTGTTATGTGTTTTCTATTGATATTCAGCAAAGTATTTAGGCTCTGCTTTAAAAGTATGCAAGTAATCTGACCAATTTCAACAACGATAATTAACTTTAATTTAAACACACACTTAAGCACTCTTCTCAAGATTGACAAATTTACTCAAGTGCTTAGAGTTAGGTACACACTTACAGTTCATTGATTCAGGGCTTTCATGCAGTCCCACAACTGCTGATATACTCAAATTCCCATTCCCAATTTGTGGAATGAGTTTATTTTCCTCTGAACATGCACCTATGAAAGCTACAGCTCATTTGGCATCACTCTGTCTTCTGTGTTCTCCCACAAACATCTGCCTTGGCAAATTGCTGGGAGCTAACTGGAATGCAATTGAAAAGGGGCTAATTGGAGAACAGCGATTTGTTTGAGGATGTTAGCAGCAAGCATCTAAAATTCCTAAGCCCAAAATGTTCAGCCAAGCACTGCCTGTTATTTAGCAGTTTCAGCTGAAGGCCCTGAAGCAAAACATTCTGGTTACCAAAACCTAACTTGAGCCAAGGGCTAGATAGTATTTCAGACAAGTTCCCTTCTAAGTGTTCATTGTGTGCTTGTGTGCTGTAGCAGCTACAGGCAAAGGCCCTTTCTGCTAGGGTCATGCACAAAAGCAGGATAGGAAATGGCTGGCCACTTTCTCAACCTGACTGTCTAGTCAGAACAGAAAAGGCAAAAGTGGAAGAACACAAAGCACCTTCCAAACTGACATGGGTCTAGGCGATGGGCAGAGCTGTGAGAAAGACTCTGTTCCTGACTCTGACCAGTGTCCAGTTCCCTAAAACCATGCAGGAATCGGCAATCCTTTTATGCTGAACAGGCCACTAGGCACCCCTGAAAGCACTCCAATCCACATAAAGACTTACAAGCTCGTATACACAGTCCAACCCAGATGCAACAGGGAATGCACAAAGCAGCTGTATCACTTGTGGGGGACCTTCATCTGCTGAGCTTTCATATTTAGTTCTTTATTCATATAAGCCACTAAAATTTTACATGAGTAATTTGGAAAGAGGAAAATCTAAAGGGAAGCCAGGTCTTTCTGAACTGAAACATGTTAGGGCAGGCGACTTAATGCTCAGTGGTCTCGCCTAGATGATAACAATCCCATCTTTAGTGGTCAGCCATCTGGAGCTGCTGGCACTTTCAGTCTCAGGGCAAAAAGGCAATTAACTCCACTGGGTAAAGGGGGAGTAACCTCAGAATGCTTTCACAGTAGATCCACTAAGTGGAAACACAGTGTTACTTACTCCAGTCCTGCTGCAGAAATTCCTAAGCCAATTCCTGCTGACATCTTGGTAAAGAAAACATAAGAAGAATAGAAAATGGTTTCATGTCCTTTTCCATGAGGATTCTGCAGGCGAAAGTTATCAACAACATCAGGCAGCATTGACCTAGAGATGAGGAAGATAAAAGAAAAACTCAAGCCAAAATCTCTTCTCAAAGTCCAAACCTACTGAAAGAGTAAAGCCCTCCTCCTTTTTTAAGATCTGATTGATGTAGTCATGCACATGAAAGAATCCAGTTCAAAAAGTCCTACTGCTGGACAGTAGGGCAAAAATCCATGTAAGAAATGCATGGCCACATATTACGAAGTAGAAGACCACTGAAAAACTATCAAACACTTGCTGGGAGGTGACAGAATTCTTTAGACTGACTGTCATTCCAATCAGAAGTTGTGATATTAAAAAAAGAACAACAAAAAAACATGTTTCTTAAGATTTCAGGGGACTCTGAATCTCTGAATAGTTTCATTCTGAAATAACTCTTTTGACAAGCTACCAAAATTTTCAGAAACCAATAAGGCCTATTCTCTCTCTACTTCAAAGAGATTGAATTTGGTAATGGGGAATCAGAATGGAAGCTGCTCAAATGTCAATTGTGAACTGACATTTTATTTCCGATATATGTCATGATTTACTGTTGGAAAAAAGGGCTTCTCACCCTCTATGCAGAAAAGCTTATGGAGTCCGACAGCTTATTTCAAACTATGTTTCCATCATCTCTTGGAGTTTTCAGGGCATTGTACAAATGAGTAATGCAAAACAGCGCTCTCAGCAACAGTCTTGCTTTCTGGTCAATTTGACCTGAATAGTAATTATTCCCCCTGGAGAGGAAATGTGTCATCCTGCTCATCCTTGAGTAGCTTTTTCCCCACATATTTTCAGTCCGCAAGAACAAAGGACCTTGAATTCTTTTAATCATATCCTTGTGTTATTTGATCTATAACAGAGGACTGCTCAAACAGGGATACATAGCTTGGCTTATGTTTCCTCTGCTACGTTCTTAATTGCTCAGCATTAATGGATTTATCTAACTTCATCATTCCTGTAGTTCTCTTAGAGACCAAACCTAAGCAACTGATTTACTGTTATCACAAGTTCTATAGCTACTTAGATTATTGATTCATCTACATACTCTTATGTACAAAGAGCAGCTACAGTTACAGTAGACGTAATCTGTTAACAACAGGGCAAGCAAAGTCACATCATTGCAAATAGCCTCTATCATAAAAGCAGAAAAAGATTCTTAGAAGAAGTGACTCTTGCCAAATTCTGCCTCTTTTGGAGGCAAATTCCATGCAGTAGTACGTGCATGTAATGCAGACACATACCCCTTCCCCACCTCATATGTAAAATTCTCCTACCATGGCAACAGAAGAGATGCTGCAATGCTCAGACCAGAGATGAAGGCCACAAAGTAAGCCAGGATCAGGTTTGGAATGGTCACTAGCATGACTGCAAAAGGAATCATCCACTGAGGAAGAAGAAAAACAGTACATCTAACTTACAGTATGCACTGCTCAATGGTATACAGATTGTTCCCTTCAAAATATAAGATTGTGTTACGAAACAGTTCATGCACAGCAACGCCTAACACTTCAGTATTTTGGTGAAATAGCATTTCCAAAGAGCCCTGAGCCAATCTGTATTTATCTATCCAGAAGAATCAGAGAAAAATACAAGCCATGGTAGTGCCTTCTCTGTTAGCAGTATGAGGGCTATAACTGCACTAGTAAATTAAACAGTCCCAAGAGCCTATTTATCAGTCATGAGGCCAACTGGCAGACCCTGGCCACATTCATACTCCTAAACATTCATAATCTCCAAAAGAAGTGTGGCCATATAAATACTTTTTGTGAAGAGCCCTCGAGTGGGCTAGTTCCCAAACTGTGCCCAGATACTTCTTGGGAGATTACTAATCAACTTGTGCTAAGATTTTTCTGCCAATTTAGTAACAGAGATGACCAGACACCAGTTTCTATTCTAGGCCAGTGGAACTATTTAATTTACTATTAGAGACAAAGCCTTGAACGTCATCACACTGCATTTCAAGGGGAGGGGCAGGGGTTCAATGGTCATTTTAAACTGTAAATATCCTGTTTCACAGATCATCTTGAGTCTTGAATGAAGAAGAGTTTGCTTACACCTTCATTTCCAATGACCACTTTAAAGCAATCTAGGTACTTGGCAATAACTAAAACCAAGAAGGCAGTGTGGTTTACTCCCACTGCACACAGCCAGATATGCTCATGACATTGCACAAGTCACTAAGGCTACCCTCAAAACCAAACTAATTTGGGATGCTCAGGATTTGTTTTCTGGCAGTACTTAAAACCACCAGATTTCCTCAACTTGAACTTGAAGCAATAGGCTTACAGGATTGAAAATCCCCTATTTTAAATGCTGATTGAATGCATACAGTCCAGCTGTCCCATACCCATCACATGCTCCATCTCCCACGCCTGTGAACCATGGGCACAGCACATGTAGAATCCAGAACCAGGGGCTTATCTACAGGGCTTTTTAATGATGGAGGATTAGTTTAACATTAAGTGTTTCAATCCTCTATACTTGCAGCTTGGAAGCTGAGGGTATGAGAAGAACTTTCACAGAGAGCGATTCCCCTAAGCACTGCTATTTACAGTTCTGTATGATAAGTGACTCTGGGAGTCCTGGAGTCTAATCCATTATGTTTATGTTTTAAATGCATTTCCCATCTAAAGCATTTGCTCCTAACCTAAAGAGGCAGAAAATAACCTTTCCTGACTGCAAGTTCCCAGCACAGACAGATAATCCTCACATTAGCCCAATGTTGTGGCAAAATCATTATTTCACCACAAGAGAGCACTCCAGCAATACAAGATTTTATGTTGCCTATAAGCAATTTTATGACTGCCTTATGCTCCACATGGGGCACCCACTCAGAAACCAAAGCACTTAAACAAAATTCTAGATCGATAATAATAATCATTGTAACTGTAATTTTCTACTGAAAGAGAAGCACAGCCCACAGGACTGAGGCTACAATGCCCTAAAGTCTCACTCATGCAATGGTAGTGCAATCATGGGGTAGTGTTCCTGCTGCAATAAACAGCTAATGCATCTCCTTCTTTCCTACTTGTAAAGCAAATACTCCGTTATTGGCACCCTGCTCCCTAGTCACAGGGCTGCTGCCCTCCGAGTCATAAACGATATCCTACAGTTATCACGTGTCTTCCATCCATTTCCCTGACAGCACTATGGAAGGCAACCCTACTGGGATGCTAAAGGTGGTACTGGCCTGTGCAGCAGCACATTATGAAGGGCAAATCAGGAAAAGGTGCAGCTAGGATGTGAGTGGAAATAGGGATGGGAGAGTGGAAAAGGGGCTGCACAGCCAGGATTCATCCAAGGGCATGCCTCCATGCTGCACAGTGCTGATAGATGGCAAATAAACAATTGCATATGTGTGGGGAGGTGAAAAGATTGGGGGCATTTTTAGATTTGTTTTTATTTTTTACTAAATCCTCCAAAACCCACAGCCAAAAGCTATTATTGGCTAGGATGGAAGCTAGAGTGGTGAGAGAGCGCGATCTTCCACTTTTAGACACCTTGCCAAAACCATGAACCAACAAGCTGCCACACTTAAAATTTCTCACGACAACTTCACCTCCAGTCACCAGCTGAGACTCACTGATTGTAAGTTCAACGTTCGCCCCGTGAGGGCAGAGCAGACAATCTAAATGAACACAGCACGTGGAAGCAGAAGCAAATAAACAGAAGAGAATCATTTCTAGCCTGTGCACCAACCTGATCATGTGAAGAATGCTATCAAGGATCCTGCTTGGGTATGACCCTGTACTTCCAGAAAGTCTAGGCTTTAAACTTCTAGAAAGTTTAGATACTGCGTCAGTACTTAGACTGTTGGTCATGTCTTGTGGAGGAATGAGTAAAAAGGGAGCAATATCAGTGGAAGGAAGCCAAGATTCTTGTTGCTTATCTACCTACCCTGCCTTCTATACTCTTTCAGGGGTCTTTTCAACATAGAACCACTTTAACAGGAAAAATTAGTCTGCAGCAGTGTGACTTTTTTTTCAGGAAACTGAATTTCAAATTACTTCTTCACCCTAAAAGCTGAGTAAGGTTTTAGAGAAAAACAACCTTTTTTTCCCCCCTGTCTCCTTCCCTTCCAGAAGAACATTCACCAGTGACAAACATAGGAGCCTTAAATGATGTGATTTTATTTCACAGTGAGAGAGAACAGATTAGTTGTACAGATCACACAAGGTGGTAGTATAGGAAGCCCCTGTGATGCATTGCCAGATACAAAATCCATCACCGAGCACACACTGAGTCCCCTGAGAAATGTCTGCAAGGTGAAATAGAGAGGTGGCTTTTTTTCAATCCAGCCCCCACTTAGATCATAATACAGTCAAGCAACTCAACTGTAAAATTAAGTTAAACCATGTTTACAGAGGTGCTGACAGGCTTTCCAGTCATGTTAAACTAAATTTATAGAGCCCAGTTGGTTGAAGAAAGCATTTTTCGTAGCCAAGTAGACAGAGGAGGAGATTTCCTAAGGAGAAAATCTGCATTCCCTGGTCCAGTCAATAGTCCAATACCGCTTTTGGAAATTCTCTTTGCTCAAGTGGTAAAAAGAAATAAGGATGGGACTTGGATTCCAGATGCCTACTTCAAAACACATAACGATTCAGCATATTTCGAACTTGGGTTTTAAAGTTACTTCTGATTGTTTGGAAGTCATTCTAACACACAGATTTTAATTCCAAAAATTATAAATGTTCAATTATATTCAACAATTGTCACCAGACCTAAACTTTTCAGCTTTATCCAGATTTTGACATATAGCTTCTGGCTGGATTTTCCAAGTCCTCATGCTTTGTTGTGCACAAGGCAGACAATTTTTCTTTCCTCTTTCATAAGTAATTGAAGGTAAACGGGAAAAATGGGGAGGAACAGGCCAATACAATGACTCACTGAGGATGATGACAGAAAATTGCTGCTGTCTGCACTAAGTGAAGGACTTAAAATAATCCATCAGAGACGAGGGCAGGCTCGCTGAGCTGGCTTTGCAGAGCTGTGTCAAAGTTAAACTAGGCTTCTTTTCTCAGGTAGGTCACCTATTTCTTTACTTCACTACTAACTGTCCATCTGCAATCAGAGAGATGTAGCCACCCCTGCCTTCTTACGTTTCTAGAGGAGGATGTGTAACAGACTTCTGTTTCCTCCTCTGTGACTAAATTACAGATGCGGTCAACTCAGCACCACATACAAAGACAAAACAAGCCTTGTACCACAGATAACTTGTCAACCTGAGGCAACACAGATCTGAATTTATAAAACCTCATTGGGTTCACTTCTGTGCTGGTTTTGGCTGGGATAGAGTTAATTTTCTTCATAGAAGCTAGTATGGGGTTATGTTTTGGATTTGTGCTGGAAACAGTGTTGATAATACAGGGACGTTTTAGTTAGTGCTGAGCAGTGCTTACACAGAATCAAGGCCTTTTCTGCTTCTCACCCCACCCCACCAGCAAGGAGGCTGCAGGTGCACAAGAAGTTGGGAGGGGACACAGCCGGGACAGCTGACCCCAATGACCAAAGGGATATTCCATACCATATGATGTCATGCTCAGCATATAAAGCTGGGGGAAGAAGAAGGAAGGGGGGACATTCGGAGTGATGGCGTTTGTCTTCCCAAGTAACTGTTACGCGTGATGAAGCCCTGCTTTCCTGGAGATGGCTGCACACCTGCCTGCCGATGGGAAGTAGTGAATGAATTCCTTGTTTTGCTTTGCTTGCATGTGTGGCTTCTGCTTTCCCTATTAAACTGTCTTTATCCCAACCCATGAGTTTCCTCACTCTGGAAATTTTCTCTTCCGATTCTCTCCCCCATCCCACCGGGGGGGAGTGAGCGAGCGGCTGCGTGGTGCTTAGTTCCCGGCTGGGGTTAAAACACGACAGTCCATTTTGGCACCCAAAGCAGAGCTCAAAGGGTTTGAGATAACGACAGATTTGATTGGAATATGCTAGATTGAATTTATAGCTGTTATTGCTGTTTAGCTATTAATTCAGAGGCTTCTGTGCTTGCCATGGGGCTTGCTTGCTTTACTGTGTATTCGAGTCTAGTGTTCATTAGTGGCTGCTTTTTGCTTTCGCTGCTTGCTGTACTGCTTGTCATCTTAGTCTGCTGTGCCTGGGAACATTTTGATAACAGCAATGGCGATGTGCCTGGGCTGGCAGATGGCCAGGGCATCGCTTCTGTTTCTGTGCTGCTGTACTGGACAGGCTGGAACTCCAGTGTGAACTCGGGTCAAAGGGACTGTGACCTGTGGATGACTCCACGTGGGAGCAGGACACCGCAAAGTGTCTGTGGCCGTGGATAAGCCCATGCCAGAGGAGGTACATCTTGAAGCGTCTGTGGCTGTGGTTATGTCTGTGCCGCAGCAGGTATACCTCTGAAGGGATTGTGGCCCAAGGATAAGTCCACACTGGAGAAGGAACACCTCGAAGCATCTGTGGCTGTGGATAAGTCCATGCTGCAGCAGGTACACCTTGAAGCATCAGTGGCTGTGCATGAGGTCATGCTGGAGCACCTCAAAGCATGTGGCCATGGATAAGACCACGACAGAGCAGGTACACCCCTGGAGGGACTGCAGCCATGGGTAAGGCCATGTGGGAGCAGGTTTACTTCTGAAGGGACTGTGGCTGTGGGTAAGGCCACGCTGGAGCAGGTATATCTCTGAAGGCATTGTGGCCCATGGATAAGGTGGCCACAGGTGCACCTCAAAGCGACTGTGGCTGTGGATAAGTCTATGCTGCAGCAGGTATACCCCTGGAGAGACTGTGTCTCATACATAAGGCTCCACTTGGAGCAGGTACAACCTTAAGGGACTGTGGATAAGGACCCTAAGGCTGTGGATAAGTCCCAAGACAGAGCAGGGGTGAGGGGAGGAGTTCATTGCAATGTTAAACCTTATAACCTGGCCCAAAGGGACCAGGGGTGGAAATTGTAATGGAAATACCTTTAAATTGTTGTAACCCATGATTTGAGTTGCATCTTATAGGAATTACTATAGCAGGAACCACCTGAACCAATGGAGGACAAGCCGTACAAGAAGCAGTGCAAGTGCAGCAGTGACCCGACCTGAGCTGGTGCCCAGTAGCTCCACACAACACACCACCTCTCCTGTCCTGAGTGACCACCATAACAGATGGAGCCCAAAGTCATGGACTAAATGAACTCAATGGACATTTTGTGGACATTTTAAAGACATTTGATAGGGGTGGTCCATAGACTAAGGGAGTGCTATCTGTGTATTATATCAAAGGATGGGAAGCGGGGGTGGTTAATGAGGATGTATTGGATAGTGTGGGACCTGAGCATGATGTCAAATGCAGAGCTTGTGCAGATTCTTAAATAAAGTGGGACCTCCCTTCAGCATCAATCCATTTCTCAAAAGTTTCCTTTGGAAACTTGGAATCTGTCTGAAATTTGGTATAATGATTTAAAACATACTCTAAACTGAGCAAATTTCATGTATCTTGAGGTTATAAGCACTTGAAAGAGCTCCTGAAGTGGATCCAGTTGTCAAATGAAGTGAGCACAAGCAGAGTTTTTTCTCAAAGGATTTGCTTACCGAAATGCCACATGCTGCACATTTCTTGCCAAATCGCTGCAAAAACTTCTGCCAGAAGGGAATGCTCACAGCTGCTGATACCTACAATTGTCAAAAAAACATATTTGTACCGTGCTTACTGCCACTGTCTTCTTCAGCTGTAGAGCTCACAGACATCTTTTTGTCTAGTACATTACAGTCTGAAAGGAAGGTGAACTTGCAGATTCCTGTTTCTCCTCATCCTTTGAGTGATTTTTTTTTTATTCACCATTACATATTACACACAAAAACTATCCATGAGAGGGTTTTCCACAGTCAAATATCAGAAGGCTGTGTCTTAAAATTTCCTTTTCCTAATGTAAGCCACAGCAGTTAAAGCTATACATGACACATTAAAGTTCAAACATATTGCAAATAGTCATACTTTTTGCTAATGTCTTTTGCCTCATTATCTGAACCTGACAAACAATAAGTGAATTAAGCTCTACCCCATCATACAGGAAGAGAGCTGAAGCGCAAGATACACTTATCTTAAGATATACTTAGACTACATATCCCATACTACATGTTTATTCTTAGGAACAACCTGTAAGACAAATAGTTGCTTACAGTCAACATTACCATTCCATATACTGTAATAGTCACCTGGTAGCAGCAACAACCACAGGAACATAGTACCAATGCACTGAAGTACTGCTACTCATGACAGTCTTACAATTGACCTAAATTCAAATGTCATCTCATTGTTATAGTTATATATGGCTTTAACTCTACTGTCCCTTGTCCCTCTTCTTGGTGTCCATTACTTGCAGAGCCTTAAGATACCCAACAGTCATACCTTGCTCTCCAACATTTTGGTTTTAATCATTGGAAAAGATCTGTCTTATAATGTGGGAAAGGAAGAATCAAAAAGGGGTAGGAAGGGTGGGAGGCTACGACCAAGAAGTGGAAATGAAGTTCCCCTAAGACGGTTCCACAAAGTCTCTGTGCCAAATGGGTCAGAAATCATGCAACAGCTTCCCTGAAAATTGGATACCTGCAGTATTTAATATGGTAGACAAATTCTCTACAAAATATTTCAAAAGTGCAGTACATGCACATCCCAGTAATTATGTAACATTAAATGTTCTACTTGTGTTAAAAGAACTTTGGTCAGAAGGATGAAAACGGTAGTTTTCAACTAATACTACTTGTAATCATAAAGTAAATCATGCAATACAGGAGCAGTGTGTAACTGAGTTATAAGTATCACCTAAGCAAGCAGAATTCTATCTCTACATGTCAAGAAAAAAGGCTCTGTAAAAGGATCTTTTTATCACACTGTCAATTGCTCCAGAGAGGAATCTTCATATCTCTGGATATTTTAAATATTTATCCTTGCAAGCTGCCTAGCCCAGAAGGCTCATGTGTATGAATACACAAATTAAAGCTGTTTAATTTTCAGCATATCAGACTGGGGAAAGGGGAAAAGGAGCTAAAATTCCAGACTTCCTTTCTGGCAGCAGCTTTTGCCCTTTATAGGAGCAGAAAGTGACTTACAGGTAAAAGCAACAAGGAATGAATTAAAAGCTCCAAAGCATTAATTTTTTAGAAGTACAGTAGGGAACACCAGCTTTATTTCAAACAGGCAATGCAAAAGATGATGTAGCTTCTTAACAGCTCTGTCTAGACACAATACTCTTTTTGTCTTCTGTTATTTTGTGCCAAAAACCAGTGAGAACCAGCTATCAAATAAAAATATGGGAGAGAAGTACAACTCACCAAGATGGTCACCACCAAATACTGGAAGTGATTGCGAAGATCAGCAGCATGAGTGCAGAATAGGACAAAGTTGCTCTGCTCCAGCTATTGAATTGAAGACATTTGGTGCCCACCAAAAAAGAAAGGAAAATTAAAAAAGACAAAAATGACATCACACTCCATACTAGCCAAATATAGTTAGTGACTGATTTGTTAAATGTAGGATTTGGGAGTCTCATTCTTCCCTCATTTGCAATGATTTAAAGAAGCAATAACTCTCCTGCTATCACTGGAGTAACACGCCAATAATATTGGGGCAAGCAAGAGGTAAACCATGTGCCTAATACAGCATAAAAATGACCAAAACAGGAACTGCCTTATGAGAGGATTCCATCTAAAGGCTTTATTCCCTATGTTGCAATTGCCTTGTGTTGTTGTCACAGCCACAGCTGCAGACTACTGCAAGAAATTGCCCTTCCTTTTCTATAGCAATGCCATAAATCTTTCACCAGAAGCTCTGACTCTGGAACAAGTTACTCTTCAGCTGGAATTACACTCATGCCAACTTCCTGTAGTAAAGCAGCTAACTGCTGGTTTTGTATATAACCTTGGCTATGGAGTGTAACTTTGGGTCAGATATCTCCATAAGTCTGAGTACTCATTGGATGGGAGGATCTAGCTGCACTGTGTTATAATGACAGATGAAGCCACTGCCACCATGCTTTTGCAGAACTCAGAGGGGTTCTGAACACCAGAATATGGTTCAGGCCCAGCTCCAGCAATTCTGCAGAAGTGGAATGACAGAGGAGGATTTAATACTCATGCCACAGCAGTATGATCGACTCTTGCTCCTTTGTGCGCTTGTAGATTGTAAGTGGCCAATCATCTGTATGCAAATTAGGATAAAAGTTATATCCCTTCTCCACTGCCATCAAAGCCTTCCCCAGCTTGTCCCCCAGTTTACGCTGCCTTCATTTTAAATGTAGAATATCACACTCTGGGATTATGGCCAATGCATCTTTACCTGCCTATCCCTTTGCTCACCAGCAATCCACTCACTAAATTCCACGAAGTCAGTGTCCCTCCCTTGAATAACAATAGCAAGGGTTGCTCATGCTGGCTGAACTGGAGCAATACAGCTTCCAGCTTCTGCCTCCCCCTCACACCTTTCCTTCAGTCTGTACAAATAGAAAAATAAAGAGATATAGACTGACAGAAGATCTTTTCCTCTCTGGGTGTTGTCAGCAAGTAGTTGGCTGCCAGCAACCAGATGTGCGCTGTATCCTTACTGACTGAATGATGCTGGAAGGATCTGGACCAGAAGGGATCTTTCATCTTTCATCTTCTCCCTGTCTCTGCTGTTGCTCACAGTGCCTGCAGCTCCCAGATGTAAGCAGAAATGCTTCTGCTATTGCTTCTCACCCTTAGGCCTTCCAGCAAGGACTGACAAGTGCTGTAAAGGACAGCCTACTAACTGTGCCCAAGTCCAGGCCAACAGGAAACTTCAGTGCTTCTTTGGCAAACAGACTTTTAAGCAGCCCTTCCAAGGAACTTACTAATTCACCAGGACTGCTGGTGAACACAGCACTGCTCTCTTAAATGCCCTGTTCTTGCCCTCTGTCCCGATATTCGCTTGATAAATGGCTCATGTGACTAAGAATCTGTTGACAAAAACGTGAATATTATTTGCTTTTCAAAATAAAGCCAACTTCAACTGATATGTACAGGTTCACATTAAAATAACATATCTACTGAGTTGAACATAGCTCAAAAATCAAGTTTTAGAAAGACTGCTGGACTATGGGGAGTAAGGATTTCTTACTGAGTGGCTTTAAGTTTTTCTACAGCTTCTCTCTATGGGAGGACGTATTGCATCTTTTTGCGAGAGCCACATTCAACTGGAGGTCCTCATTTGAAAATTAGCTCTACCTATCTCTGAGACAGGTAAGACCTCTTGCCTCTGAACATCTTCTTACTCTGACCTAATGCCTTCCATCACAAAAGACTCCATAAGAACCAGTTCAGCCACTATCTGAGAACAGCCACCTATGCAAAGGAAAGGGGCAACGGTTTAAAGCGGCACACACTAGAGAGATGAACAGAGAGAAGAGCAAAAGCATCCTCTAAGCAACAGAAACCACAGGAGACTGTAGATGGATAACATACAATGACCCAATCTGGGTCACTAGGACTAGCTCCTCACCTTTTATGAAAAAAATAAAAAAGCCATCTTTAAATGGTCAGGACTTTGGTTTTGCTTCTTGTTTGAAAGAACCATCTGCAGCCACACAGGACCCCAGGCACCAAAAAAGGACTCTGGTTCCCTACCGATTTGTAGGGGAAGGCACCACCCCCTAAATCACCACCTCCAGTCACCAGCTAAAGGTTATTTGCATTTTAGCTGCCGCAGACTCTCCCATGCTGGGACTGGAATGAGGCCAACACACAGACTTAGAGAGTCTGAAGTTACCTGAACTGCTGTCGAGATGAGAAGAAATGAAGCTGTAAGCTTCACATATGGACCATGCTTCATGGTAAGTCCAAGCCCCTTACAAAAAGGAATTGCTCTGTCTGAATTTAAGGCATAAGGATCTAAGAGAAGCAGAATACATAAAATAACAATCTTTTCCAGAGATGAATGTGAAATAATTATTATTAAATCTAGGCATATTTAAAAATATCTTACCATCTTTTTCCTTTACTCCAAGAAAAAGAATGACAATTCCAAAAAGATACACACCTCCTATGACCGCTGCTGCAATCATATAAACTTTTGCCTTTGAAAAGAAAAATGACATATTTGAAATTGTGACAGGAGAATGACAAGTCATTATGAAAATTTCAGTCTCTTTCTGGTGAGTCATCTGCAAATGAAGAAATGCCCATCTACATACAGTCAACTGTCTGTCTTTTACCTCTCTGAAAAATGTTCACTTCTGCAGTTCATTTATAAACACCACCTACTTTAGGATAAATCCAGGGCACATAAGTATATATTTCTTGCAAAAAAAAAGAAGCTGTGAACAAAAGGGCTACTGTGTTGGCAACCTGAATGTTTTAAAAATTTGCTTATGTTAAGACTAGCTATAGACATACACAGTCATCTATCAAAAACATGCAGCATCTGTAGAGTGATTCTAATTTTAGTAAATCCAGTTGATCTAGCTACACAGACTGCAATCTGTATCTTCATGCTGGGTGGGAAAGGCCTCAGTACTGATGTAAACATAATTATTACAGTTACTGCATTTATACATAATGATAATAAAAACTTCCTTTAGGCTCTAATGAATTTTAAAAATCACACTTTCATGCCAACGTTTTGAGAATATGGTAGCTTGCATGCTTGTTTTCCCATTTACTTAGTGAAATACTCAAGCAGATTCAGAAATCTTTGCTTCCTATTAGCCAGGGGAACAAAGCCTCCAAGGATACCTCCCACACCATCAGATCACATTTATTGTTTCTAACTCTGATTACACTGACTCTGGAATAAAGCTTTAGAAAATTATTTTGCTTTAGCATTCTGTAATAATTTATTTTGTACTGTGTTATCAAAGATAAAATAAGTGCTGGTTATAGAGCTTTATGACTCTATCAAATGATTATTTGATAGGAAAATTGAATTCCAAATTATCAGTTATATGTTGCAAATGAAATGATTATAAATCTAGGAAGCAGTTGGTAAACAAGCATGCAATTACAAGAATATACTCCCAAATACAAAGTCACTTAGTATAGATGCAAAGGTAGTCAGATGAACCATGTAAGTATAGACAATCTTCAAGTCAACAGCTTTTGTTAAGATATTTACATTTCAGAAGGGGACATGGTGAAATAAAGGAATGCATAAAAATCCCTTTATTTGGGATAAAGTTTTGGGTTTTTTTAATATTAGAGCTATAAATTAAGTCACAGTACTTTTATAATATTTGTTATGGCTTGCACAGACTACAGACTGCAGTACTGTAGAAACCTGAATTCACTTAAATGAGGTAATTTCAGCCTCAAAAGCAGCCTAGCCAGGAGAGAAGGGGCTGAAAAAAAGGATAGTAACAGGACTCCATTATGAATTTTATATTTCATGTCTATTTATTTGTTAATTTGCTTGAAGCAATCGAATTAAATGCTTTCTTTCACAGGTCATCATTAAGTGTAATTTGAGCTTAAACTATCAAGGATATTCATGGTAGGCCAAGTAAGATTCTCTGACCCTAAACAAAACTTGTTAGCCCAACTACGAACTATATCAATATCCATGCTTGGTTTCCAGCAGGAAAGATCCACTCCTAAGCTTACAGTAACAACTTCAGGAGAGCTTAGAAATAACCATTTCTTCCACTTCCTTTCTTTAATAATGAGCAAAATAATATCAGTCATTCACTAGGTCTTCTTTTAAACTAGGTGTGCTCTTGAGCAGCTGAGAATTAGTCCTCGTGACAAAAAGGGTCAGAGTCATACTCCTGAATGGCCCTAAAAGAAACAGTCAAGGTTTGGCCTCTTTAAATATTTTTTTGTAGACTGATGGAGGTACTTCAAATTCGTAGACCCTAGTCCTACCTCAGCTTATAACTCAATGTCCATCAGTCATACAACCAAAATTCAAGATCCAACATCTCCGTTTGATCGTGCAGTTAGGTGCATATTCTGTTGTGCGTGGTGTGAACAAAAGGCAAGTGCCCTGTCATGCGATGCAAGCAGCTCCCCCACATGGCTCGGTGGCCATGCATGCTCCTATAATCCAACCAAATTGATGCCAGGTTATGTGAATGGCAAAAAATTCTGGCCCTCACAAAACAGGGTAGCAGGGAGTGATGTGGGTTGCCAGAGCAGTTCATTCAGACTATGGCCTCTGCCCAGGCCTGAGGGCTCTTTGGGAAAAAGGGCAGGAAAGAATAAGGAGCGAACAGAACCTTACCCATGGAAAACAGTTGGACACCATAATCCAGACCATTCTCAACCATGGGATACTACTCATCTACAAAACCTGAGAAGGTGACACACAAAAGAGTGGAAGAAGGAAAAAACCAAAGACCAAAACAAATAAACAGGAAATCCTCACAAAAAATGAACACATGGCTGCTTGTAAATAAGGAAGTGAAATGAGGAAGGTAATATCTTTAATTAAATCAACCCATATAGCTGGGGGGGGGGGGGGAAGGCAAGTTTCCAGTCACACTGTGACTTCTTCAGATCTGAAAAATGTTTGTGTCTAAAAGCTTTCCCATTGTTTCCCAGTGTTAGTAGCTAGTTTAATGAAAGATATTACTTCTACCTACAAACTCTGGCTACTTTAGGCTATGTATCTTTGTTATTTTTTCAAAATAAAAAACTACTTGGCATTCAACTCATTGTGAAGCTTCTTTCTCCATCTCCCTCCTACCTCAAAAAGGACAGGAAAGCACATGTGGTTAGACAGAAAGGAAATAAATCAAGATCATGTTTTTTTTCCTTGAAAGCCATTAAAGAGATTTGAAAGTGGAAGTTGGTGATTATGGCATAAAGCAGATTCAGACAGGGAATCTGCTGTGCAATGAAATTCAGCTTGCTCCACAACTTTTCAAGCTACTCCTCTTGACAATTCACAGAACTGTATTAGCACAGTAGTTTTCTACATCAAGCCATTGTCCTAGAAGCTAAAAAGGAAGACAGGATGGTGTTCTGTGTCTTGTTAAAATATACACTAGAAGTTACCTAACAAGCAGCTTCAAAAATGCTTTAATTAGCTATAAAAAGGCATGGCCACTTACAGGAGCAGCCCAGCTCCCCAGGCGGTTTCCCAGATCAGCTCTCTGAGAAGTCTTACAATGACCTGTGCCAAAACACAAAGATCAGGTAGCACAGAGGCAGAGAATAGTGTCTGGGAGTGGGGGGAGGCAAGGCTTGGTCCCCTTCCTGGACTACCAGTGCTGGTGCCAGGGTATGCAAATTCAAAAACATGCCTTTAGCTTGTGATTTTACTGCTGCTGAAGAGTGGTAATAGGAGCTATTCAACTACAATAAGCAGAGCACGAACATGTACATCCTGATTTGCACCAAGCACCTGAGATTAGACTCAGGTCAAGGAATCTTCTTCATGGGGAATTTTATGTATCAGTTAGTACGTGCACTGACAGAGAAATAGATGAAAATATAAAAAGAAAGACTGAATCTAGCAATTGGTAGAATGGAATCCACAAACTGCTGATTTCACAAGTGACATAGAAAAAAACAGTACACAAGGTAATGGTTTGATTCAGGGCCTGTTTCAAAACCACTGGAAGACAATCAAATTGTGTTCACTGAGGTTTGGATCAGGTTTTAGGATTTCCTCCCAGTTATAAAACCTCCTCTGTTTCTCAAAAAATAGCAAACTGAAGCATCAAGAGATTAAATTACTTGTGCAGGATTACAGGAAAAATCTGCTGTGGAAAGTGAAATAAACAAGCATGCATCTCTAGGTTCATTCCACATGTTAACCACTGAGCCCTGCTCCCACTAATTGCCTGTTACCAACCATTTATTTCAACAGTGCTTTGTACCTTCACAAGAATTCTAAGTAGGACTTAAAGTTTCGTTCACATAAGAGCCATTAATCTTTACAGGAGATCCCTAGTCATAACTACTTTGAAAAGCAGTGTTGCTGAACTGAAAGATCCTGCTATAGCCACCATTAGATCATAGAATCATAGAATTATTTGGGTTGGATGGGACCTTTAAAGGTCATCTATTTCCAACCCCCCTGCCATGGGCAGGGAGATCTTTCACTAGAGCAGATTGCTCAAAGCCTCGTCCAACCCGACCTTGAACACTTCCAATGATGGGGCATCCACAACTTCTCTGGGCAACCTGTTCCAGTGTCTCACTACCCTCACAGGAAAGAATTTCTTCTAATATCTAATCTAAGTCTACCCTTTTACAGTTTAAAACCATTGCCCCTTGTCCTGTCACTACAGGCCTTGGTAAAAAGTCTTTTTCCATCTTTCTTTTAAGCCACCTTTATATATTGAAAGGCCACAATAAGGTCTCCCCGGAGCCTTCTCTTCTCCAGGCTGAACAAATCCAACTCTCTCAGCCGTTCCTCACAGGAGAGGTGTTCCAGGCCTCTGACCATTTTTGTGGCCCTCCTCTGGACCCACTCTAACAGGTCCATGTCTTTCTTGTGCTGGGGACCCCAGAACTGGATGCAGTATTCCTGGCAGGGTAAAGTAAACTTTTCTTACTAAGCTTCTATTTTAAACTGTAAAACAGCCCCTAGTGAAGACAAAGGATGGCCATATAACTCCTAGCTACTTTACAGTTTGGCATCTTCAGCAAAGGTCCTCAGTCTAATTCTGCTGTCACGCTGAGAAGTGGTTGCAAAGACAACAGACAGGAAGCCTTGTTTGCAACAAGGTCATTGTCTCAGCTCCAGTGTTACTGATTTCAAGGAAGTCATGTTCATGCTCATCTGGCTAGATGATATGATATGGTATTACAGAAACATGCCCACCCCTCTCCCTAAGAGATTTTACTGTGTTCCTGTAGACACTTACTTGATGAGACAGGGGACCTGAGGGGTCTGGAAAGCCAGGAGTGTCATGCCAGGAGTCGGTTGTGTTTATTGGGGGATTCACAGTGCAGTGATGAGAGACATGAGCACTGGCCACAATCTGCCCCTGAAGTGCAGCTCCAATCAAGGTCCCAAGCACTTCCATGGTCATTCCTAAAGAAGGAAGCACAAATGTGCACTGGGGATGAGAACTTGATTCCTCCACTGTCTGCAAGCTTGCTCATTTGTCTCACTGAAGAGAAACCTCATCAAACCATTTTCTTTTAAAGGGAACAAGCAGAAAAAACAATACCAAGAACAGCAGAACTGGAAGGTCAGCAACAGAACAGTTTCAAGGAAAGAGAGTTTTGTCATCTATTTTCTGATCAGCTTTTAGAAGCCTCCATGGAAGAGCCTCTTTTACACAAGCTGCATGCTGGATGCGGCTGAGACTAAGAGCCACAAGGGGATAACGTAGAAACCTTTCATTTCGAGGACCAGAGCGGAACACAGTTTAAATGTTGAATGCCATTTTTCCAAAGCAGGACTAGGAGCCATAACATCAGACTTTTCATCTCAAGCTTAACAGTAACTTGTGAAATATTTTTCAAGCCAGTTATCTGATCAGACCTCTAGGTTCTCCAACTGTAAAATAAAATGATACTTACCTCAGGCTTATGTTGGAAATAATACAGCTGCAAAGCTCTTGGAAACAGCAGATGCTGTTCTTAACTGCCTAAGGCCACAGTCAGGCAGAACTAGCTACCTCAGTCTCAGAGAACGATTCAGATCACTAACATTCCAAGTACCATCAGAACAAGGGATCATCTGAAAAAACAACCAAAGTCTCCATTTGGGAAAGCAAAGATCTAACCATGGGCATCCAGCTCATGCTTCATGTACTCAAAATCAGTCAACAAGACAGCTAGTTGTTACAGCTCTGTTGCAGGCGAGTGGTGAGTAACCTGGGTTCTAGACCCTTCTCACCCTGAGGGATTTCAAGTCTACCACTCCTGTTTCCACGCAATATGGCCATACCCAGCATCCCCATGGCAGGGAGATAAACTGAATTCCTGTCCTAGCTCCAGAGACTATTTACACATTTTGCATAAAGATACATAGTGTTGAATATATGAACAGATTAGGAACAGGGACCAAGACTCCCTGTTTATGAGGGAATACTCTTCCCATTGACCTAATCAGGCTTTTTTCTACTTATTCTCTCTCAGTGGCTCCAGGGGTCCCATGTTCCTTTCTCAGAAGCACCATGGGGGATTTTGAAGGGCTGCTTCCAGAGCGGGTTGTGTCCTCGTGGTTATCATACTCTCTCTGGAAAGTGACAGGTGTTTCAAAAGCTCCTAGGTTCAGGTTTATTCAAGTTCCCTGCTCTATAACAGCCTTCCTAGGTGACCTTGGACACATGCCTTTTTGTGTATCCCTGTAAAGGAATAAAAGCACTTCTCCACCTAATGGGAGGGCAATGCACACAGACTGCGAGGTATTCAGACAGTGCAGTAACGAGGGCTGTATGTAGCTATGGAAGATCAGGTAAGGAAAAGGAAAGAGAGGCTCCCTACTTGACTGGGATAATTTAAAACATTGCTAGTATGTTCCCAAACAGACAATGCTTCTGTATGGAAAATTTGAGGCTTCACGTAACATTAATTTAAAACAATGGGAAGTAAAAAAAAAAAAGCTTCTTCCCCAAACTTCACATCCAATCTTACTAGCAATGTTAAAGTTCAGTCCATATACACAAAAATGCTGGCAGGTGGTGGAAATCCTAACCTCAGCAATCTGAAGTGTTTGGACACAAACTAGTCTCAGAGCTTCCTCAGGGCCTTGCAGAGCTTCCAAACTGTTGACTACTCAGTGCAAAGGCAATGCACCTGAGTCACACCTTTCATTCAAAACATGACCTACACATTTATAACCTTTATCTAGGGCTCTACATCTGCATTTTACCAAGCACTTGCATAGAATAAAACTCAAAGCATTATTATAGGCAACAGAAGTACAACCATTATGAAACCTTATTTTCTAAGCAGTAGCAAGAGCTGAGAAACAGGCATATTTTAAAGTTCTTGTGTGCTCAGAATTTATATTGTGTTACTTTCCACCTTAGCCAAGAAAGCTCATCTTTCAGAAAGCAGATCGTACCTAGAAGTAGGTTATATTTTGCCCAGAATGTAAGTAGGATTTATGTTAAAGCAACTTTGGAATCCAGTGTTTCTACCTTGCATTCATAGTAAGGAGCAGGACAAAATTTATAATAAGCAGTTCTGCCTGTCTCCAGTAGAGGGTAATGGATCCTCTGATCTCAACCTTTTTTTAAAAGTACACTTCATATTACACAGCTGTTTTTCTTTAAACAGTTGAAGAAATGCCTGAACAACTGACTGCATCCAAGAAAGTCTATCAACAAGAAGAATTCTCTATGTAACCCAAAGAGAGGCAAGAGAAAAGTGTTTAAGCAAGGCCTTGTTATAAAAAAAAAAAAAAAAAAAAGAGAGAGATTCTCACATAATCATAACCATTACAAGAAAACTTGGCTCCAAACAAATATAATTTCAAAATATACAAAAATACCAACATTTGAAAAGTCAAAACTATGGTTCATTCCACCACCCTAACTTGGCTTAGGAGAACAGCTGTACATGCAAAAGTTAAACCCTTTCCTGAACAATAAAATGACACTATAAATGTATAACACCTCTCAGCCATGGAGTTCAACAGCTTTTATGAGTACAAATTTCACATGCCTGTGAAGTCTTGCATGGGACTAGCAGATAGGAAAGCACATTTATTTGGATCACAGCCTCTGAAGACATAAAACCAGACAATAGAAAACACTAGGTACATGGATTTAGTTAGAATTTAGGCCAGATGACTCGGAATACAGTCAGTGCCAAAGAATATAACACAACTGGAATCTACCTCTGTTTAGTCCTGTCCTGTGACTGCTAGCCCAGAATTTCTCTTGAGATAGTTGATGATAATGCAAATTACAACTGCTCCATGTGGCAGGAAAGGGATTGGGTTGCTCAGGGGATATTGTATATAGAATTCCTGACATGATTTTTTTAGCACTTGTGGCCATTTCATTGTGCCTCTATGGTCTAGTTTTCAACACACTCAAGCAAGTATGTTGAGGGTTAGAAGAACTAATGGAAAAGAAAAGGGGTCTTGCCAGGAAGAGAAAACAGATGCAACAAAAAAAATTACAAGTTATTCTAAAGCAACACTGAAGGACAAGTTAATACACAGAAAAGTCTTTCATGTGACATTTGAGCACTCTTTTCTTTTTGCCTTGCTTAATGCTGGTGGCTGTGAGAGAGAGCAGTTACATAATAAAGAAGGCGTGAGAACAGAGCTGAAGAGAGTAGGAAGGGAAGAAACTGTTCTTCCATTCAATTTATGATCTATACAGGAAATCTTGAAAAGATTTTCATTGTACTTTTTTGGTCTGATTGATTTGCTTCGAAGCAAAAACTTTGTCTGGCTTTGATTATTGAAGAGCCAGAGATATGGTCTGGAAGCCCTCATTCTTTTAACTAATACAGTCCGAGTGCTAGTTATATTACAGCAAGATCTGTCCTTAAACTACCTGATAGATGTTAGAATTAAACAAACACAGATGAAATAAAAAGAGAGATTTCAATTGGTGTGAACATGCATACAAAATTACTCTCCTTTTTTGGTGGGGTTAACTATCTTGGTTCTATGAGTTCTAGAAATTTTTTCCAGAGAAAACAGCTTGGAGATTTGAATTTATAAGATGAAACATATAAACCTAAGGAAATTCAAACAAACAAACAAACAAACTACTCAAAATTACTTTCAGGCTTTCTTTAATTGAATGTTAACGAAGATCAGCACTTTGTTTTTTCCCCTACAAATCACCTTTAAATGAAATCATTATTCCCTATCCTGGTTTGGGTAAGAGTGATTTTTATTGTTTCGTCTGGCTAGCAATAAACCAAAAAGAATTTATAGCTAATCAGACAATCTGAGACAATGAAACATTAATGTCTCCTATTTAGCTAGGAAAATGGAAGCATTTACAAGACAAAATATTTTTCATCAGATATTAAAAATCTCATATAAAAGTCCAGTTTAGGGACACAAACCATTAGGAACTTCCTATAGATAGAGAATGATTTTAAATAAAACTCAGCCCTAATTCACATGAGAAAGCCCAGATCACACTCACGGTATGCTGTTGCAGAATCTCTCTCCTTCTGGTCTGTGCTGAGAAACATGGTGAGGGCAGAATATGGTACTTGGAATAACTATGCAAAGAAAGAACATCACTTAGGAAATGTCAGGGTAAATGCTGCAATGCTGTATTCCTTTGATATCCAGGAAAATGGTTTAATGCAACCTTGGAATTCATTTATTTAGAACATTGTATTTTTTAGCACAAAGACCCGTCTTTTCTTTCTGATTTGTAAAGCATGTAAGAGGAAAAAAGTATATTTCATAATACAAATAATAAATAATAATACCAAGAGACTTTACCTTAATGCTGTGCTCCTTCAGCTTCCTTGGGAAAACGTCCTTCATAGCTAGGCTATAAAGCATCTAGTTTTCTTTGCACTAGGAGACTATCATATTCCTAGCTTGAGCTAACTAACAGGAAGCAAAGCCATAATGAAGAGAATACAATTTTCCACTTTATTCAAGACAGAAGACTGTATAAATCCCCACAATATTTCAAGTATCTGTCTCACTATGTAATTCCAAGAGACAATTGTGAAAACTACTTTGTCTTCAGCACCATTTTGCCACACACTCCTTAATTTGAGTTAAGAACAGGTAGAAACACCCAATTGCTATGTCCATGCACTGAGAAAAAGGTAGATGAGGAGTGTTGCTTGTTTGTTTTTACAGCACTGTATCTAGCATGCAATGGATACCTTGCTGTAAAATCTTGGTGGAAACAATGCACTGGTAATATTTATTGCAATGCTGGGTAAATGAGCCCCACTTCTACTGCAGGAAAGGCCTTATCTCCCGTAGTACTTCATTGAAAGTAACTATTGAACATTAAAGGCTTCACGTTTTGGATGGTAGTGATGTGAGTGGGACCCTGTCCTCATAGTGTTGAACTAAAATAAAAATCACTTCTAAAATCTTGGAACAACATACAGGTCAAACTCTCAGACTATTGTGAAGTGGAAGTGGGACATGAACCTGCTTGAACAATCAAGTTCCCTGTGGTGTTTCCACCACCACAAAGATCTGTAGCCCGGCAAACTAAGTCTCGCAATCTGCATCCTACTCTGTTTGTACAAAATGCATTTCTGTTCACCTGCATCAAACATGGCAAGTGTATATGTTTTCAAAGCTCTGCCATTGAAAATCTGTGGTTTTCCTTCAAAAGAGAGAGGGAAGAAAATTATTTTAAGCCATTATGAATGTCTTCTGGACCATCTTTCTCCAGAGGAAATAAAGGGCCTAGGGAAACATTCCAGCTTAACACAGGAATACAGAATTCCCAGGTCCAACAGATCTGTAAACAGGAGAAAAGCCAAAGTCAAACAAGAAATACAAACATTTTAAATGTCTGGGAACCACTTTTTCAAAACGTGATCCAGTGAAATTCAATCCGGCAGGATACACCCTGCCAAATTCCAATGCAGCTGCCTCGCTTCCAGTCCTAATCTGCTGTGTGATACTGCTTTGCATGGAAGATACCTTGTTTCACCTTGGTATTGGCTACAAGGCAAAACATCCCCTACACGTACAGTATGGAATGTGTCAGAGAAGTTCTTTGGGATCCACTGAAATGATGGTTTCTGCATAAATATTGCAAGTTCTGGGCTGTATCAAAAAATTCATGTGCTCAAACTCTTCTATCCAGGCATAAATATCATGATGACTACTATCAGTACTATTTCAGCTCTCGTACCCTGACTTTTCATTGCCTTCTAGCTTGAGTCAAAACACCCAGAACAAGAACCACAAACCTACTTGGTCTCCTAATCTGCTCCTGAAAATGGAAGTTATGAGAAGTTAGATGTCTAACTGGAATTAGGAATCCGAATGTCTCTGTGGATCTATACAAGAAGAGCACTGCCAATGAAAGTGACTGGAGGTAATCTGAATTAGCAGGTCATTTGCCAGAGAACGCATTGGCAGAAACCATCAACCAGCAGAGAGTTTGATAAAAGGACATCTGCCTATCCCTTAAACTCACTAGAAGTTGAAATCAAATGTAAGGTTTTGGTAAATCTCAGTTTACTAAATCTCAATGCATTAACATAGGCAGAAAACAAGCAAGTTACTGCTGAGAACATCATGACCTGTTATCTACTTACTGTGGTCAGTGCTTGGAAAAGGCAGTAGAAAGTCAGGTACCATGCAACTTTTCCTGATACAAAAGGAGGCAGGTACCACATAAAAAAATAGGACACTACTGTGAAGGGTGTACATGCCAGCATCCTGTAAAGAAGATTAACACATGTCAACAATCTCAACATAATGATAGCAAAGCATATTAAATTTTCCTGCTAATAATCAATATAATGCAATTTATTTTATGTGCAGTTTTTCTAGCTACAATAATGCCATGTTTTTAAGTATTAAACGTTAACGTGCATTAAATACACAGATTAATATAAAATGTATACAAGTACTTCCATAAAATGGAAAAAGCCCAGCAAATCCAAAGGAAAAGAGCTATACTTAAGTTAATATCCCACTCAGAACAGACACAATTTCCTTGCACATGCACTGTAACAGCATACCAATATTGCCATTCCTTAGTACATGTCTCAGACTACACATTTATTAGAAAGAACCACTGAAAACTAAGCTCTATTGTCACATGTCTTCGCATACTTCAGCAATTTTTACATGAGCCTACTTATTACCAAGGATTCCCTCTTTCAATTTTAATGCCTTCAGTTTTCCTCTCAACTTAGCCTCTTCATTGCTACTTCAAGCAAGTGCAAATACGTTGATACACTTAAAAATGCTGAAAACAGCATAAAAGATAATGGACAGCCCACTGCAAAAGTTCCTACAGTCTGTATCTACGTGGGTATATGATAATTTGCTCCATTTAACTCAACAGCAAATCTCTTAATCACTTCAAACACAAAAGGATCATCTTCTGGTGAGGAACGTGGCTTTTAAAAAAAAGAACCACAGAAACTTAAATTCCAGATATTGCCATTAACCAGCAATTAATTACATTAGTCTAAAAATTATTTCAGGCAAACAACACTTGTCAAACTCCATGATACGGAAGAAATGGTCAGATGTTATTATTTCCAAAAAGTTTGAGCTGCAGCAGCATCAGGGCTCTCCTGTATTCTTGTAAATCAGACATTAAACAATGTAATTAGATGACCAAGATCCCAACAAAAAATATCCAAACACATAAAAGAGAAAATAGATTAATCCCTTCACAACAGCACTACTGACATTGGGGGTCAGCTGATTATTTTGCAATTGTGAACTGAAAACCTGGAATACAAAAGAGTAATGTGGGTAAATAGTTTAGTAAAACAATGGCTTTCCCACACTGCTGTTTGGGATGGACAGCATCACTGGGAGCTGAGCATTTACAAGGAAAGTGCCAGGTTCTGGTATTCTCTGTCCCTCCAGTCCCCAGGCCACAGTTCATCCACAGCTGGTCAGCAATGGAAAACACAAATAAGGGTAAAATCCTAACACATCTCAGAAATCTACCTTCCTCTCCAAAAGTGTGAGCTCTTCCAGACTGGTGTCCAGACAGGGGCACCATAGTAAAATATTTTCATGGTCAATTTTTCATGCAACTTTTCAGCAGTGACCCTCTCAGTATTCTTCCCCCCTTCCATCCTCTTTCCACATTTTCTTTTCCCCATTAACATCAGTGAGTTTTCAGAGCCTTGCTGAAGTTGCTGAATATCTGATTGTCTACTGTTACCTCCTTTGACAAAACATTTGACCAGGTTTGTGTATTTCAAGTCAATGTCTGCTTATACCTTTTAAACACATTACATAAAAGAGATCAATAGTGATTGATGACTTCCTATTTTATTGAGTACAGTATTAAGCTATAGTTAAATGTTCACCTTCTTTATTAATGTTCTGGCTTTGCTGGCAAGCTTTTCTGACTGAGCCAATTCCATTGCTTCACTCTAGATACTTAAGAAGTCAGAATAATTTCAAAATACTAAAGTAACTAAAGTTTAAGCTAATGGAAGACCCATTTTTTGCTTTGTATAAATATGGTCTGACCTCCGAAGTGCAGGAACAAAATTCCCATGAAAAAAATTACCATTACCAAAAAACCAGACAAAATCCTTCTGGAAAGAAAGCAGCTGTTTGATGAACGCATATTAAAGGCCGGGTTAGATAAGCACTTTTCCTGTAAGAAGTGCAAGTTGTACAGGAGTTGGTTTACAGTGCAAAGGGCTGGTAAGTTCATGCTTGTGCTAGGATGGGAGTTACTCTAACATCGATTTAACACTAACACTAAACACATGTGTTTGCAGTATTTTCAGAGAACTGAAAAAAAAAAAAAAAGGCATCAGTATATATCTAATGGCATTTGTATAAAAATGTCATTATTTTCTTTTTGAATAACTTTGTTACTCAGTTAATTCAGTGCTCATTAAAAAGCACTCCATTTACCTGGCCACAAACCAAATCCTGAAAAGAGAAACAGCAGCAAGCACCTCTTTTCCCATGGGGCTCCTGACAGAAAGCTTAACTTTGACCTGAAGGCCCTGTTGCTGCTGGGGCCAAGGGCAGCTGATCTCAGCCTTCGTCCAACATGTGCTTGCCTTCTATTCTTTGTCAGATATAAGCTGCCCACGGACAAGTTTCTGTAGCCCTAAAACCACACAACAGCAAGAGAACTACCAGCTAAAAAACTGGGCTTATTTTCCATGAAAATTCAACTTCTTTGCTCAGGATACCACATTTACTCTTAGATTTTTGTTGTGAATCAAGTTTGGGGGTTATATTAATTAAAAATTCATAATTAATTCAAAATATCTTACAATACATCCTTATAATGCATGAGATAGAGCAGTGATGAAAGACTCCCTATTTTACAAACTACTCAGTCTCCCCTTGACTTCCAAAATATAAAAAACCCAACAAATAAATGCCCTATGGCATAGATGAGCTTGGGTTTCTCTAACATGGACCAATCCTTTCCAATTTTCTTGCTTCACACCTGTCAATCTCCTTCCTATACGAGTAACATTCATTCTTCTCATCTCCTTATAGCACATGGACAGCACATGTACAGGTGTACTAGCTAGAGTGCATACAAGGATAAGTATGTCATAGTGGAACATCACTGTCCCTTCAGAAATGCTGATCAAAGTCTTACAGCAAGCATCTCATTCATTATAAAAGTCACGGTGATTTTTTAATTAAGTATTTTGATTACGGGGATGTAAGAGAAGCAAGACCAGAATGACTGCTGAGAGGAAGAATGTAACAGAGTGTCAGGGCAGTGCTGGTTGCTGAGCCCTTCAATGCCATGGTATCACATCTGTTCCACATGTATTCACACATCCTTTACTGAACTGAAAGGCCTAGACAATTAATGTTAACAGAGCTCCTGGCAGGCTGATGTGAGAAGTGAAGGCACACTAGGATGCAAGCAGAAACAAGTTCCAACTTCGTGGAGGAGTGAAGCCAAACTAAAGGAATCTAGACAAAGATGAAAATTCAACCACAGATTCAAGAAAGTTTTAGATCTGAGCTTCCAGTTTTGTTAACAACACAGTGTCTTGGCTTCATTTGTTTGTGTCTCCAGTGGTAGAAAATCTCTTCTATGTTTTCACGGGTGAACAAGTTAAAGGGAAATAGATGACAATTTTTCTTTTTGATTTTACATATATAGAATGACTACAATCACTGTTGTCTGGGAAACAGGCAATGAAAAATGAGTCTAATTCAATGAGGTGACTGTATGATCACAAGACACACACACACAATATTCATATATATATATATATATATCTGTAAATATATGTACACATTTATGCTTACCAAGGCATGAGCCGGCCAATTTTTGTCCATCTACTTTTGCTAATAAAAAAGCCAGCAACAGGATCAGTAACTGCACCTGAGGCTTTGCCAATGAACAGCACCAGAGAGGCATGAAACGGAGTGATCTGAAAGTACAGACAGAATACTCTAAACAAGAGCCATTGTTTCACAATACAATGAAACAGCATAAATCAACTTTCCAGAAGAAACCCTCAGTGTTTTAAAGAATAATGATAGTTCATTTACAAAACACGTCTGCTGCCGTCATAGAAATTACTATTGGTTACCCGTAGCAAACAAATGAGAGATTGAGACAGGCACCATGCAAGAAGGGATTAGAGGGGAAAAGTGCAAGGAAGGAGAGATTATGAATGTGTTTAGAACTAGGAAAATGAGTCAGATAGTCAAATAGTAGACTAAAGTCCTTCTTTTAGTCATAAAACCTGACAGAGTCGCTCTGTAATTATCCCCTCACTTTGTTCCCACACAGCCCCATTTCCCCATATCTTTATCTTGACCTGATCTAGAAAAAAGTAGAGGAAGCTGTTTACATGCATTCATGTTTTTTCATCTCCTGAGATTACCAACAAGGCTGCCAACTGGTGGCATGTGGCTGTGGAAGAGGTTGTAGCACAGCAGACTTTATCCACTCAGAACTGAACTGTGACAACTGAACTGTGACAACTCAACTGCATAAGGCACATCTGTTCAAATCAAAGTTGCCAGCACATGTCCAGCAAATCTCACTTGAAAAATGTTCACGGATTACATAAGAATAAAATGGCCAAGTAGAAAAACCTTTGAAGTTAACCCAGGAGGACCATACTTAAGTGCCTATATAGAAATACAACTTGGTTATTTTTCACATATATCTGAAAGATTTTTCACATATATCTTAGGAATTTGTATCACACAATGGTTAAAAAAGGTGGGGGGAGAAAGAGAGAGTGAGAGACTGCTGAAACAGCCTATGGGGCTTAAACAGCGACAGCAGACGAAACCCCTTCACCTATATGCTTCTTCATGCTATCAGTGCTCTAACCCAGCGGGAAACCTGGCGAACGCAGCTAATACAACACCAAGCTTGAGCTAGTATCCCCTGCTTTTCTGCAGAGCTTATTGCCTCCTAGGCAGCATCACACGGCTTCCAGCTGGTGCAGGTCCCCTGCCTGCAGAATTTGCTGTAGGTATTCCCTTAGAAGTGAAAGAAATAAGCAATAATCTCTGAGATGTCCTGGATGACCTTTGTAAAAGGCAGATGCTATGCACTTTTGTTAAATTTTAGCCCAAATTAGGTGAAATTGCAGAGGCAGCCAATCTTCCTGACACCACCAGCTCCAAGACACATACTCCACCCTAGAAAGCTTATGAACAGGGAAGGATTGGGAATGGTAGTCTCCAGCAGGTAATGACAGTGGCTCTCCAAGCATCCTGCTGCTGCATTGTAGGACAAGACTGGCATGAGCATTGGGCTGTGTCCCACAGCAGTTTGCTGACGTTCACTTCATCCACCTTCGCTAACTTGTACCCTCCCACAGCTAGGGTGGCAAGAAACCCACCAGCCCTGAGGAGGACTTGCCATTGGGGCTGCACTGGAACGGCTCACAAGTCACTACTGCTTCTCAAGAGACAGGTCAGCCAAAACAAGAACAAAACAGCAGTAAGAAAGATACAGGGGTTGAAATACCGCAGTGATGAGGGACATGGAGACAGAAAGCTTCAAATTAGGTGGGCTTTGCATTGGTGTTTTGTTCAGATAATGTGAATAGACAGAAAGGAAGTGGATACTACATAAACAGAAGTGGAAGAAAGCCTTAAGGAAAATTAAAACCTCTCTTATGTTAGGAGTGGAGTCTGCATAGTCACCCTGTCTTCATCATCAGTAGGGGCTTATACATCCCTTGGCTGCATTTTCTTAGCCCCTAAATCTAGACAGTGTCTGTCAGCACCAATGCCAGAAACTTCTCAGTGTTAATAAAATACAAGATAAAATATGCTAAATTCACCCATCTCAAAAGGAATAGACCAGGATCCTATTATCAGAGGTTTTGGTGTTTTCTAATTTATGGTGGTTTGGAGTTACATTTATATGTCTGTAGTTTATACAGGTAATTTAGGTGGAACATGGAATTCAAAAGGAAAAACTGTAAGCTACAGAAAGTGAATACAAATGTAATTTTCTTAGAAAGGATCCAGATTAAGTATGAAAGATTAAACCTAGCGAGTTTCCCAATCTCTCAAAGAGCTAAAACAGTTCTGCCCTCTAAGTGGGCAAGAATTAAATCCAGGTAGTGACTATAAAATAACATGCTCTCCCCTGAAAATATGTGGAAAAAACCACGGGATTTCAGAGCTGTGTATCAGGCCTTGAAATAAATCCTGTCCCTGCAGGATTACTTCAGAGAACAAACTAAACCATCAAGGAACAAATAATTAAGCCCCTTAATGAAGTAGTAAGTGTATCATTACAAACATTAAGCAAAATTGTTGTGTTTCAGTAGGATCTTGTTAACAAAATAATAATTATGTAATTTATTTAGGTAGTGCCCAAAGATGCAGGAATGGGATCCCAGCTTTCTGGACACTGTAGATAAACAGATAAAGAAATAAACAGTCCCTAGCTTCAAGAATTTTCAATTTCTGTGATAAGCAGAGGGTGGGGAAATTGCCGTATTTATAAGTACCCTGGGAAAATTGTATTAGCGTCTTTCTCATTCAGTTCATGCTTCATCATCTCCAATGGCTTGTATTGCCATTCTTGATGTAAGTGTGAAACAACTGTAGTCAGAGCTGCATCTACCTCCCTGCTGCATCTCCAAGTCACCTGTTCCACCTCCAACTCCTCAGACTCCACACCATCCACTAGTCATCTTTGACACTGTTGTCCAAAGCTGGCCCCTTTTCTACATCTTGTGACTTTGATCTCAAAAAGACACTCAAGATCTCAGTTTTACATGCCAGTCTTATCGTGTTGCCAATTTTATCAAGTAAGTCACACCTCAGCTTCTGATATCAGACTTTTATAGGAAAACCATAAACCCAATCTTTTGGACACCTCCACTCCCCCAGACATGATATCCTGTCTTTCTACATCTTAAACAGTAAATGGATAACGATATCTGATCCAGAACCTCCTGTTCTTTCCAGCAAATAAAAAGTCATCAGTGCTGAAAGCCACTTATGTAGTTTCAGCTACAGCTGTTCTCACACTCCCTGCAATTTGTCCTCATCTCCCTAAAATCCTTTTTTCTATGCTATAATACTTTATCTGTCCGACCTAGTTACCATGCAGACATACAAGACAATCCAAAACAGTAAAAAATGCTTATGGATTGATTTTCTTTGTTTCTCTGCTGTCCTGAAATCTAGCTGGAGCAGCTGAAAGTCAAATGAATGGGATGACTCCTACTGCTTTGTTTTACCAGCTCTGCTTCTGCACCAGAAAGCCACAGACTGGAAGCAAAGAACCTTCAGGAAGGATAACTCAGCTTTCTTTGGAAAGAAATTATCCCACACAAACCAAATAAAATTTGTGTGAAATTATGTTGACTACTGGATGCAACTGCAGTGATTTTTAACTAAACCAAATGAACAAAACTTCACAACCTCAACATGGTGCTATTAATGTTTCAGATGTCTCATATCTTACACACTCTGACTCTTGACACAGAGAACTGCTTTTTCTTGTGTCTGCAAGTGTGTGAGCTCTACAGTGCCTAAAGCTCTACTAATGATCCCAAACTAAAAGCAAACAATGGCCACTTCAAGACAGAAAGGAAACTAGTGAAAAAAGAAAAAAAAAATATTTCTGGACAAGTTTAAGGAGTTTCCAAGATGCTGAACAGCTAGAAGCAATGATAACAAGACAATTTAAAAGCTTTATTAGCTAATTCATCTTTTATGATTCCAGGGACATTGTTGACAGCATCAGAGTTGAGGTAAGTCTACAATCTGTAAAGGTTTCTTGTGCTACTTACGTGGGCTATATCTAACAGGTAGATCTGTAGGAAGAAAGCAGCAGCACTCCCTGCCACTTGATTTGGGGCACCTCCTATTGCATAGCATAATTTGCCACAAATCGAGAGCCTGTATTCCTGTTCAAGATGAAGCAGAACAAATGATGAGAAAAACAAGGTACACAAGTTAAAAGCTACAGAAGTCATAAGGTTAAAGTCTAAGGTTAACACTAAATTCAGGTATTTGCTTCACAGGTATTCCACTAATAAATCCATATGCCCTCAACCCCTATCATCAACAGGCATTTGGATGCTCATTGCTTTGATTTTTAATGGTTTTCCTCCTTAATTCAGCCCCTAAAAACAGATTACAGTGTTCCTACAAGGGAATCTAGGCTTACCTACCTGCTTCTCACACGCTATTAAAAAGGAACAAGTCTACAAACAAGCAAGAAGAAGCAAAGAAGTGCACATACTGTTACACTATTTTCTGAGCTTAGTTTTGTCTTTGAATGTTTAATTCAGATTTTTTTAAAGGTTGAAAACTTTTTTTAAAAAAAAATTTCTTACATTAATCTTTCAGACCGTAATAATTGATACATACTCTCATACCATAATAATTAGACAACATTCATAGAAGGAAAGTTCCACAGTCAAATGCAGACCAAATCGATCCCAAATATTTGTGCTCTGTTCCTTCCTTACTTTGTCACAAAATGTTGGTGTGACCCTGGCAAAGTCACTTGACTTTGTACATCTTCCTTTTGACTTGACTTTTCTATATCTTTTGTGAAAGTTGGCGTAATAGGGAAAGTGATTTTGGGGCCCAAGTCCTCTTTAGGAAGGACTCTAAGTCACTCCAGGCGTGTTTAAAATATTTTGCAAAACTTGCTCTCTCATTTGCCTTTTGATGTTTGACAAGTACTGTAAGCATCCAAGAATATTCTCTAATAGAATTACCAAATAAGAGTAAGATAAAAGTTGAAAATAAGGTTTCATAACAGTAATTAAAAGACAAAAGATGCAGAGTCTAATACAAATTCCAATGAAGAACGTTGTGTTTTCCAATAGTAGAAGTTCCAGAATACTAGAAAGCCTTTAAAAAAAATCTTAAAACTTAATTTCATGCCATAAAATTCAAAATACAGGAAGAAAATGACTCTTCATTAATCTTGTATTCCTTTCAAAGGGACAACATATCCAACCCGAATTTAGACTTTTAGGCTTTCAATCCCTCTTTAAAGACTGCTGTCAGCAGGAACCAGGAAACATGAAGAGGAGCAGCAATATTAAGCCTGGGTCTGCCCTCTCTGAACTGACTACACAAGTCCTTAATTCTTACATTAGATCAGGATAAAAATAGATATATGGTAATGAGATCCACCACAATGATAATATTCTGATACATTACCTAATTTCTGAACATTTTAAAATTTACTAAGTACCATCATCTTTACTACCTAACAGAGTTTTGATAAGTTTTAGACTTCTAGACAGAGCCTTTCATCATCTGATCATTTTCCTTTGAACTGTTTTATATGAGTGGGTGTGAACAAGCAAGCACAAGTATCGTGACTCTTTCCTTTTTGTGTTTCCACAGGGAAAGACAGGGTGGCATCCCGTTACTAAGCCCAAGTAAAGTGGACAGTGTCAGGGCACGAGCTGCAAAATGGTATCACCACAGCAGGCCTCACTTGTACTCCGTATTGACAATTTTCTTCTTTCCAGGAGAAAAAAAGAGTGGTTAACAGTCACAAGACAGACTTCATCAGAACAGTATACTATTTAATTTGACAAGAGATTTTAAACACAACAGACTATACATATTTGCTGTACAAAGTAACTCTCCATTTTTCATACATAAGTCCTATTAAATGTGAACTTTACTAGACTTGTGGGGTCTACAGAATCTTGTTTGCTTGACTCACAACACAGTCCTCTTGAGCTTTGCTCCAGGGGCTGTGTACTTCTAAACTTTATCACACTGTTTCATTTTTTAATCATTCCCTTCTCCTAGCCTCACCTCCATCCTCCCAGAAATTAAATTACTTTAAAAGTTTATTTTCCTTTGATACCTTCCCTTCTGATCTCCAAGCATTAGCAAGATGACTTCCAGCTGAAATCAAGAGACATAAACCACTGCTATGTAAATCCTGTATCCCATTCCACCCACGAAACGAGCTGAGAAAACCTTTTAGATCCATAATGCTGCTTTTCCACTTATTTTCCCTAGTAGCTGTCATAGAATCACAGAATGGTTTTGTTTGGAAGGGACCTTTAAAGATCACCCAGTCCAAGCCCCCTGCCATGGGCAGGGACACCTTCCACTAGAACAGGTTGCTCAAAGCCCCAACCAACCTGGCCTTGAACTGACTTGAACTTGGGGCATCCACAACTTCTCTGGGCAACCTGCTCCAGTGTCTCACCATCGTCATGGTAAAAATTTCTCCCTTATGTCCCTCTTTCATTTTAAAACCATTGCCCCTTGTCCTTTCAATAGCTAAGGCCATGATAATACAGAAAAAGTAAATGCCTCTATATAACGTACATGATTCCAAAATATTTTTATAACACAAAGAATGTTAAGTTCTTAAGAATTAGTTTAATTAAAGTTGTGGTACAGGAAACAGTCAACCAAGATCTAAACTTACAGGCTGTAGGCAGTACTCCTGTCTTAACATCACTTTCATGGTTTGAAAATTTACAACCTTAATACATTTTTGTTTAAAAAGTCTCGCTGTGATTCCACACTCCCCCAGGATGCTGCTCAACTACTTTCTGAACCACACTCCCAGATCACCTTGAAGCAAAGTTAATACTTTGGTCACAGCAGTAGTTAAGTTTTCACTAAATTTTTTTTATAAATGTTATTTTCAGAATAAAACAAGCTGTCAGATAGACATAGCATACAGAGATGTCCTGTTCGGTCAGCCGTTGAAATGCAGGGAATCAGCAGTTCATGAACTTCCTGTAACGGAGGTTACATCCTGATCACTGTTCAATACCTGTTTTCCTTTTATTTTGCCTAATTACTTTTGGAACTCATTTGTACGTTAAGGCATAATACACCACAGCAGTTCTACACGTGAATGACATGTACCATGAAAGGAAATGCTACTGCGTTCATTGCAGATCTGCTACCTGGTAATTTCATTGAGTGYCCCTGTTTCTATCTGCTGAGGAGTAATCATTCAGACTCTACATTCTGGTGTCTCTTTCCAAAAGAAGCAGTCCATAATCTATTTTGACACACTGTATTGAAGTTATATGGTAGTCACTACATTTTCTACCTCAGTATCCTATGAAACAGTGGTAAAAATGAAGGTAGGTCTCTGCACCAGCAAAGCTGAAACATTTCCTTCTTTCTAGCTTCCTGGGCTTACAGTTCAGAGCAGAAAAGATACACGTGGCAGCTGTCCATTACAGGATGTAGAGGAGTAAGTCCCCCAGCCTTGGTTGGGTTTACATGGTATTGCTAATAAATGACACCAGAAACTGTCTTGAGAAGGATAACATCGCACTTGTGCCGAGCAGTGCGACCAAAGGCAGTGCACTGGCTMTGTGCAGTTAACAGGGTTTCTCTTAAGGCTGAATTTCCCTGCTGTATTGCTTCCTCAAGCAACAGAAATTGCTTGATTTCTGTGAAATCCGGTGAAAGCTTTTTCACCTGTGTAAGTTTGTCAATAAGCTTAAAGTACTCCAAAAATTCACTAGAGATCTGAATGTGTAGGCAGTCATCAAGTAAGGACCAAAATACAAAGCGTTTACAATGAAAATTTTGTTTCAAGACCCCTGTGGTGTAGTTGAATGTCAACATCAAATTGCTTCTACAAGCTTTAGAAGAAACGTGAGAGGATGGGGTGGGAAGTAAGAGAAAGGAAGGTCAAATGAAGTTATAATCTTTTTTTGTTCTCAGATTAACTTGACAATTTTGTACTTATACATGCCCCGTCATATCAAAGTTAATTGTGTTTCAAGGTAAACCAAGAAAGCATAATAGCTGAGATTTGATTTTGCTCCTTAAATAGAATAAGTTTAAACATGGTTATAGAAAATTAATGCATCTCATACACTGTAGTTCCTTTATTTTTAATTCTCTTGCAAGTTAAAACCATACTTTTCATTGCTTGTAAATTTTCCCTTCTCCAACAGAACAGAAATTGAATACAATGTTTATAACAGATCATGTTATTTCTAAAGAAAGTATTTAAGCACATTGAAAACAACTCTTTGCAACTGTCTGAAGATATTGCATGAACATTACGGGCATAGGGAGCAGCTGCATTTTGTCCTAAGCTATTCTTTATCAGTCGAGTCCAGGACTGAACCAACAAGTAATTTAAAAGCGGTAAGAAGAGAGAGCAAAACGTGTGACTCAAAGATAAACACTAGTCTAGGTTTATCTGAGAAACAATGAAAATGTAGCTAACGAGGAGCAGCTTTTGAGTCAGCTTTTCTCTCAACGTAGAATTAATACTGGTAATGTTTCTGTTCTGTGAGTGACCATACAACTGCCTCTTAAAAGCATGAGTGTGATAGTCACAGGTAGCATCCCAGGTCCCTCATGCCAAGTGTCTTGAGGACGGTTTTCAGGTTTCTTAGCAACATCAGCCCACCCGAGTGGAAGAAAGAACAGGAGCCGGGCTTGGGTGCAGACACCTAGAAAGGGCATACGAACAAGGCAGGATACAGTGGTGCTTTCTCAGGATATTCTTCCAGCTGCTGGCAACGTAGCGCTGAGGGGCTCTGTGAGCCAAAGATGGCGTATCTCTGTTTAAAATCTTCAGATTTCTCCCATGAGTTCACCCAGATGCTTTCTGAACACAAAAATCCAAGCCAGAACAGCATGTGCCCACAGCGCCCGATGAGCTCCATGGCTTGAATGCCCTCCACCACACTGTGAAAGGTTACCTTGGCCCCTCTGTTTGGAAGCTGCCCCTTCCCAGTTTTACGAGATACCCCCTCAAGAGCCACGGAGTGAGGGGGGTCCTCACTCACCTCTCACCTGCCTCTCCACTCCCTTCTYGGCAAGCACCGAGTCTAAGGAGGAAGCATTTAGATACTCTCTCACTCGCAACACTCATCTGGAAGATAGGAGTTGATGAGGCTTCCCGAGGAGAGTGAACCCCCTCCCGCCTGCACCTCTCTCCTGCCACCGAGACCCCATCTGCCTTGATGGGAGGGACAGCCCCGGAGGGGAGAGAAAGTGGAAAGCGAATGAGTTTTTTCCTGCCACCGAAGCAGACAGTAAATATCTTATAGTGCACTCGAGGGAAAAATATCAGAGTTACACGGAGCTTCTTGGTGAGAGAGAAGGGGGKGGTGGGGTGGTGGTGGTAAGGATTTAAGAGCTATTTCAGGTACCTCGCTGAGGTAGGCTGCGCCGCCCAAGAAGCACCACACAAAACACGGCTGCCCCAAACCCCCCCGAGAGTGCCCACCCCTCTTCCCCGTAACCTACCGGCAATGAAAATAAGAAACCAGCGCGCCGGAGCAGGCGGGACCACTCCGCACGCCCGGGACCCCAACCCCGCTCTCACCCCGGGACTGTGGCCGAGGGGCTCCTCAAGCCCCATGACGGCCGCCTTTCCCCTTCCCCACCCCCTTACCTCCTCCTCCTCCGCCGGGCGCTCCGGGGTGTCCTTCGCAGCCCCCGCCATGGTAAAGCGGACAGCCCACCCCGTCCAACACCTGCGTGCCCGGGGCGGGGCGGCGGAGGGAAGGAGAGGGAGAGCGGGTGGTGTCCTCCCCCACCCTCACGCAGCGCCCTGCAGGGGCGAAGACGCTATCGCTGCCCCACAGGCTCGGGAGAGGGTATTCCCCGCGAGAGGAGCCCTCTCCCCGCCTCGGGCGAGGGCTGCATAGCCGAGTCCGCCGAGCCCTCTGCGGGCGGCAGGAACACCCCCTCACCCTCCGTCCCTCCATGCCACTTCCCCTGTGGAGAGGAGCGGGGCAGCTCCCGGCGGCGGGAGCAGCAACGCCGCCCTCGCTCTCTCCTGTGGGGACTGCCGCAGGAGCCGTCCGTGCGGTAAGACCCAGGCTTCATTGTACTGGAAGCCTGCTAACCAGCCCGAGCGTCCAGAGAGAGGCCGCCGCAGCGCCCGCCCGCCTGTCCCCTCAGAGGCGCCGCACGCCCCGACGGCCGCTGCTCCCGCCTCGCCCCGCAGTGAACTGCTTAATGACCGGGTGTCGGACGGCGAAGGTTTCTGGGGCTGTTCTCATCCAAAGTCTAAAAATACCAGCTCTATCCTTTTGAAGAAATGCACTGTTCCACGCCAGCCAGCAACGCTGTTTTCTGTCAACTGCACGAGATCACACAAAACCCGCACCTGACCCAGGAAGCACGCTGTGGAAAGAGCTGCTGCTGCCCTCAAAGGCCCTGGAGCTGACACTGTTATTTAGGCAGTACAAGTTCACCACTACCACCCCCCTGCCCACAGGAAAATGGTCTTGCAAGCATGCCCCACATCGGGGGGGGGGGGCGAAAAAAAGTTGCATTTTGAAGCATGAATTCTTTCAACAGTGAGACAGCCTGAGAGAAGAGGGTTTAAACAAACCAACAAGCACACGAGGGCTCAGTGATCCGCTCGTCTTGGGGAGATGACGACTAATCTATACACACAGGGCTTCCTGGCTCGACTGATCAAAGAGCTCTGCTATTGACAGGATCACTTGGTGGGTATTGGACAGCCACTGCAAACTACGCCATGAAGTACTGATACGCAAATCCTGCACAACCTCATTTGACAAGAATAATTACAGCAAATTTGTAAAATTCTGAAATAATGACATTACAAAGTTTTCTTAAAAACAGACCTTCAACACAAAACTGAAATTGTGGCCTTAATAGGCCTTGTTGAAAACTCTCTGAAGCTTTTAGGCTCCAAGGGGCCCCTAAAGGCTGAGGCCAGATGGGCTTCAAAACAGAGGTGGTTTGCTCAGTCCCTTCACCCCAATGTGTAATTTGTTCTAAAAAACCAAGCTAGATCCCAGGTATGCATGTAACATTCAAATTCCACATTTAGGTTCTTCGTTTTCTCACCACACAACATCCTYGTAACACATTAAATATGTTACCTGCATTTGCATGCTTCTTCACGAAGGAAAAAACTACAGAAAACATTTCCTTTCTTTGTTCTTTTCTAAGCTATTTCAATTTTGCTGTAAATTATGCTAATGCACAGGCTTTACTCAAAACAGTGAAGGCTTGTGAAGAAACAATGTATAACTGATAGCATTTGTGTGTTTCAAACTCAAGCATTGATCAAGCTAGTTTTACTGTTGTTTGACCAATGCACAATAGCTGTCTACAGCGCTGAGCAAGAGATTAGGCTGTCCAGACACTACAGGTAGCTAATCAGTCTTTACAAATTGACCGAAACCAATCAGATTTAGGAAAGCCCTGTATTCATTCCAAAGATTTTCTCCAAATTAGGAAATAAAATATCCAATCACAGTTTGTTGCCTTTTTTTAAAGGCACTTTCTAGTCTAACATGGGATTAGTGCAGTCAGCACCACTCTTGACTTCTTAAAGATTTGCTCTCATTTTGTAATTAAGATCATAACACTTTCAAACTGCAAATACACACTCAAGTACACCAAAGCTGTAGCCAGAAACAGCCGATTTCAGTAAAGCACAATATATAGCCAGACAGAATCAAGCTATCCAGTCTCTTAAAATAATGGTAGCAGACATGAATCAATGTTGAAATACTAAATACTTACTGCTCCTTTCCAAAAATATGATCTTTTGATAACAAGCAAAATGGATTTACCTGCCTTAAAATTTGATTCCCCCTCCTTCAATTTCAATCAATCTTACACTAATTATTTCTTTGAATTTCTATGTTGCAAATACAGGAATAGTATACTGCTACTTTGACATTTCATGCACCTTTTAGATAAGAACAATTGAGCTTACAATCAAGCATATGTGGTTTTCTAATACTTAATTTTACATCAAGACAAATTCAAAAGCACTGGTTAATAAAATTCACTGTTTAGGAAGCTCTGCAAACTGAAGGTTGGATCTGTATCTGTAGGTTACTTGTCTCTTCAATTTTACTAGTGGATTTGTCTGCACATTTCTTCCTACTACTAGAGATCTGGTAGGCTTTTCATACAGTAGAGGAGTCAGTGCAAGAGCAAAGAATATTTAGTTGTATTATTTGCTGCACAAACCTGAATGACACAGTAGCACATCAAGTTCATAGCACTGAAAACAGTTAACTGCATAGTTTTCAGAGATTTGCTTTCTGAATACATTGTACGTTGAATAGATATTTGTGCAGTTGACTTTCATTTCACTGCCCTCAAACATACCAGGCGAGATGCTGAAGCAAAACGGTTTTACATCCCTGGGAATGAAGTAAGCGCATCCCTAGTTTGAAGTAACACGACTTTTAGACAGAATTCAAGTCCTTCCAATTAAGTCATTTTCTATTTAGAACAAAACCAGGAAGTCCCAAACCCATCTTTCATTTAACCATGCAAAAGTACCACCACCCCAACAATCACCCATTTGTGTAGGTAGCGCAAACTAGCCAGCACTCATTGAAGGCCCCAGGATAAGTCTTACCTAGAGACTCTAGTTTTGTTCACAAACACACATGCTACTTAGCAAACACAGTACAAAATATTTAGTCTTTATGTTGATTTCTCCTTTAGCAAAACATGGAATAGTTGGCTACAAATTTTATGCCTCAAGTACATGAAGAGCAAAATAAAAGATTTGGATGGAAATGGGGCAGAGTGGGGGAAGAAACCTCAGTTTTCAAATAAGCATTTTCAACATCTTTGAACCTTGGCCACGTGCAATTAGTGTGTCAATCAGCTGGCCAGTTCAGGACAGAGGCAGATACATAGTACAAAAMCAACTGTGTCCCTCCAAGCCACTATTCCTGTATGGTAATCTCCAGAAAAGCTGAAGTTTTTGTGTGACAAGGCTAAAAGTGGGTCTCTATCCTAATAAGCTAGGTAGTTTAACATCACCCTATCTGCAAGACACCCATAGCAGCACAACAGAGGCAGAAACCACTTCAACCATTGGTAATAACAATTCCTTCAGAGCTTACTTTGAGGCACTTCATATGCAGTATGCACCAGACTACCTCATTTCTATCTTCTCACACATGCACCTACCACCATGTGAAGACCTGATAGAACATGACACTGCAGATCTTGTGATAAAAGTTAAATCCTGAAGATACGGATATTGAAGATTTTCAAGTTAGGAGTTCAAATGTGAGCTTCCCTGCAGCATCTGTTGCCTAAAAGTTACTGTGAGAAGAATGCAAACTGCAGCAGCTTACACCGAAATGTAAGTGAAACCAATCAGTTCAGTTTCACTTTAGTCCAAAGTGCAAAAATAAATACTACTTTTTCTTAAAAGGTGCTATCAGTAGTAATTAAGTCTCAGAGAACTGTTCTGCCTAAATACACTCATTAAAGAACTAAGAAGCTTTCTACCTAAGGAAATTCTAAGGATGACCTGTTGTACAGTTACCTCTGCTAKGTTATATAGCCAGGCTCTGACCACCAAATTTAGTTGAAAATACTTCTATTATAGCAGATGATAGCACAGCAGACATTTTGCTCTCTAAGAGCACAGTACGTGAGGATGAGAGTGCATCCAGATATTGCTGGTTACATTTTTGGTTTTGTCTAGTTCCACCTGTATGTAGTTTTCGGCCAGTTAAAAGCTAATTTGATCTTGTACTTTTGATAGCATTTTTTTGCTCATTCTTGAGCTGTCCATTAGGTGTAGCAGCAGTTTTATAGTCATTRTCAGGTGCTTTTATCACTAAGAGTCTGAAAGGTTCAGTTGTTTTCCGAAGCCTCTGAACAACAACAGCATTTTGCAACTTTGCTTCCTCTAGTGTGAGTGTCTCGTCTCGCAGCTCTCGAAACGGCAGCGAAGTAGTCAGTGTGAAGGGAACACTTCCCTCTGATCCTTGATACTTTGTTATGAAGTCTCTGACATGGCTTATTCTGAGAAGAAAAAAAGAAAACTCAGCATTAGAGCATTACAATCCCAACGCAGACCATATGCACAACACACACCATACRCACAGCACACACAGCCACCACAAGAAGAGAATGAGACACCCACTTCACGTAATAGCTGATGGCATAGAAATGGAGGAATACAGATGGGGTGGTATCCTGAAGTGCCTGATCCACTTGGGAGGCAAGGACCAAGGTTTGGCGTGCTCTGAGAGCAGTCCCAAGGGAAAAAGCATGAGTATGTTATTCTGAGCACTCAAATGCTTCTCTACGGCTCAGATGGTAGTTACACAAGCCTGCCATTTCTCAACCAGCTGGTGGAGCTCTTACCTGAGGTTTCTGTAGCCAAGAGCTAGACTAAAGATGCCTCCAGTGTGTGCTACATGTAGCAGAACCATAATAATAATAAAGAAAAAGGGTTTGCAAACATTGTCTGCATAGCTTATGAGTTAACTAGGTCTAAATATAGTCTCCTTCTACCAAAGCAGGTGCAGCAGTGAATTCATTATAGATTCAACCTGCCTGTTAAGGTGTGAAGAACCTTGCAACAAGTRAGCAAGACAGAGGTTTTGCTGTGGAAGAATCAGGATTGACCAATTTAATTAGAAAAYGAAGATGACAGGATACATCTATACCAGTAAAATAAACATAGTGTCAATGCGCATTCTCTGATCCTGAGGCCAACTGCTAGACTCTGGCTACCGGTAAATTATTAAACTCATCCTTCCTCTCCCCCATGCACAGGGTAGCCCATGGGGTTTACTGCCTCCTGGGAATGGTCCGTGACCTGAGCTAACATCTGAACCAAGCCTACGTATTGTTTGAAAAAGTGCTAGTTGGCTTGGGGGAAAGCCATCCTAACAGTTTAGCAGCACAGATGACCAAATTTTCATGCCTTAGCCATACTTACTAGGACAGATATAGCCAGCATCTAATTCCTGTGCGCACAGGCCTCAATTAAGAGACAATGCTTGGTCTTATAAGCCTAGAGCCTGAAAAACCTCAAGGAGGAATAAGTTTTTGGTTGGACATTTACAGGTGTCTACATGCATTATATCAAAGTTTGTTGGGTCCCAAGAGCAACTCAGGCCAATTAGCCACCAGCTATCTGCTTTAGGATGAACAAGTTCCTTTCCAGGCTCCATACCCGATGCTCCAGTAACTTAGCAACTGCGCAAGAAGGGACACAACTCGATTCAAGACATAGCTGTGTGTGCTACTGCTACAGCACTGCTCTACTAGCTGCTTCACTCTCATGTCTCCTCAATTCCCTGTACTGCAGTATTACAACGCTACCTGCACTTTTGCTCCAATGCTGTAACTTCAATCTTTCATCAGTAATCAAGTCATATCTAAAGTAGTAGTTACTGTGGCACATACACATTCTATCTGCAAAAGGGTAAAAGTAATCAATTTACCCARGCACTGCAATATATATGCTACAGGTTATTTACCTATAGTTTAATTAACAACTAGTTGACTTTTCTGCTTCTACACTGAAAGGAGTGCTATACACGCAATCATAACGCTTAAGATATGTATTCTAAAAGGATTTCCCCCTATTTCTTATTAGGTCATACACAAATGCTGTATACAGCACAAACACGCTGGTCTTGTGGCAAGAGGATATGTTATGATGGAATATTTATTGCAAACTACTTCAAAAAGAGCATCGCATCAGTAAGGCTGTTCTGCTTATCTCAGACTTTTTTTTTTCCCCTCCAAAAGCACTTAGCAGCTGTTCAAATTGCTTTTTACCATGAAGAMAAAAAGCTTCTAAATATACTTAAATGTGTGAAACCTGGAATAATTAAGATATTAAGCCCTCCAATGAAGTATTTATAATTAAAACAGCAATTGACCCTTCAGCAGTACATCACAACAGTGTCTCAGTTCATACCTCAGGCCACTAACAAGAATAAATAAGTACAAGTTAAAGAAAAAGTTACAGTCATTAACCTTCAACTGCTGAGTTTTTCTTCTGACCAGCCACAAAAACATACACAGTTTATCTTGACAGCAGCCTGGGTTGTATTAAATCTATGATCACTTTAAATTGCTTCACAGAGAAGCACAGGGAACATATCCTTTCCATATGATGTGACTGTATAGTACTGGAGTAATTTCTCAAATTACAAATTTGAGAAAGGTCTCTAAAGACAGTAGTTCTACAATTTAACATTAAACAATTAATCCTACTTTCTCAAAACTCCTGCATACATATGCTGTGCTGGCACCTTCTGATGCTATCCCCATTTATAAGCCTGGGAACCAGAAATTTTACTAATTAACACATTGGATGCATTCTATTCTGCCCATGTTGACATGCAGGTGAAGAACCTCCCCTGCCTCATTCACTGACTCTGGCCCTCCCTAGAGGTTTCTCTGGCTCAACTCTAAGTCACATCCTCCAGCTCCCAGCTGTGGTTGCTGTCTATGCCCAATGACTAGCAGGCTTTTTACTAAGCAATTTGCTCCAGATGTAGTCACTTTGCGAGATCTGTCATCTTAAAAGCTGTTTCCTCTAGTAACGAGCAATACATACACCTTAACTTCCACTAACCTACAAAGAACTCCTACAGTTTCCTCAGATTTTCATTTATGCTCAGTTATGTGCTGACTATTAACATCAGTTCACAGTCCTCTTATGCTCCTCTCTTGTCAGCTAAAAGATTCCTCAAAATTTGAAAGAAGATTTTCTAGGTTCAGCTGAACAGCAGTCCAATGTTAAGTGAACTGAAGAGGTAGATTATGCACAGAAATTAGAGACTTATCATGTGTACAGGCATAGGACAAATAGTTCAGATGCAAATACATATGACAGTGCTGAAATAAATCTTACCTGTGAGAAACATTGAATTTCTGAATTATCCTTTCCCCATCAGCTAACCAGATCTGGATGTTAGTGATAGGCTCCAAATCATTTAAGGGTACTAAAGGCAGGTGTCTTTTGTTGTCAGGTCCTTGATGATCATCTCTTACTTTAGAGATTATCCTTGGAGTAGCACTGAAAAGAAAAGCCACATGAGGTTATGTGTACACATGTAAGCTTGAACCTCCTTCCAGACCTCTGCTTCTGGAACTTTCTGCCCTGTATCAGGGTGCATTGATGACTTCTGTTTTTAACAAATATAGGAATACTGACATAAATGTCAGCTTTTTTTTTTTTTTTTTTTTTTTTAAACTTTCCCTTGAAGGCTCAACATGCTGAAGAATTTCAGTTTTCTCATGTTAAACATTTTTACAAGATGGAAGGGAACTTAAATTATCACAGGATTAAATATGAATACACAAGAGAGGACACAGTCTGAAGATTCTTCGTGCATTTTTTGTACTCTAATCACACAGGTGAAACTTTAAGGGGTTTGAGTATTGAATTTGCATACTCAGTTAATTTTCACCATAATGTGATAACAGTAATTCAATTTAACTGAATGTTGTTAGCCTTGATTTAGACCCCAACATCTTTATTTCAGCTTAGAAGCACTACTTATCTATCAGAGAAATTGACTTAATGTGAAAATCCAGGCTGATGCACACAGGACTTGGATTTTTTTTTTTTTTTTTTTTTTTCCTCCCCTCTAAGGCACCTTCGACAGCTGACCCTACCATAAGGGCAAAGATCCATGATATGACTTGACAGAATACAGGGACCTCAGTCCAACTGCGTGGTCTTAAAAAAAAAAATTACTGGCAAAAATTTTTATTCTGAAGAAATGTCTAGAGCTTAGTGCTTCTTTCAGGACTAAGCTTGTTCAGCATGTACTGTTTAAGTCATCATAAGACCTGATCCAACAGGCACATCGTCAGCTCATCTGAGTATAACCAGATGTTTGCTTGAAAAACAATAGTAGTGATTTAAGGAATTACCATTTCTTCTCTGAGCTCAGCTGTGGTCACTGACTGCATGAACACTTCATGGTGGTTTGCGGAAAAGCTTTCTCTGCACAGAAAACTGATGAGTTACTGTTTCTTGAGAGAAAAGTCGGTAACCAATGGCCATAGAGTAACAGTCTTAACAATGCTACGTCTGCTTCGTGGACAAACCCCCTCCTTGCATCCTTATGTTCTTGTACCTGTGTTAGTTTAATCATAAAGCAGAAAAGTCACAGCCAATTTATTATTAAAACAAAGATGGCTAATGACTTAATATATTCAGGCTAATAAATTTAGTCTTGGGCTCAAGTCCTCCTCAGTCTGAGGTATTTCAAAAACTCTTATCACCCACTGCCTAGTTAAGTGCCCTAACTTCTAGGCTATCAGCCATTAGAGGCACTTTTTATTTCTTCCATTGAAACTCTGCAAAAAGAATGAGAATCAAGGAATCTCATTCCTAAGTGAGCGATAAGAGATGTTCACTGCAATTGGGAGGCAGATGAGAGGCACAGAATTGACTGGTTTGCATTACACAGAAATCAGCTGGGGCACAAGAACTTGGCACCAACAGATTCCAAGAGTACCACCAGAATGTTTTACAGATGTGCCAAGTACAGGTGACTTATTATCACCCACCTGCCTCTAGTGATTTACTTATCTCACACCCAGCTTCTGTTCATGCTTGACCTCAATACAAAATAAACCCTAATTGCCCTCCAGATCTGGAAAAAACAGCTTGAGCACCAGCAAGATAACATTAAACAGTCTTGGGAGCAGAGCAAAAAAAAGTTCAAGTCATACTTCAGTCCAGCAATGATCAGCTTTCGCTGTCTACTTGATCAGTGGTGTTCAGTTCCAGGTTCAGACACTGAAGTATAAGCACTCGTGTGAGCTAGCTGTCTCCAGTACAGCAGAGGCTGGAGAGGTAGTCAACCATGCAGCTGCCAGGTGGCTGGTTTAGCCTGGGCTGAACTATGTTTCAGCCCATCAGTCACAGTTGTAGTTCAGAAAACTGCCTCAAATGGATACAGATTTTGGTATCATTCTCAAACCCACTTCCCTCATGGTCACATCTCAGAATTTGTGGTAGGCACTAGAGATGATTCTTTCAATAGCAAGTATGTGTGAAACTGAAGCCAACACATTAAGCTAAGCTGCAAGAGAAAGTTAGAAGATCTATATTCACCAAGGTTTAAAGCATTTCTACAGTTAATAACTTTGCTCTTGTAGAACTGAAAGATAAAGCCATCTAGTGGTGGGAGCTTTGACTAAAGCCACAAACCAAGAATCTAAGTCTCTTACTAGCCTGAGATCAAAGCATTATCACCCCTTTTAAAAGCTTATTCCTTTTATAAGATCATCAAAAGAAGATGTAAACTAAAGATCAGAGAGGCATAAGAGCCTCCTGTCAATTCTCTGAAAAGAAAAAGCCCAAGAGTTAGGTATCATGCCTTACCCTGACTAATGGTTAAGAAGCTTGACACACAATGTTTTACCCTAATGAGGTTACAGAGCAAGCCCACTTTGCTACAAGGGATTTCAGTCAATAGTTTAATTAACATGCTTCTGGGGCAGTCTTTAAAATGCATTGATAAGCTTAATAGAAAAGTGCAGTTGCAAATCTTGTTATAGTCCCAAACTATTAAATGCAGCTGAACGGTGGTAGATAAAACAGAATATACCCATTAGTTATATAGGTTCATAAGGTATATTGGAAAAGTTTGCTAAGTCTCATTTGTTTATCCYGTGTAACAAAAAGGGAGAGGATCAAGCTCATCCGAGTTATATCAACAAACATATCATTTCTAGTTCCTCCATTTTTCCGCCAACAAAAGTTTTAATGAGCCAGTCGACAGACCGATTCATAATGGTTCATCCACCACATAATCCATCCATCTGGTAAGACCGGCAGAAAATCTATAGACTATTAAAAAAATGTTTATTTGATAAGCAGAAATTTAGCTAGGTCATAAGCTGAAGTAAACTGTTCAGTCATTTGCCTCTCTCATTTCTGATTAAGCACACAAATGCAACTGTGGAAAGGGAGTTCTATAACTTAAAACTTGTTACAGGTCTCAGACAGCACTATTTCCCCACAAAGCTTTTATGCTGAAAGAGTAGCATATGCATACAATGGACATTTATTAACATCAGGAAGTGGGCACTAGTACATGGAGTAAGAGCACTTACAGCTCAGGTTTCCAACATCAGCAAAAATATTTACTCATCTTTAAAGAAAAGGTTCTGATAGCATAGCACTGAATAGACCAGCAAGAGCAGGAAAAAAAAAAAAAATTATCCAGTCCATAAAGAAAAAAAATGCTGAGCAAGCTGTAGGATGTCTGTAGGATGAACACCAGTCAACCAAAATTCACAGAATAGCATGTTTCCAGAACTTAACTCACCTATTGCGAAGCAACATCATTATTTCCTGTAGGCTTGACAGAGCATGACAAGCAACTGAACAACCTACCATTTAGCACTGGTTAGCAGCAGAAACCCAGCACACTGAAGATCTTTTTGCTTTTGCTATATACAGGTCTATTTGTAGATAAAATAAGGTTAAGTTCTTGACCCTCGTTTGCTCAGGATTTCAGTGCTACCAAAAGGAAGTCTTGCAGCATCTCATCCATCTTTCAAGGGAAGATTTTCCMTATTGACCGTATCTACTCAAGCATGTAGCAACTGAATGGACTGTGCTACAGAAACAGATGAAACTGATAAAACAGATGTTGCTTCTCTGAGGCAGCCTGGAACCACTCATCCTTTACTGTTATCAGTCTCTTACTCTGCGCATTATTATCTTCTTCCCCTGCCTCATCTGTTCCTACCCAGGTCACACTTTCCCTCAGCACAAGCACTGGGCCTTAGCAGCAAGCCCTTTCCACTTAATTGAAACAAGCTGTTCACCTAAAGTTTCACCACAGTCTACTAACCCCAGTCGGCAGGTCACTAAGCAGTCCCACCTGTGAAGGCTTCCTGTAGGCTCCTGGTCACTGAATGTGTTCTGTTCCCTAGGCTGAAGTCTGCTTTTATAGGCATGTAAGTCTTACACAACAGGGATATGTGAAGCAGATAATTTGGCTGGAGTAAGCAAAAGTCAGAGGGATCAAATACACGAACTCCTCGCCTGCCGCTCTACAACAGCCTTCCAAAGTACAGTACCGTTTGGCTCTAAATCAAGTCCAGTTTTAGCATTGGCACTAGTGGCTGACACTCTCCAACCGCAACAGAGTCATGGAGTAAAGGAAAGAGGATCACTGTAACACTCTAAAATGTCTTACTGCAATAAATGCATGGTTAAGTAGTGAGGAATTTTAAGAGAATGCAAAATAACCTCTTACTTCTTCAGTTCCCTTTATGGGATTGTAATACTCCCCTCTTCTCACACAAAGTATTGCACATACAGCTTTAAAAGAGATTCTTTTCCCTTAAATCACACAATAGAAGAGTGACAGCCTGTCAGCTGGAAACAGTTCTGCTAATATTGAGATCTTGAACAAAGAAAGCCAACAGCATCCTGGCTGTATTAACAGGAACACAGCCAGTAGATTGTGGGAGCTGATTATCCCCCAGGCAGCACTCATTAGACACACCTAAATACTGCATTCAGATTTGGTACCAAAATAAAAGAAAAATGTCAATAAACCGGAGCAAGTTCCATGGAGGGCCACCAAGATGGCCGCAGGCTGGAGCATTCGCCCTGTGAGGAGAGGGGCTTGTTCAGCCTGTGGAAGAGATGGTGTTGGCGGGGGACACCTAACAGCAGCCTGCCAGGGTCTACAAGAGGTCATCAGGAGGAGGGAGCCGGGCTCTTCATGGTAGACATAAATTGAAACAAGAGACATTCAGACTGGATATAAGGAAAAATTTCTTTCCCATGAGGACAGTCCAGCACTGAAGCAGGCTGCACATCTTCCACTCTTGCAGGATTTCAAGGCCCAACTGGATAAAAGCCTAAGCAACTTCATCKGTCCCCACAGCTGACCCTGCTTTGAGCAGGAGCTTCGATTAGAAAGCTCCAGAGATCACTTCCAACCTGAWTTACAAGATCCTTTGCCGTAAGTATAGTTCCCTTCAGCTACTCAATCACAGATCACGTCAGACTACTCACCTTCCTAATCTGTAACCGTGTCCAGAAAAGGGATGAAACATTGGCTTTTTCGATGACAAATACACCTTATCTTTTTTATCTTCCACTTTCACATCTACCTCCTCCTTATCAAAAACTTTTCGTAGCTCAAAAGGCAGTTCCCTTAAGAAAAAAAAAATACATGTCAGAAAAAGAACTACTGTACTGTTTTCAGTATACAAAATAGATTAATGATTAATACCTGTTCTATGTTTATCCTTTCAAGGATGATGTTTTTTWAAAAAAAACAACTTCACAAGTATTTACTAAGAGTTATATTAAGTGCATGACATACAAACAACTTCAAGTTCCTGAACTGCAAATTAACTAGAAGGTGAACAATAAAAAAAGAGATCATTATGCAAGTTGTTGAATGATGTTCAAATTTACTCAGCAGTTACCACTCCAAAGCACATGATGTGTAGGAAGTTCAGTATTGCCATACATTGCTGCAGAAGGTTCAATTATTTTATCCCCATAGTAAAATGAGAAGAAAAAAAGACAATTGGCTTTTAAAGAGAAAGAACTGAGTTTAGACACAATGTGTTTAATTACAAATAAACAGGAATCTCAGCTTTTAAAAATTAGATCATCACTAATAGCTACACTCCTTAGTGCAGTAACATCACCTCAGTAACGCTTTATTTGCATAAGCAGAACACAACAATGCCTTTGTCTATGAGCTCTGATGCAGACACTACATTTTCGGGTGGTGGGGCTCAGCTGGTACAGGGGCTGTACTAAGTGCTTCTCTACTGTCAACAATTATGCAGGAACCGTCTTGTAATTAGCATCTTCACAAGCAAACGGTGGAARAATCATAGAATAGAATCATAGAATGGTTTGGGTTGGAAGGGACCTTTAAAGGTCATCTAGTCCAACCCCCCTGCCATGGGCAGGGACATCTTCAACTAGAGCAGGTTGCTCAGAGCCCCCTCCAACCTGACCTTGAATGGTTCCAGGGATGGGGCATCTACCACCTCTCTGGGCAACCTGTGCCAGGGTTTCACCACCCTCAGCATAAAAAATTTCTTCCTTATCTCTAGTCTAAATCTACCCTCTTCTAGTTTAAAGCCATTCCCCCTTGTCCTGTTGCAACAGACCCTGCTAAAAAGTTTGTCTCCATCTTTCTTAGAAGCTCCCTTTAAGTACTGAAAGGCTGCAATAAGGTGTCCCCAAAGCCTTCTCTTCTCCAGCATGAACAACCCCAACTATCTCAGCCTTTCTTCATAGGAGAGGTGTTCCATCCCCCTGATCATTTTTGTGGCCCTCCTCTGGACCCGCTCCAACAGGTCCATGTCTTTCTTGTGCTGAGGGCTCCAGAGCTGGACGCAGNAGGGACATCTTCAACTAGAGCAGGTTGCTCAGAGCCCCCTCCAACCTGACCTTGAATGTTTCCAGGGATGGGGCATCTACCACCTCTCTGGGCAACCTGTGCCAGGGTTTCACCACCCTCAGCATAAAAAATTTCTTCCTTATATCTAGTCTAAATCTCCCCTCTTCTAGTTTAAAGCCATTCCCCCTTGTCCTGTTGCAACAGACCCTGCTAAAAAGTTTGTCCCCATCTTTCTTAGAAGCTCCCTTTAAGTACTGATAGGCTGCAATAAGGTGTCCCCAAAGCCTTCTCTTCTCCAGCATGAACAACCCCAACTATCTCAGCCCTTCTTCATAGGAGAGGCGTTCCATCCCCCTGATCATTTTTGTGGCCCTCCTCTGGACCCGCTCCAACAGGTCCATGTCTTTCTTGTGCTGAGGGCTCCAGAGCTGGACGCAGTACTSCAGGTGGGGTCTCACCAGAGCAGAGTAGAGGGGCAGAATCACCTCCCTCGACCTGCTGGCCACGCTGCTTTGGATGCAGCCCARGATACGGTTGGCCTTCTGGGCTGTGAGCTCACATTGCCAGCTCATGTCCAGCTTTTCATCCACCAGTCCCCCCAAGTCCTTCTCGGCAGGGCTGCTCTCAATCCCTTCATCCCCCAGCCTGTATTGATACCGGGGGTTGCCCCGACCCAGCTGCAGGACCTTGCACTTGGCCTTGTTGAACCTCATGAGGTTCACAGAGGCCCACTTCTCCAGCTTSTCCAGCTCCCTCTGCATGGCATCCCGTCCCTCAGGCGTGTCGACTGCACCACTCAGCTTGGTGTCATCTGCAAACTTGCTGAGGGTGCACTCGATCCCACCGTCTATGTCATTGATGAAGATATTAAACAGTACTGGTCCCAATAYGGACCCCTGCGGGACACCACTCATCACCGATCTCCATCTGGACATGTAGCCGTTGACCACTACCCTCTGGATGCGACCATCCAACTAATTCCTCACCCACCGGACAGTCCACCCATCAAATCCATACCTCTCCAGTTGAGAGAGAAGGATATTGTGGGGGACCGTGTCAAAGGCCTTACAGAGGTCCAGAGAGACAACATCTGTAGCCCTTCCCATGTCCACTGATGTAGTCAYTCCRTYGTAGAAGGCCACTAGGTTGGTCAGGCAGGACTTGCCCTTSRTGAAGCCATGCTGGCTGTCTYRAATCACYTCCCTGTCCTCCATRTGCCTTAGCATAGCTTCCAGGAGGATCTGCTCCATGATCTTCCCAGGCACAGAGGTGAGACTGACTGGCCTGTAGTTCCCCGGGTCTTCCTTTTTTCCCTTTGTAAAAATGGGGGTTATGTTTCCCCTTTTCCAGTCAGTGGGAACTTCACCGGACTGCCACAACTTCTCCAATACGATAGGTAGTGGCTTAGCAACTTCATCTGCCAGTTCCTTCAGGACCCACGGATGGATCTCATCGGGTCCCATAGACTTGTGCACCTTCAGGCTCCTTAGATGGTCTCAAACCTGATCTTCTCCTACAGTGGGCAGTTCTTCATTCTCCCAGTCCCCACCTTTGCCTTCTGCGGCTTGGGCGGTGGCAAACTTTTGATGCATGCACACAAAGAAAGCAAAGGGCTTTAAACAATGCAGTTAATTGCTATTACAACTAACACAGGTGACAGCCATAGAGGAGAAATATAGTGTAAAATTAGTATTTTTGATGGGCTAGCAAAGTATGGAAAAGACAAAAAATACAATGGCTTAGTAATTTCACATACTTGAAAAGGAGTTATTAAATTATATTCTCCATAAAATTATATTCTCCTCTCCATTTGTATGGGGTGAGGAAACAGACTACAAATTAAAGGCTCAAAATTACATTGGTTTGTATGGTCAACCCGCTTTTTTAAAGCAACACTGCAAACACTAGCAGAAATCAGGATAGCATGCTACTTTTTAACAGGGGGATAAAAGTAAGATTGCTATATACACACAAATGACTGAGATCACATGTTTGTACTAGGAAAAATGTCTGAAATTTAAGACTGATCAGAATTTCTTGATGTTACATGGAGCAACTGTGCCCATTTAAGGCTTTTCATCAATAAAAAGAAAACAAAGACCATAAAACCAGAAATGCTCAACCACTCGTGCATTGAGTTCGTTAGTCAAAGTACCATTTGATCAGTAGCTCTTAACTAGGCACTCTGATTTATTCTTTATTTCATTCTGCACCTGCTGTGCCCCCTACCAACACTCACTTTTACCTATTTCATCAGCAACTGTATGACTACTGCAATTGAAAGCTATATTAAACTTGTTGATGTTAAAACAGCCATTAGCACTGCAGGAACTGAGACAGGCAGTGGCCTACACTCCTACAGGGATACTGCAGTGCAGCAAAGCCAAGCAGCTATGTAAAAAATTTACAGAGCATAAGTTAAGTGCTATCCAAAGCACATTAACTCAGGCTGATTAAGAACACAAAACTCACTTACCCTTTTTTAATAGAGTCCAAGAACTGCTGGTTTGCAACGTCAGTGTAGCTCCTAAGTTCACCATCATTCACTGTAAATCCATTTTTCCAAAGTTTAATGATTACATCAACCTATAAAGTAAGAACAATTCTCATTATAATACTGATGTAAAACCAGCTTAGTATACCCACAGTACTCTACGATTGTAAATCATCCACTGCACRGACTAAAAATACTGAGAGAAGGCTCACTATAATCTGTTTCGGCCCTGTGCCAACAGGCAGAGCAACTGCAAGGCGTAAGCAACACTTCTAAGTATCTTATGTCAGTCAGGGTTAGAAATAAACCTTCCCCCAATCATTTTGCTTTCCTAGGTCAAGAATACTCCTTCAATTCAGCAGGAAAAAAAGAGCTGGAAGATCCCAGCCAGCTGCAACTCTTCAAGAGCTAATTTGAGAGCACACATGCCTGGTGCTGGAACACCAACTACCAGAATAGTCCAGCTGGGGATTTATTAGGGTAAAGCCTTGTTCTGATCATTCAGGAGGATTTTCTGAAAGTAAGGCATTGAGATAATGCATGCAGAAGCATTTAACTCAGGAAATGCAGCAAGTATCAGAAAATTTACTTTCAGACAGTCATACATTTATGTTACCCTGGAATTCCTGGGTACATTCAAAACCTTGGTGTTGGAATGAAAAAACAAATTCTCAGTAATTCATTAACTTTGCCAGAGAACATCTACTACTTCAACTTGTAGCCTTCACACTGTTCACTGAAATCTCTCCAACTTTAACATGGATATATTTGGGATTGCATTTTCATATTTCTGTGTCATGCCATTTAAGGAAGCATTTGATCATCCAGGTCTGATCCTTGAAATAATGTTGTCTTGACAGATACTTGGCCACATGTGAGGTATATGAAGCATGTACAAATGCAGAATTCTGCAGAATTCACCTCAGCTGGAAATTAGTTTGAACTAGGCTTGATACTACTTAACAATTTTCTCTCTTTTTTTTTTTTCTTTTCTTTTCCCTTTTTTGCAGTTTGACTTGTTAGAAGATGATTGCTACATAAATACACAGCATGTACAAACCGCTGAATAAAATTCCTTCTCTTTTGGTTGGGTAATCTGTCAAAAAGGTATATAGCACTCAAGAAGATTAGATTCCTTTAAAAAGTCTTGTGTCTCATGGCACCAATGCATATGGAAGGTGTTCTCATCACGGGAAGGTTCCTCTACAGTGAACCAGTATGCAAGTTTAACATGGACTAATTATACCACACCGACTTCCCATTTAGACATTGACACAAGTACTGCCATGGAACACTATTTCAGACCTGCAATTTAAGGTATTGCTCCTGACACTCCTTTTCTCCCAGGCTCAGCTGGGGACCCATGAATGTAATTTCCAGCAATGCCCACTCTAAATTTCTCCTTGACATCTTTGTTCTGCATGGCCTTTTCTCCAGCCCCTTACCAGTCTTTGGGGAGTAACAGAAAAATATAAAAAGGACAGAATCACTGAGATGGAAACCCATACTAAACATCCCACTACTATGACAACTATACGAATGAGAGCAAATGAAAAAAATTTGAGCTAAGCCTCTGCATAAAAAGGCTGCAACTCTTTAAACAACTTCTTATGTAATAGTAGTCATCATTCCTTGCACCTCATGATCAGCTCACTCTCCTTACTAATAAAGCAGAAGTGCATTAGCCAATGCAAGCCTAAGTCCTAGAACAACACTAAACCCACTACAAAATAGTAAGAGCCAGAAGCACAGAAGCATAGGCCTGGTTGACCAAGAGATGGGAGACTGTTCCTACTGCTGTCTGAATTCTGTGTGCATTTATTTACAGATGTACTGGATAAGACTGCTGGACTTCTTGCATTTGTTTTCCAGCATACTCCTGGAGCGCTATTATGTTAAACATGAGTATTTTTTCTTCACCACCTACCTGGTTCTTGACTGTAGTTGGGGGCATACATATAGCACCAACCTTCTGAGCTTCTTCAAAAAGGTTATCTACAAAGTAGTCACAGTTTTGTTCTGTACCATTCAAAATCTGATCATCGGTTCCTGATTTACACATCCTGCAGAACAAAGACATAAGTAAAAATGATGCCTCAGAGAACACATTAGAAGACAGTTACCCTAGAAGTTCAGTACTAAGAGGTATAAAAGGCATGCTCCCTTGCACCCAGCTTACTTGGTTGTTACAAAACATCAGGTCAACTTTTCTAGAAACTTCTTACGAATCTCTAACTGCTACTATTTGCACTTCAGAAGCACAAGTTAAAGAATGACAACAGAAAAGGTGAATTGATCTATGCAGAAACTTCTAAACTTGGTATCAGAGCAAGGAATGCAAGTTAGATGATTTATACTTCTAATTCAGACCATCAAACATTTAACTGCACACCAATGAAAGGCCTTCCTTAAACATTTCCATGATATAGGCTTGGGTGACTTCCTTTGCCATAAGTTTTAAAAACCACATACAAGAAAATTGCCCTAGGATTTTACTCCCCCACCCCCACTTGAACCTCCCCATTCCCAGCACCATCACAGAACCACCATTACTGTCTTTGAAAGTACATTAGAGAAACTCAGGAACGAGTGACTCAACACCACTTGAGCACACTGAAGAAATACAATAGAAGACTTCAATACTGTGAAGACTTCCAGAGTATTAAAAAAAGATGCATCAACCATATCTTTTTATAGAACATTGTATATGTGACATCTGTTTTTGTTAGATTTTCACCAATCAAAATGCAGAAATATGCAACCTGAATGAATGATTATCTTTCAGTTTAGGTTCTTTGTATAGTAAGAGGATTATGCAGCTTTTGGTAAACATTGCAGGATTTATTCCTATTGGAGATTCAGAAAAGTCTATTTTAAGCAATTCAGAAAAAAAAAAATCCCAGCTCTTGAAAAATATCCAGTTTTACATAAAACTCTGCATTGAATTCAAGAGCAGCAATGCTTACTTGAATGCTAATTAGATATTTTTGCATAAAAAGGAATTGTTTGCAGTGCATCTATGCAACACTAAGAATCCCTACAGATTAACATCTTTAAACAAAAGAAAAACTGAACAACATCAAAGAAGGAATTTCAGAAGTACGCTGTCCCCATTTTAGTTTTCTAACAGAGCAAAATAAACTTGAAGCGTTAATCTAGGTATTCACTATGCTTTACCTCRGAAACATAACTGGAAAACCAAACACCTCCATATCAAATGTAGAGGTGCACAATGAGTTAGCAATTTGTAAGGCTGCCTTTCTATTTTAAATAAAAATATTTATGCAGCTTCTTACATCTAGGAAACATTCCAGGTATGTGAAAAATCTTTAGCAAAACAATACATTTTTTTTGAAAACTTCAGTATACGTGGAGCAGGTGGATACAGAAAAAAAAAATTTTTTTTTAAATTTAACATAAAGTTTGAAAAGTCATGACAGGACACACAAACAGCAATAGGAAAGGAAGAGGAAAAAGGGGGAGGGGGGAACTGGCACCTACCATTCTTTCTTTACAGTTTTGATATTGTCCATGTCTTTCATTCTGGTGCTTTGCCTAATTATGAAAAGAAGATGGTTTAAAAAAAAAAAAAAAAACACAAAAACAAACCACAAACAAAACAAACAAAAAAACCAATCAGACAAAATGCCCAGCACACTTTGCCTCCTTTTGTAGCTGAAACACTCTTTATAGTTTTTCCTGTGTTGATAGTACATTTAACCAGAAACCTCAACCTCCCCCCCACCAACTCTCCAGATGGTTCTTTGTTTTCCTGCAGTTTCTAATTTAATGACACATGAACCATGCATCGGTTTCAGACRTTCAAAAGGAAGATTACTTTTTCATAAATGTACAAAATAAATTCCACAATAATCATGTGAATTGAAAATACATGCCCATACTTACACTAAGCGAGGAAAAAATATCACATTCCTTTTCTGAGTGGCATGATTTAAACTCCCCTGATTTTTCACAACACTGTGAGACAGTTGCAGAAAAACTGCACTGCCACTGCAGGCATTCTAATGACCTTCACCTTAATAGTATGCATTACTGAAAAGTGCAAGATTTGTCAGGTTCCTCTTCCTACCATACCTCAGCATATTGGTGCAGCATCCCAGAAACTGTGAATTATCATTTCTGGTCTACTGTTTAGCTGGAAAGAAAATCCTGGATTTGCAAGTACTAAATACACTACCTATTAGTCTGCCGAGTCAAAAGAAACCACAAGTCAAAAGAATGCCACACTGATCTCATTACGCTCACTTCTGAGCTCTCTGAAAAAAAGTTATAGAAAGTCACAGAAAGCCAGAGACTCCCAAAAACACCCTTAAAAAAAAAGAAAATCACTCTAAAATTAGACAAGCCCCCAGGAGAACAGAAATTTTAAGTTGCAATTGTGTTTAAAGAGTTATTCCTGAAGACCACTGGGTACAGGTTACATAGATGATGATCTGCTCCTAGAAGGTTTGGGACTAAGTCATGATACTGTGCATGGCTTTCAGAGAGCGTCAAACTAAGCAGTGACAGCCATCATACTCCTGAAAAAGTAGTATGCACAGCAAGACTAAAATAAATTTTAAGTGGCCTTGACATCTAATTTAACAAGATGGAGAGGTTAGGGGGAAACAACATTCACTGCAGCACTAACAAAAATAAACCCATTCAGTTATTCAGTGCTAATTCATGTTCCTCAGGAGGTTGATATTGGTATTCTTTCATCCTGAAAGTTAATTCCTTGTGAGACGTGTTCTGTAGAAATGTATATAAGCCTTCAGAAAACCCCCATAACGACCAACAAGATTCAGTCAATATGTCCATAACAGGTTTTAAAGTTTAGGCAGCCTTTGATTTAACTGATGCTGTTATGCATTAGGTCAAAACATTATACTTAGCACACCTTTGACATGTCACACAAGATGCGGTACAGTCTTTTTTTTTTTTTCCCCATGAATGTTCTGCCAGAGCACTGTATGTATCAGGCAAGCCTGTGCTGGTACATTGTGACCTTATAAGTATATCTGATTGCTGTACTTGGAACTTTGTACCTCCACTTGGAAAAAATGAACCTGCAGTATCAAGTAAGTATAGTGAATTTAAGAGTGCTTAAAAATATAATTTTCCAAACTTCTCCCAAATTAAGTTTTAACACACTTTAGCACAAAGTAATTTTTTGTGTTTTGTGTTAATGTGCTTATCTTCTAATCTTTCGCTGTTCAATAGACTATTCCCCAAAGCAACAAAAGCCACCTCCAGCCATCTGCTTTTGTTGATTCTCTGTGACTTGTCATCAGAGCTGTTAAAAAGAGACAGACACAATGAAGCAGCTCTTCAAATTAATTCTTTTACTACATTAGGCTGGCCTCAAATGTGCATGAATAGTATTCAAAACTGGTCAGCTGTGAAAGTCGCTGTTCCTTCTAAAGTACAACAGCAATTACACTTAGAAGAAATGTTTATGTTAATATATCAAAGTAAAGAAATCAGCCTATACAGCATATTGATGTTTATTATGACCAAAAAGCCATTAGGAGATAGTGATCAGACTGCACAGCAAGCACYTCAGCTCAGCAAGCCAACCCAACTAGCACAACCAGCCTCTCCCCCCAACTTCTGACAGACATGCCTAGATGTCACTTAAAACATTAAAGAGTTTTGGTACATATTTTTTGTGTCTGTGATAAAAAGTAGCACAGAACTAAACTTCCATCTTTGGAAATTTAGAAAAAGGAAGAAGCTGAAGCTGCAGGCAGCCCACCACAGCTACATCTGTTAACTGCGGTAGGATACTCCTGGCCTTCCCCGGCACAGATCAGCTTCTCCTGCCTCAAGGGCTCCTGCCTCCATCCCTGCGACCGGCTCCACGGGGGACAGGCCACTTACCCAGCGGCAGCCTTTCACTGCCAGGCCTCTGAGACAAGCAGCTCTCAACTACACAGTTACAGATGCACTAGGTCYGGCAGATATTTTTGGGCTTAATATTGTTGAGCCCACACATCCAGTTATTTTAATGCAAGAAAAACAAAACAGAAACTACCTTTGATGCTTTCTTTGCTCTGAAGGTCAGAAATATTCAAGCAAGCACATAGAGCCCCCTCTCCCCCATGAAAGTGTGTCTTACTAACTTTGGCAGGAAGTAAACTTCTCAAGTTGAAAACTGTTTACAGCAGAGTGCAGTCTATCACTACACCACACGGAAATTATGACAAAAAACCGCGCTGTACCGTGTGACAAAGAAACGAGCAGCTACAGAGAAATGGCAAGTGCAAATTAAAAGCAAGATGAGCATCAAACCTAATGGCCTGAACGTGACTGATATGCTCAGGTAAAAATCACAGCATAAACGTTTCCTCTCCAGCTGGCTAGAAGGGCTGTGCATTTTGGAAAGAAACCTGCCCCCCCCCCCCCCGGGGCTGCCAGCACCTAAGCTCATCTGCACTCCCGATACACGAGCCGGGCTCTGCCCGCGTAGCGCAGCTGCACACGAAGCAGACGCTCCGCGCCTCCTGCCAAAACCGTTGCCCAAAATACGCGCTGCCTGAGCGGCAGCCCACGCCACCACCCCGACGCGGTGGGTAGCCAGTGAGGTATTTTTAGAGACGATGAGACAATAACGTGGTAGCAACGCGGAGGAGTAACGCCCCACGGTGCTCGAGAAATGGGCCGGGTAACGACCCCTCCGCCCTGCCCGCGCCGAGGGACGCCTCACGCTGACGCCCCGCTCCACGCGGGACGGGACCGAGGGCCGCCGGCGGAGAGGGACGAAGCGGCCGGGCGGAGGCAGCAGGAAGGCAGCAGGAGGCCCTCCCCCTCAAGACGGCCCCAGGGACAGCCGCGGGCAAACTTCAAGCCCCAGTCGGAGCTGAGGGAGCGCCGGCTCGGCGGAGCGCGCTCCCCCGGCTCGGCCCCTCCCCGCAGCAACTCACCCGGCCGCCGCGGCAGCGCCGGCACCGCGCAGCCCGGCACCGGCCTCCCTGCCGCGCCAACTCGTCAGTGTMCCGCGCCCCACCACGCACGCGCGGCCGCCAACGGCCGCGGCACCCGCTGCCCCCGCCCGGACCGGGCGAGGCGGGGCGGGCGCAGGGGCTCCACCCCCGCCACCCGAGGGGCGGGGCTTCGGCCGCCATGTTGTGGGGGGGCGAGCGCGGGGGGCAGCTGTGCCCCGTCGCGAGTGGGGCTCCGTGGGGAACCGCACCCGCGTGTGCGGGGGGGGAAACGCAGCTTTCCCGGCGGCTGCACGGTCCTGCTCTCCCGGGGAGAGGCAAGGGCTGGCGGGACTTGCGGCCCGGTGCTTCCCGCCCGAACGAGCCGGGCCCCCCTCGCAGCGCTGCGGCTCGTCCTCCGCGGGCAGGGGGCGAAATGTCCGGGCAAGGAGCGGGTGCAGCACCGCAGCCGCGGCTGGCGTCGCTGCGCAAGGGGCTGCTGTCGCCCTTTGAGGGGGCGATAAACCTCCGTCTGCCAGGCCAACGTGTTTTACTGCGAAGGCAGAATTCTCCTCCTGACTGAAGAACAAAAGATACACACTATCGGTCTGTACGCGCACGGGCAAAGCACAAAAAGCGGCATTCAGCGGGCGTCCACAATAGTGCAGAATGGGCCCAGTGTCTTGGCCAGACGGCTGCGCCCACACCTCTGCTCCGGCCCAGCCGGGCTGCGCTCGCAGCACCGACGTGGAGCTGCCCCCGGCTCTTTGTCTTTCCAGCCCCGCGTAGACGGCAGGAACAGTCGCACACTGAACCCTTTGGAGCTGAGGAATGCCTCATCGCGCTGGAAGGACTAATTAAGGGCGAGTGTTGACATATTTGAAAAGGAGTTCTGCCGAGAGGCCTTGCACCGAGTACAAAAGAGCGGCACGGTGGTTGGAAAGCAGAGCCCCCGAGTTCCCGGGGGTACATCAGAAAGGAGAAAACGGGACGGGATCCTCAGGGAGGCAAGAAGCATTTAGCGGACTCTCCCTGCTCTGTGCCGAGCTGTGACTTTGCGCGGTGTCGGGCCCTTGCAGAAGTCGCGCTCTGCGGGTCGGTGGTTCTAGGAGCTATCCAAAGCAAACACCCCGGCGGAGCAGCCAGCAAAGCGGAGCGAAAGCAGTGATTCCCTTCCATTCACAGCTTGCACCTGCATGCTTTTTAATAAGGTTGTTTTTTTTTCCCAATAATTAGCGATGCACTGTAAAACATTTAAAATTAACCTAAATTGAACAGCCACAACTAGCTAATTCGCATTAATTAATGGGAAATCCACTGCGAATTTACAAGTGCGATCAAAGATAATTCTAAAAGCAAAGGTAATACTACATTGAATGTCGTCTTTATGTGGGACCTGTTTCTGCAATCCCTTAATTATCATAATTAAAATCACACTCTCAAAAACATTGAAATAAGATGCTCAGAGTTCAGTGAAGGTGAGTAAAAGAAGTAAAATCTGACCCTTGACAGTTACAATTTCTTCCTCTTTGTAATGTACATCACAATGCACTAAACCTTTTGAAGGCAGTTTGGATGAATCGTTAAGTTTTAACTAGATGAAATCTAATTTCAGCTCCTGCCTATGAATCTTCAGGGAAAACAGTAAATACATTTGCCTTTTGTTTTGGTATAAAATACATGGAGTCTTATCTTTCAAAATACAGATTCCTGAGATTCTATTCTCCCTGGTTTTGTTTAATGTTTTAAATAACTTTGAAATTTTTGGATAGAAGGCACTTGTTTGTTACAAGTCTTACTTCTTGATTCTATTAAGTGAGTTTTTTTAAATATATATATATATACACATGCACAACTTTTCACAAGAATATCATACCACTGTTGAAAAGTTTAAGGAATTTACAAAGCTCTAGGTGAAACTTCAGAAGGTTGTTCTGCAGTGCTGGACCGTTTCATATTTTCTCTCAATATTTCAATTTTCAAGTACATTGGCTCCATTTCATTAAACACAGAAGTTCAGTAATATGCTTAACCCTTGCTTGAGGGCCCTTTCTGCAAAAATTTTATAAACCCAAAGGTAAGCATAGAAGGAGGCAAGATTGGACTTACCTGGTGTAATGATGCAGGCTTCCCAACTGCAATCACGTATTGATTTAGAAGATTAGGTCTATTACTGGAAATCAGAGTACAGCTGGCGACATGCTGACCTACTACAATAGGAATTGGTGTTCCAGTGAATTTAGTGGTTCCTTAAAAGCTCTTCTACGTACAGCTGTTCTCCCTCAGGACTGAAACTATTGACAAAGCATAGGAGTAAGAAAAATCTTAAGGAAGATATTACTGTGTCTTCAACTCCAGTATAATGTAAAAAATCAGTTTTTCTAAAAAGCTGGCAATTTTCAAGTTAGAGTGTTGTTACAATCAAGACATCACTAAAATCATTTTAGACTCTGTGCATTTCATACAGCTTATTCTCTGGCAAGAAATAATACATGAGATGAACAGAAGCAAATGGTCCTTTTCTTACTGTGTAGTGAATAGAAGCAAACAGCCCAGACTGAGTTTGCTGAAAAAACTCCAGCAGGGTATTCATGAGATGAATGTAACCATCTCATGCCCCCTTTGTCAAGAGAGATCAGATGCACTGGTGTGGAAGATAGTAACAACCCCTGAACTTGTTTTATAACGTAGGAGTGAATCTCAGTGTTGACAAAGTAAAGCACTGTTTTAGCTGTCACCACCCATCCCGTCAAGGTCACAGAAGAACCAGTGCACATAGTGTATCTAAAAACAAGCAGAAAATTAATTTTGAAGAGATATTTTTAAACCATATATTTAACAAGGTTAACCCATGCCARAGGAAACCATCAGCTACCTATAAGTAAACATCAACGCATCAGCTATATTGATTGACCTTAACTTGAGGTGGCAGTTGTTGCCTGAAGCCTTTGTAAGTGTATGCATACAGAGCTGGGACAGAATGGGAGGGAAATGGGACTGTAAAATAAATATGGTTATTCTGTACTTGGCAATTCCATTGACAAAGACAGCACGTTGCTCTGCACGGTGTCCTTCTCCCAYATGCTCCTTGCAGGAATGTTAAATCTTGTAGGCTGCCACACAGGGAGAAATAGCTTAAGGAACTGATGTTTCTGGAACGTTAGCTGTGCAATGGAAAAGTGAGTCATTGTTTTATGGGAGATGTTGGGTGAATCAGCATTCATGAAGAGGGTGTTACCCCCATGCAATGAAAGGAGTATCCACACATGCTGCTGGACTCTTGGACTGTAAATCCACAAGAAAAGTGAATATAGCTTCAATTTTGAAAGTGGCGCGGAATGCATAAAACCCTGAAAAATTCAAGACAGCCTGAGCAACTGTTTGTACCAGATAACACACTTTTGGAAATAACGTATGATGTGAATTCTCAAAACAAAGACACTGTTAAGTGAAATTACAATGATGATATGGTAGTGTAGTTTATGAGATCGTTCTTGGATGTGTAACAAGAAAACATACTTCTAAAGCTAAGATTGTGTTTAAGGACTAGGGAGATTTATGAGCAAATAATGTTTCTGATGGACTTCCCATGTGACCTTAATCAAGCCATTCTCCATTCGTATGCTCCTAAAGCTTATCTACAAACATGTTAATAAATGCCTATTTTTATTGTAAGCATTTTAGGACAGAGTCTGTTTTTTACTACAAAGCTATACATTACCCAGCATAGTAACAGGCTGGCGGAACTACTTTCATATGATTAATGATCATAAACACCAAAGTGAAATGATTTGCCACTTTTGTCCAAGATGGAAGCAATTTACAGCCTGAATGACAGTGAAAAACAGATCCTGCAGATTCCTGGCTTACAGTATGATCAGCCTGTGAGTTTTACACAATTATTAGTATTAGAAAAACTATCTACTGTACCCTTAGCTCAACGGGAAAAATGTTATGGAAGCTAATGGCTAGATGTGATGGGAAGATAATTTTGAAATATTAGGAGGTAAGTCTTACCACTCCCATTTAATGTCATCTAAGAAATCTACTCTCTGATCCCGCTTCAGGTTGCACTGATGTTAATCTATTGTAGTGTGGAAAACAATCTTCAAGTAGCTGTGCTGATAACAGGACTGAACATTAACTATTTAATTCTAAAACATAATTATTATACATTTTAAAATGATAATGGTAGTCGTCAAATAACGGGCCATCTTTAATAACATTGCAAAATGCGTGCAATGTGGAGTGACTATCACCTTATGTGTTCAAGTTCAAGGTTGTACCAATCCTGACTACTGGACACTGCTTGTTTGATGTTTCCAAATTTATATCACATGGGCATATCTCTGTAATGACCAATCTCTAAGGAGAAACCACACAATGTTAATTTCTTAAGATCCTCTCAGGAAAGGACTTAGGGCAGGTTTACCTAAGCGAGATCTCTTGTGAATCTTTTTTATTTCGAGATTCAGCTGAAACCGGGATGAGTTGACAGCATGACAGAGAGGAGCACACGAGAGCTTATAAATAGAGTCCTGAAAAGATGATTTGATTTCCATTCTTTGGAATCTTATAGCTATTCAGAGATACTGCAAAGTAATCTCTGGTAAATTGCCCATGATTGAAGTAAATGGTAACTCACTGAATAGAGCCCTCTGGTCCTTACTAGGCTGAAACTCTCTATAAAAGTTCTGAATAAGGGATGAAGGACTTTTTCTTTTGTTGTAATGCGTTCCTGATTTCCTTGTAAAAGAGGGACAGGTGGCAACAAAATCTTCCATCTCCAAATATTTCTTGTGCCATTAAAGACTACTCATGGAGCAAACAAGGCTTTCCATCCCTCTTTATCCTGGGTCATTTTTTAATGTCTTTTTACATCGCTAAGTCCCAACAAGATTTCATTCCCCAAGTCTTGTTTAATGGAAAGGGATTCTTTTGCTCAAGTACTTTTTCATGTTTTTCCATTTCCCAGTGGTGTACCTGCCACAGCAGATGTTGTGCCTTCTTCTTAATATATGTTTCAGATATCTTCATCTTCTTTTCTGAACAACTGGAGATAAAAGGGTGTTGAACACTGCTGTAAGCTTCGGCATTTGTTATAAATTGGTTCCATTTGAAATATAGTCCTTCCCAATGGCATTTATTTTCAGAAGTATTTAGACATCTGTCTGTAAGACCAAACTACAAATCTTCACATTGAATCTTACTGGGAATGAGCTCTACAAAATTTTTACGTAACACTTAGTGGAGTGTGGCTCCAATCCTTCTCCCCTTCCTTTCTTCATTGTCTTTTGTCTTTCGCTACTCAGAGTTAAAGCTTTTCCTGCATGTAGAGTGCTGAAGAGGGTCAAAATAGGTTTTTAATTCTGTTCTGTCTTCATATGACACTCAAACCAAACAACAGATATAAAAAATGGGAACATGTAAATTCTTGGATTAGTGAAATTACTCTAAATCCATTTCTACAGTAATTCATCTTTCATTGTTAAACCACATTTAAATCTCTAAGAATGTGTGATATAAAATATTAATCCTATGTTAACATGTTCTCTGTATTACAAACAAAAATTCCAAACAAAACTAACAAGCAAACCTTTAGGATTTATTTATTTATATTGTCAGTACTAAAAATGGCGATGGAACTCACACAGAAGCTATAAAGCCCTAAGCTGTTGGAGTCAAAATAACTAGCCACACCTTGTAAGAGGAACAAGACAGCTAAGAAACCTGAAAATAAAACCATCTGTGAAAAACAATCTAGGGAGTAAACATCCAAAATGAAGCATGTCTTTACATGTTCCCTAGTATGCTAACATAATGAGAATAAAGCACTAAAAATGTTCAAAGCAGTGAGCAGGGATTTTTAACTACATCAATCCCTCTACAAGAGTAGTCCCTCTGGCATCATAAAGAGTACTCACTTGAGTATGGCTCACAGGAATGAGATCAGAACACTAAAAAAAAAAAAGAAAAAAGGACACGACTATGGTAAAAATATTTAGTAAATATAAAATAAATAGCTTTACAGTTGTGGGTTTTCTGTTGCTTCAAGCAGATCTGGATAGGCACCCAGGAAAATCAATTTGCTTGCATAACGACCAAGTTTATTTTACTTTTATAAAGTCATCAGCGTTCACGAGAGGAGAAGTGCTGGTTTGAATCAGGCATGTTGCAAACAGATGTTATGCAAGCTTCCCCAAACAGTCCTGCCAATGCATTGCAATCCTGAGTTATGACATTCACTATAACTGCTGCAGTCTGGGCCCTTTTTTGGGCCACAGATTGATCTGTTGGTTTTCCCAAAATGGGGATGATATTTTTGTGATGCATACAAAAACTTGAAGATCAACATATTATTTTTCATTTTCAGACCAACAGAATTTGGACACCGTATCTGTGTCATACAGGACACAAATGGAAAAGTACATTATTTATCATTATATGATTGTGATACTAACTCTTAGCAAACATATCTCCTGGTTCATTCCCACAATGTGTTTGGTAAGGGACAGTCTCTTGCAGGAGTGATTTCTAAATACCATTTTCAAAAACTGTCGTAGGTTTTTAATTAAAATACTCCTTTAGCCTACAAGTGTATGAAATGGCTACATCCTTTCATAACCTTTAAACAAATAAATGAAGAAACAAAGGATATGAAACATAACAAAACTAATCTCACGGAGCAGAAAAACTGTACTTTTGAAAGACCCTGCAGATTCTTGAACAGGAGATGAAGTACTGTTGCTAGTACAGATTAAAAGCTCTAAATAGAGAATGTCAGATGAGAAAAAGACCATAGTTCCTACTCTGAAACACACTGTATTTTGGAGTATCTCATAAAAAAGAAAATTTGTCGCTGTTCACAGTAAGAAAATTTTTGCTTGGAAATCTAAATAGCTCATTTTCTTATTATATATCCTAATGTCATTGTTGCTTATTTTATATTTTTAAGTACATGCTCTACCATATTTTTTCAGGCTTTAATCTTGAAAAGAAAGATGTGGGAGTACACAGGTAAAGCAGAATAATAGTTTTTACATTTATTGTTCTTTACTAAAACATTATTGCACTTTCCATCTTTAAACAATAAAAATACTTCGATAAAGCTTGCTTGAGCCTAATAGCCTGAGCCATGTGATCAGTAATTTTATTATACTAGTCTTTTTTGTTAAAGAAGCAGAAAGCACTGAAATAACTTGCCCAGCAGTGCCAAACAAGTCAGTGTGAAAATTAAAAGGTTGAGACTTTTATCACCTACAGCTCTATGCTTGTATTACTCGGCTACATTTCTTTTACAAAGCTTTTGGTTTGGGGGCTTATGTGCAGGTACTGTGGTAAGTTCAATAAAGGGCAACAAGTTGTGGTGAGAGAGGAGTGGTTCTTACTGCACATCAGCCATAGTCTGAAAAGCATTTAGGCATCCAATGTACTGTAATACGTACTATTCTTCTTCCCTCTAAAATGCGGTTATTGGATCTGTGATAGAGGAGGGAGGGGAGAGAAAAATAAGTTTTCCAACAACTGAGCAATGAACATCAAATGCCAAGTTGAGGCTACCGGGCAAAATACAGAAGATGTTATCGGTGACTTGTACGGCAGGCGAAGCAAGGGTGCATTCCTGACAGCCTGGCTAGCAATAGGATTTCTTAATAGTGAGACTCGCCAGGCTGTGAAATAGTTTTCCACGGAAAATGGTGAAGATCCTATCCTTGGAGGATCTGCTCGCCTAAGCTGTCATGTCAGTGACTGGAAAGAGCCCACCTGGGCGAGCAGGTCCCGGGGCTGAGCGCCCTTTTCGGCTGTACACGGTGCCACCTTTCAGCCCCCGCCACCCTGGGCAGCCGCTTCTTCCCTGCCCTCGAACTCCTCACCGAAGCGCACCCTCATCCCCCGGCTTAAGCCTCCAGGAGGCGGCGGCGGCGGCTCCACCGCCCCGGCGGGTTACGCGGGGAGCGCCGGGCCGGGCCCCTGCAGCGGCTCGCCAGCTCCTGACAGGCTTCGGGCAGGTCACGGCCCCTGCCCTGGGCCTCAGTGGCCGCTCGGGCCCCGCCGCGGGGCCGGTGCCGCCGCCGCCCGGGCTCCGCCGCTCCCCTCAGCCTGACAGGACAGCGCACCCCCCGCCCCGGCTCCCCTGGAAACCGTCCCGCCTGCTGTGAAGCCAGCAGTCACCGTCCCTCCGGTTGCGTGGGGCGCCCCCGGCCGTCCTCTCCCCCGGGCACGGCGGGGGAGCACAGCCAGGCGCCCCACCGCCGCCCCGCTCCCGGGGGACCCCGCCGGGGGCCGCCGGCCGCCACCTCCCCCACGGCGGCCAGCGCCAGGCCCATAGAGCGCGCCGGCGCCGTGCTAGAACGTACGCAGCGGGGGCCGCCTCGGCCTGCGCGCGGCGGCGGCGGCGCCGCAGCGCCCCCTGGCGGCAACTGACGGCCTCGCGCGGACCGAGGAGAGAAAGGGAGAAGGGACAGTAATGGCGGCCAGTTAGTGCGAGACTGAGCCGAGGAGGCGGCGGCAGCGACGGGAGGAGCCGGCGCGGCTCCGTCTGTGGCTCTGCCCGGCGGACCGGCTTCCCCAGAGGACTTTTTTTCCTTCCTCCCCCTCCCCCCTTCCCCCTCTCCCTCCCCTTCCCCTCCCTACCCGAGCCCCCGCCTGTCCGCCCTCCCTCCTCCCTCCGCGCCGGCGGCGGCAGCGGCGGCGGCGGCAGCGGCCCCCCGTGTCCCCCCTCCCCGGGGCCATGGTGAACACCAGGAAGAGCTCCTTGCGCCCCCTGGGCAAAGCGGCGGCCGCTGCGGCCGGAGCCGGCAGCCATTTCATCTCGTCCCGGACCCGCTCTTCTAAAAGGGGCACCAAGGCAGATGCGGCCGGGCTGGAAGAGACGGCGGCAGCGCGGGTAAGGACCGGGGGGTTCACGGGGGACGGGGAGGGAGAGGGG
>JAYKAV010001145.1:549723-630531 GCA_035582835.1 Phoebastria nigripes | reverse complement strand
TTTGAAGCGGGTGTTCGCGGCGGCTTCGACGGGAGAAAGCTGATGTTTGAGAAAGGTCCCCCGTTCTTGCGACACCCCCCCCAAGCGGGGAGGATGTAATTTTGCCGTCAGGTTTAAGTTGAATGCTTTCGCAACGTAACTTATTATAATAGCTTTGGTTGTACGGTCTAATGACAAGTGAATTCTACAGCCTGGTTTGGAAAATTAACATTTGGTAAATTCTAATTGGAAGAAAGAATTCGGGAGCCTCTTTTTTTCCTTGTTGTCTCTAAACAGATTTCTTGACAACAACTGCATTTTTTAAATTATAGGCAGGGCTTTTTTTCTGATGAAACTTCATGTATTGCTTTGAAGGTTTAAACTGCTGGTTATAGTTGCCTGATCTGCATACATATTTTAAAAGCAATGTAAATATAGAAGTGAAAATTGAGGGTCAAAACGTTTGACAGTCATGCACCAGCTGCCCATGTCCCAGCCTCTGCTAAGGAGGAAGTTAATCAGACAAGTAGAAAAACAGCAGTAGCAGCCAGGGGCAGATCAGAAGGATGACACCTGGAATTGTAAGAAAACCTTTTGCCCCATCCTTTTAGTTTTAAAATACTAAAAAAAAAAAAAAAAAAAATAAAATCACTGACTAGGTATTCTATACCTTCTGTGCTTCTCTTTCAGTTCTTTCATGCTTCACAGTTCTTCCCTTCCCCCATCTTACTTTTCCTCATTGTCCCCTATTTCTTCCTTGTTTAACTTCATTAGACTCATGGGGATGCAGCACCATAGCTGTAAAAAGCTGTTCTTCTTGTTCTAGTATGCWGTTTCTATTTATTCATATCGTGGGTCTTGTGGTTTGTGAGGCAAAGTTTGGTGTAAGCCCTTACTGGCTTACTTTGCAGGGAGTTCACTGCTGCTAAAAAAAATAGGTTGAGCTTCTCTCCAARTATTTTTCATCTTTGAATAATATTTTTATACTACAAATCATTAAAATGTTTAAATTATATTACTGTCGTGGTGTAAGGAAAGGAGATTGTGCAAAATATTGTCATAAAATCTGTAAATACATCCCAGGATATTACCCACACGTCTAAAATAGCATTTCTTTTAAAGTTAAGTGTATATTTTGGTGTATGGGAATGGACTTGTTTCACTTCACAACAAATCTCATGTGTTCGAGGTAGATTTTTTTTTTTTTTTTAAGATGTGATTGCCAAAGATGAGCAGAAGTTATCCAGGGAGGGATTTTTATTGTTCTTTTTTTTTTCTTTCCCCCAGTGAATTTTGTAATATACATATAACCCACCGTATTTTAAAGTTGTCTTTGTACAACTGTTTTATTCTTCAGATGTAAGTATTTGTCAGCAATACAGCATCTTTCTGAGCTCCTGAATCTTCCTGAAGTAGTGCCAGAGGAGGATTTCAGTGATTGGAACATGAATAAGTATAGCAGTAAGAAGACAAAGCCTTTGCTTTTGGAAGTGACTGTCGGGAGACAGATAGTGAGGCTGTGTTTTGTGCAGAAAGTGCACTGGGATCGTTTTCATGCAGTTGTATGTATTTTTTTTTTTTTTTAAGTTGACTGGAACAGTGTGTTCTTTTGAAATCTTTCAGATGTCACGTCAGAAAACCAGCCTTACTACCAGCAGTTAATCGGGTTAATGGGCAGCTAGAGTTTGGAGCTCTGGCAGAGATGGTACGCTTCCTACTTGCACTGTGTGACTTAATTTTCTTCCACGGAGGTTCTGACTTGGACTCCCAGAGAAATGCTCTTCAGTGGCCATGCTTGTAATTACCTTTCAGAATGTATTTTAAAAGATCATCTATTTGTTCCTTATTAGCAACAAAAACGGAGTTAGTAATCTAATAGCATCCTGTAAGATGCTGATTAGACCAGATGAGGGGTTAGGAGTTGCCTTCCACCTCTTTTATATCTATTTCCTTTTTCCTTCTCTTTTTTTTTCTCTTGGCTTTTTCTGGTATACATAGGGGGTTTTTTGCATACATTTACAAGGATAGGCTTGAGTCCCTCCTCTCCCAAGAACTTGAGTTAAGTTTCTAGTCTTCCGGTTTGGTATTATGTTGAGTTACATATTAATAGTGTCCATTTTTGTTTGATCTGAATCTGGAAGCAACACACATTCTGTGGAAGTGGGCTATAATAGTCTAAATGCCTTTATCGTATTCTCTGTATTCCCTCTATAGTGCTTGCTCATCTTAGAGAAAGCAATGACGTCAGTCTTTGAAAAGTAAACTGTTTTGAATTATTGACTGGCGCCCATGCATTCAGAGATTGCGATGAATACATGTGTGTCCACTGACCAGAAGCCAGATTAAAATGAACAAAATCCCTCACTAAATGGATCAAGGAGCCAAGAAGTTTATTCTCTGAAATGATGTCATAGCAGAGTGCATAGAGAGGGTACGGAGAGGAAAAACTGGGCTATGTTTTCTTCCTGTTTCCAGGATTGATTTACACACTATTTAATAGAAATTGAAGCTATCCTTACATAAATTTATATTCTATCTTTATATAAATTATATGTATTTTTTTCTTTCTAGCATTAAAACTTGTGAAGTGTTATGGCTTTATATTCTGACAAGAAAAGTGCATCAAAATCTTCCAAAGTTTTCAGAAACATGTAATTGTAAACCAAGGCTTATAAATCCAGTGGACTTCATTCACACTATGAAAGAATTGAGGGTACTGTGACCGTAACTGGTTAAATTTGTGCTCTAGATTTACTAATGTCTGAAGTTTTCAGATATTGGGTTGTGATTGTTAGTAACACTTATTTGGCAATTGAAATAATTTTTCTCAATCATCTCAAAACACAAATCAAAAATGTTGATCAAGAAAACTAATGAATTTATTGTGAAATAAACACTTTTAAATCATGACAGCGTATTAGTTAGACATTTTAGAAATGGATACAAGATTAGCTTAATTTAATTAGCCAAGAAAGCATTAGCAGTGCCGTAAGAGCTACTTGAGGGCACTGTGATTATTCTAACACGCGATCCTAGCTAAAAGTAGTACTGCCAACATCATTCAACTTACTCGGTGGCAACCTAGAGCTCTCCATTGTACTTAATTGCTAATAGGAGCAAACACGGACTTGAGGACTGACATCGAGAGCTGTAGTGTGGGAAGGTATAAAGCTAAGCAGCATTTTTGTGCTCTGTAATACCAATATATTTCAGTGTCTCTTACTGTAATTTCTCAGTCTGTAACAATAAGTATTTTTTCTGATTTCTGGGTGATAATGCAGCTTTTGTAGCGTAAGCTCATTGCTACATTTTACTCCTTAAAAAGTCTTTAATGGTCAGCTGTTGAAAACATAGAAAATGAACTTTAAAAAATTATTATTTCTCTTAAAGTACTAGCTTTAAACATACCCCTTAGAGCTTTCTAAAAATTAAATTTTCCTTTATGAAAGAGCCTGATTCAGATTAGCATATTTTCTTTGTCGTCTTTGCAAAGTGTCTTACAGTGTTCTGCATGTTCTGTGGTTTAGAATAAAACTATAGAACAAGTTAGAGTTTCCTTTTTATGCTGGAAAAATTACACTTGCTGGCCACCCACATGTAAAGCTCTTCAGGGAAAAAAAGATCCTCTCAAATATCTATGTTTTTAAAGAACTGAATTGTCTTACTGTTCAAGTTTACAGTAACATCAATAAAGGCGCTGAGGCTAACGCTTTTACAGTTCTTTGAAATACATCCTGAAATATAGAGCCTTGTGAAGTTATTCCAAACAATTTCAATTAAAGGCGGTTTCCCAAGAAAGCTCAGTGCGTAATAAAATGTCGGGTTCTTTCTGTTTTAGTGGTCTGCTGCTCTTTTGGGACGTAACAGGAGAAAATCAGTGATCTAAAATGAATCGTGCAGTCTGTTCCTTGGTAGTGTGGTATTAATACATCTGTGAACAGTGGGAAATTGAGCAATTGTTGGAAGCAATCTATGTCCAAGTTTCTGTCAAAATACCATACAGTCAGCATTTGTAATCCTTCCACGTTTCCAAAGGGGTGTCCTGAGTTTGAATTCTTCCTGTATATCTTGCCAAATCAGTCTGGGCCACTATCAGAAGTCAGGACACCTCTGAAGTGTACACGGTTTGTTTTGGGAGGCAGTTGCGCATCCTGCTCGAAGCTGGCTATCTTTGCTGTCAAGCTGTTACAGGGCCTTAAAAGGAAGCAATCTAAGGACTAATCCAGTGAGTGAATAAGACCTCCAAAGAATACTCAGGAAATGGTGTTGATGTTTGGTGTGCTGCATTGCTTCCTCTGAATATTGGGCTTGTCCCAAAGTAATATTAGTAAAAGCTGCTTCTCCAACTACTGTCTCTCAGTTTAAAGTTAAAGCAGAAGGCTTAACCCATTGCCGTGAGAGATCCCATGTGACAATTTTGCAAGACTGGCGTACAGCTTGGGGTTATGCAAGATAATTAGCTCAGGTAATTACATTCTGATCACCTCCATCCCCCTGCAGTTTCAGTTGGATGTGGTATAGTTTTGCACATCCTGCCCTAAATTGTCGAGTATTTGCTATACTGTGGAAAAGTTTTCATTCCAATCTAATGATGCTTTAAACGATTTCTGCGTAAAACTTTATAAAACCCTTCTCAAATCAAAGCATCCAGCAAGTAGGCATCAGTGAGCTGAAGCTTTCACTGCTCTTATTTTGTAGGTGTGACCGTTAAAGGTTGCTGATTGTTTATTAGATGTTTTAGCTCTGATGTATTACTTTGCATGTGGTTAATATCACTCATGAACCCACTTATAACAAAGGGAGCTGACAATATTTTTTCAGCCTTTTTCATCCTGTCTTTTTTTTTTTGTACTCTTCATGCTTTGCTGCTTTTTTGAAACAATTTTTCTGTCTCCGAGTTTACTCTTGAAATACTGTCTTTATTACCTTTGATGGGATTTTCATGGTTAAAATAACCATTAATTTTGCTTTAAATTGTTCAAGTGTTGTTTTGCATTTATACTTGCTTGGACTCTTCCTGAATAAATTTAATTTCTTCTTGCTTGGTAGCTATTAAAACAGGCCACTTTTCAACCAAGATTGTAAGATTAATGTGTTATCTTCTGTAAGTTTTTTCATTTTGCACTGCTGAGTATGTGTATGCTATAATAGCTTTAACTCCAGTTGAACTAGGTGTAAAGGAGGTAGCTTTAGTACTCCTACCACAAATACAGAATTTACGAGGTTGTCCAAGTTCTGTAGTTTTTGTAGCCTGTTCTGAATTTTGTGGTTTTATCTTTATGCTTCTAGTAGTGTATGTTAATGACCTAACTAATGTAAAGCTTTGGTGGAAAGTTTGTGTTCAGTTGCACCCGGAGCAGATGCTTCAATTTTGGGTGTTTTCATAATTTGGAAATGGGCTTTTTGCTTTTCTCCAACCTCCAGTGAATTGCTTCATTTTAAATGGATAAGTAGTTGAGCTGAGCTATTTGAATAACCTGAAATGAAGAAGCTGTTCTTTCTGTACACGTGGAAGAGATTACTTGCATTGAAATTTGTTGCCATGCTTCAGCAATCCCTCATTCCAAATGCTTAATAACTACCTTCTATTATTTCTCTGATTTATCTTTCAGACCTTGAATGTTGTTTTTGTTACAATTTAAATTTCAATACATTAATCTTAAGATTTCATATTACAATTTTACACAATTTTAATTTGTTTTTTCTTTTGAAATACTGTCTTCAAGTGCATTGTAGCTAGAGATCCAGAAGTGTTTTTAATCCCACTTTTTTTTCACACAGAAGGCCACCTTCCCGTAGCTTTGCTTGCTACAGACACTTCCTTGCTTAGTTTACTGAGTCAAGTAYCTGGTCATGTCCAGACCTTGGGGAACCTTCTGGTCCAAGGGTTCTCTCTGTTCTCCTACTTGCTATCCTCATTCAGGTCATTCTGCTTCTTTATTTAGGTTTATAGTGGTACTAAAAGGAGGCCACATCCTCCAGACTTTCTTTGGGATGGGGTTGTTAAGCAGAAACAAGATGGATTTTTGAGGACTAAGGGTAGGAAAAAAAGTTGTTGTTTGAATGTTTTCGTTTTTTTCCACTTCTGAATTGTAATAATTCTTCAATGTTTTATAAATATAATTTTTGCTTTAAAAGTCTTCGTTAGCAGAATCTAAAAACTCATGGAAATGGTTAATACAGTTCTGACTAAAAATGTCTTGCTTTTAGTATTCCTTCAGTGTTAAATTAGGAAGATCAGTGGTTTTAAAAACTTCCGATATATGGATCTACCAGAAAATCATCTGAGTGAGGAGTGGACCCCCATACAGCAAATAGAGACCTCTTCTCAGTAGACTTGCTCTTCTGAAGGTGTGTGATTTCACACGTGCTGCAAGCTGTTAACTCTGCAGTTGTGAAAACGAATAGACTTGCCAATATTAATGCTTGCCTGGCCATTTGATCAGCTGGATCAGATCAGGTTACTGGTCCAGCTGAAACTAACCCTCTTCCCCACATCCTCCTGCTTCCCCTTGCCTCCCCTCTGATTTGATTATCAGCTGAAAATTCACAATGTCACCCTAATGTTAGTGAAGGCACAAAGGAAGGGGAGAGGAACACTCACGGTGGAAATGCTTGGAGCGGGGCAATGATGATGGGTGGAGGACAAACCTCAGCTCGCTATTTATGGGCCCTGTCATAGTTTGGCAGAGGCTGCTCTGTAGCTCACTGTCCCTTTCTTTCATGAACCTACAAGCAGCCTGTAGATTGCAAGAGTTTTTTGGATGTCAGATCAAAAGCTGTTGAAAGGCACTCAACCTGGATGCAAACAGGTGTCTTTTTCTATTATAGACAGGGGGGATGGTTGCAAGTGTGAAAATACACAATAAACGGTGTTGTAGGTAGCGGTTTCTATTTTTAGCTTGTAAACTTTTAACTTTTCTCAAAAGCTTTCACATTTATTAAATAACCTGAATTCTAGAATTGAAGAGTTCCGGGAAATAAAGTGGAAATCTATTGAAAAAATGAAGCAGATCTTCTCATGCAAAAAATATGGTTTTTTACCTGAATGATTTGGGAAGAATTTATTCTTCTGAAAAAGTCTAGATGATGGTATTCTTTATATTCTTAATGGCTATTATTGACGTAAGCATTGTTTGCTGAAAAAAAAAATACAGAAGCTGAATGTTAAAAGAATTTAGATCATCCTGCAATTGAGGCGTTCTTTACTATCATTATCACCAATGAAATACAGCATTAATAGTTGTTTATTCCAAGATCATCAAGCACTTAAGCATGAATCTTGTTATTTTTCCTTAACACCTGTGGAGAGCCGATGTCTGATAAATGACTACGTGCAAACAAGTGGAAATTAGAGAACTGTGACCAGAAGATGGGTTCTTTTATGCCAACTTTGTCTCTTTTCAAGCTATCAGTAAGGTTAACACACGAGGTCCTTAATGAAACTTGAAGTTCTTAGTAAGGTAGTTTATGTGCTTTAATCCAAATACTTTTTTTCCCCAGCTTCTTGTCATGTGAAGGCACAGGCAGTAGACTTTACACTGGATTTTTAGGACACAAAGGTAGATGTTTAGCATGCAGCAGTACATAGTGTACCGACATGAATACAGTCTGCTGTATTATGCTGTGACCTGGAGTTGAGTCATGCTACCTTCTTCCCCTGGACAAGTGTACCAGGCCTTACCTCTTCCCACCAAGCAGGTAGTCAGCCCTCACATAGAAGAGGGGCTAAGGGCATTTGCCAGGAAGGTGTGGGTTGGGGTGGGGAGGGGAGAGGAGCTTGTGAGGATGTGTTGGTGCTGGAGAGAGCGGGTAGTGCAATGTGTCATCCTGAAATTAGGACATAGTGCAGATGCGTAAGGCAAGGTGTGGTCCCTAGTTTGAGCACGCTGATGAGAGTGTTTCAGCCACTGAAAATTTGTAGTGAACTTAAGGACAGTTTTAGTCCTTTCTGGTTTTTTTTTTGGGGGTGAAGGTGCTATAAAGCAAAGTGGTGAACTTAAAAAAAAAAAAAAATTGAAATAGGATTTGAAGGGATTTACTAGATTCTGGTCAGATGACATTATTGCAGTCATGGTAGAAAATTTTTTTAATCTAGTTACTAGAAYTTGGAACCAAATAAGAGCAAAACTAAAAATATCTCAAAGAGGTGGTGAAGTCTTTTGATTTTTTTAATTGCTTAGTATGCCTAGCCCAAAAATGCATTAGGAAGGATACCTAGCTCTTACCTAACTTTCATCAGTAGATCTTAAAGTAGATCTTAAATGCAATAAATTTGTAGAAGTTAATGTTTTAATCCATATTTTTTACCTTTGCAGAAACTGATACACAAGGGAGCAAGTGGCTTATCCAGAATCACTGGACAGACAGATAGAGAGTGTTTTTGGTGTATTTTATTGGTATGTTTGAAATGACATTATAGTTCAAACACAGAAAAAGCAAGTTATTTGTTAACTGAACAGATATCTGAGGACAAAGATGAGTGATCAGCTTAACTAATTGGTACACTGGGGACACAATCACATTTTTGTCATGAATACAAGTTTTATTTTGGAAAGACGACTTTTATCTTTTTATACCAGTGGGATAAAAATGTTTATTAAATGCATTAAATATCCCTGAGTATGTATTTTATTTCTTTTAATGGACAACCCGTTTCCACAAGAACTTTGCATGAACTGGTAGGGGAAAAGGTAGATCAGATTTTTTTTCATATGCACTTTTAAAATATTAATCCAGATTATTAATATTCTGGGACATCTGAGAAGGTGCGTTGTTATTCACAAGATACATTTTAAATTACGTTAGAAGTAACTGGAGGACCTGGATTCAGTTTCTCCAAAGTTAGTAAAAATAAGATTGAGAGATGTCTGAAGTCATTGTGTTTTCAGAGTGTCAAATGGAGAGGAAAAAGTTAACTTTTAAATATCGGAAGCTAAGAATTAACTAAAGTTAGAAGTAGAAGTTTTTGAAAACCTGTAGCTGAAACAGATTTCTTGAAAATGTTTATTTTGTTATTATTAAGACAAAAGTAAATTTCAGGATGTTTCGTGCTTGTTCAGTGGGTCGAAAAGAAAAACTAATTAAAATAGTTTGTGCTTTTAACAGAATGTGGAGGAATAGGATTGATCAGTTGAAGATTGAATGTCAGTGTGTCTTTATTTCATGTCTTAGACGTGGGAAGAGGTCATAGAAAAGAGAAAAAGATGCCGAATGGTTTAAAACACTAGGTTGAAAACTCTCATGTCTGATTTGTGAAGTCGTATGAGCAATCATGCGAACTTTCTGGGTGTGGCAGAGTTAGTCAGAAGAAGGGTGTGACCCACAAAATGTATGGCAAGGAGAGCAAGTTTGACCATGGTGGAGAACTCAAATATTCATGTCTGCATACCTGTGTTTTATAATACAGCTGAACCTGTGGCAAACCAGATGGACTCTTTCAGAAACTGCAAGGTGTGTTTGTGGTTTGGATGTTATGTCATCCCTTACTCAAAAACTCGATGAACTTGCGTTCATGTACTTGGAGATGACAGTGATAGAGATGGTTCGTACTCATCCTGTATTACCAAGATTGCTGGATTACGGTTGTCTTGGGATGTTCAGACCAGCAGTGTAGTGAGGAGTTCTTTAGACGTTCTTTTGGCGAGGAGATTCAACTTCCTTAAAAAACAGAAGAAACAAAAAACCCCTATCCCCTCTCCTTCAATGTGCTATAAGTAGTCTTTGTATTTTAACTTGAAAATTAGTCAGCTATCATGCTTTAGCTAGCTGGTCCCTGTGATATACCTGAAGGCAAGCCCTTGTCGGTGAGGACTCCCTTGGTATGTGTGTTGTTCAGTCATGCTCAAAGACTGTATCAGTGTATAGTCACTTCTTTTCTAAGAGGACAGATTGAGAAGGAAGAAGTCAGTTTTATTCATTGATTTCTAGATTGTGTTCTTTCAAAACTTTAGGTATGGCTATGGAAGAAACTACAGGTGATATTGCGTATCAGTGTTTTTGTAGCTTGTTCATGAATGTGAGTATTATAATAAACATTTTTTCCATCTTTCTCCATTTCATGCGAAGTAGAGAAAACATAGAGATAAGTATGCAGCTGTATTTATTTTATTGCTTTATTTACTTACTCATTTTAGATTTGGTTTCTAGATTTATCGCTACCATCATGCAACTGCTTTCAGTGAAGGTATGTTACCAGAATTTGCCCCACTATCTCTGCAAGACTCTCGCTGTTGAATCTTGGTTCAACAACTAATCTGTGGTATTCATTCAGCTGTCACATTCCATTTTACTCTTGAATCCAAAGATAATGAAGACTATGTTTTGCCAGTCTAGACCACAGGTGGTATCCTGTTAACTCCAGTTATTTCCTTACTCATTATTAGTGAGAGTGCTTTCCATAAGAAGCTGCACTGAGTTCTGGTTGTTCTGGATCACAGGTGGAGTTTGGTGGTTCTCTCATTTGTGTTAGATCAATACAATTGCGCTGAATTTTGTTTACCTGTTTGTACTTCCTGACACTACATAAACTCATTTTTTGATTCTTCTGTGCTTGCTTTTTCTTTGTGGCTTTGGTATGCTTTCAGGCAATTTCTGACACGATTAATATTTTATTTGTATTCTCTGCATTCTCTCAGTATGTGAGTGTGTTTGCTTCAGTGCCAGTGTTTCATCAGGAGCTTTGAGTTCAGTGCATTGGTTCCTACTTCTGCAGTTGCATTATTAATTTCTTAATTTTTAAGTTTGATGCTTGTATCATACATTTCTCTTTCTAGTCCCAGAACATTTTCATGATGTGTACTGTAAGTAATAAGTTTCTGGGTTGAAACTGAAGTACTATTTTTAATCATTGAAGGTATAAATGGTTTGAGACCTGGTTACTTGAGGGAGCAAGTTGAGTGCAGTGGAATCGTTAGACCTCTTTTGCTATAAATGGGAGGAGGCGGTGGATAGACTGCTCTCTGTAAAGGCTTCTCACATTGAAATTAATTTCTTTTCTTGTTCTAGCATATCCCAGTTTGGCTAATCTCTTGAGTGTAATGAAAGCCTCATCTCCATATTTTACTGTAGGTAGGTGAAAGTTCTGGATGGCAGTCTAGGTCTGATTTGATTCCCTAGAGCTTGAATTTTTAAGATTGTCTGTTAACTGGAAAATGGAGCTTGGATTCTTATTAATATATTTAAAATTTCAGTGATTTCTCATTGTAGTAGCTTTGTCACTACTTCATGGTAAAACATTTTGTATGTTCGTGCATCTTCTACAGCAGGTGTACTAACTTAATTTAGTATTTGGGCTTGACTGTCTTAAAATTTAGACTTGCTTTGTACTTGCTAAGTTACTGTGTAGCGTTAATATGCAGACAAATGAGGCTCAACTGAAAATAATACCCTAAACAAATAATAACCAGAAATTACTGCCTCTGTTAAGTAAACCACTTCATTGCTAGTCTAGTTCCTTAGGCAACTGCACTGATGTGATCACACTGACGGTTAGCCTGCCCTTCCAGTTTTTGAAGCTGTTGGCCAGCATGTGTTCATTTGATGGTATTAGAGATCTCAGAGATACTCAGCTTTTAGAAATTTTGTGAATATTAGTAACTCAGTAGCAGAGGGAGACCTGAAGTAGCAGATTTTGTCTCCAGGTTAATCGCTAATATTTTGTTTTACCTGCCAGCTGACCACTTGGCATGCACGTAGCTCAGAAGTAACTACATCGCTGTATTGCTTTTGACCAATAAATAGACAGGACAAATGAGGAATACTAGCTAATTTTGAGACTTGGGACCAGAGGCAGGGAACTGGAGGAAATGCAGAGAAAGGTGGTCATAGGAGACGTGGGAGGAGTTAGGATTTTTGCATGGGAAGGGGTAGAGATGGAGTATAGGAACGTATGCATTACTAATTTCACTGCTCGTGAAATAGCTTTAATGTTAGCCCTCATAAAGCTTCGTTACATGCTTGTTCTTCTTTCTTAGCTTCATTTTCTCTGTCTTGCCTAGCCGGTTTAAAACTGGTTCTGTGGCTTACCTTGAAACTCTGCTTCTATCCTGCACAGGGTAGCTCTTGTAGTTTCAGAAAGTAGTTACTAAAATTGACTTAGCAATGATGTATTTCTGTAAGTCCGCAAATAAACTTGTGGCTGATTAAAGCAAAAAGTACATACACAAATACTTACAGTATTCAGAAGTGAATATGTACACTATTAAAATTTTGTGAAAAGTTGGTATTTTGTAGTTGCAGAGTGTTATGGAAAACAGCTGGGTGGCTGCGCATGTATTTTACAGTGCTATGCAAGGTGCAGGTGGTTTGTATTTAGGAATGGTGGCAGTTACCTCTGCTACTGCTTTGACTAAGTCTTAGTTTTGGATCCCAGATTCTGCTTCATCTAATTTAAAGTTTTAATTATGATCTTCTAGTATAGATATTATTTTGAGTTACATTGATGTACTTCCTGAAGAGGTGAAATAATGAGGAAGAAAAAAGTGTGGGTTTTGTTTTGTTTTGTTTTTTTTTTTACTAGGGTTAAATGAGTCCTAAGATTGAATCTTAATATAGACCTCTTTCTTTCCCTGGATTTATCTTGACAGGCTAACAATTATCAAAGTTAAAACTACTTTTAAAATGAGATGTGAACGTGGGCTGGTCAGCATTTAATACTAGTTTTCAGTATTTTGTATTTTTTGTATTATCAAAAGTCTTTACAAGTATTTATAGTATAAATGAAAATCACATATAACATATTAAGTAAGTAAATATTATATCATCATAAATACCATATTTATTAATTTATTAGTAGTATTGTAAGTATTTAATATTAGTTAATATTAAAATATGTATAAATACATATATTATATATAATATTTATATATAATATATAAAAATAAATGTTAAGGGATGATGTAGTCAGCCCATTTCTTGCAGCTTTCTGTTTGTGCAGACAGTGGTCCTGTCCTCACCTTGTGGTTTTTTTCTTGCATTATCTTTTGTACTTGTCTGATCCCTCATTGAAATGATTCAGCTCACTATCCAGGTAGAAAGCTAATCTAACAGAAGGAAAGTGAACTTTTGAAGCTTTAGTGAGCTGATTTGGTTTATGGGTGAGTCAGAGAACCATCAGAAGAAGATCAAAGGAGATTGGAGTGGTGCTGTGTAGCCAGGCAAGGGAGCGCAGCCTGGGCCAGCCTCTGGGTTCAATGGTGCTGAGCTGTCTTGTTGAACTGCACCCGTACATTTGGATTTCTTTAGGCTTTGCCACTTTCTAAATACAGTGCTATGTTAGTCTGTCTTTCTCTTTTAAGAAGATGACTTTTTTTGTTGGTTTTTTTAATTTTCTTGAGTACGTGAGACGTCATGATTTTGAATTATCTGGAGTACAAATCAGATTGTTGTTGTTAATAAGCCTGATGAACAAATGGGACTTCCGTGATCATCTCCTTGCATATAAGTAAAATTATCTTTTGTTCTTAGTTTAAGTGCTTACTGACAATTCCTGGACCTTAATATTCGGAAATTGGTTACTCTGTTGTTGCAAGAGAGGATATTTAGTTTTTTAATCAAGGCTGTTTCCATGAGCTAAAATTTGTGGTTTATAGAATCTTGATTTCTTTTTTTTTTTTTTTTTTTTTTTTTTTTTTTTTTTTTTTTTTTTTTGTAGTTCACCTTAACAGAAGCAGTTCCTCCAAAGTTTGCTGTCTGTCCACTTCTTATGTACAGCTCTGAAGCAATCCCTTGCTACTATCTTTGAGTTTCTGTCTACGTTACCTCTGATAAACACAACAGAAAAAAACCCCTCTGGTAGTGTTTAGGTGCTTCTTAAAGGTGTTAAGACTAATGTTATTAGTGTGTATAATGCTGTTAATGAACACATTAGATAAAAAGTGCCGTAGAAGTATAAAGTCCACTTTCAGTTACTCCTAGCTGCGTGTTTGACAGTCTAAAGAAGAGAACAAAGTATTGCAAAACTCTTACAAGAAGGAAGAGCGTAATGTGACTGTTTAAGCATTTTAAAGACAAAGATAATGTCAGCAGAATAAATTCATGCTGTGTTTCTAAGCATCTTTATTTTCCTCAGTCCTTTTTTCTCTTTATTTGTGCTATTAGTTCCTTTGCAAGTAGGGTAAGAGTAGCAGTGTCATGTATGATATACAAAATACAGTGGGTTAGAGAAACAGAATGCTTGTTCAGAAATAAATGTAAAATATTATAGAAAAGTTTAATATTAAAAATTAAATATTTTTGTAGTTTCCAGTAATGTTTTCAGACTAAACATTTTTAATATTTCACACAAGCTGGTAACTAAGAGCTTGATAGAGACTTCCCTTTTACTAAGCTTAAGTTTCCTCTTTTTCTGTAAGGATATATACAAATGAGTCAATTAAGTATGGTCTGATGCTTTTTTTCGTTTCAGAAAGATGAAGGTAGTGATGCTAGTTTGAGTGATAGCCACATATCTCCTCCCGCCAAACGTACCTCAAAACATGCTGATCCTGTGTGCAAAGACAAATCAAAATCACGCAGTACTGGGCAGCGAGAGGAATGGAGCATCTCAACTGGACAGTCCAGGTAACTTGGTGCCAAGAGAAAAATGAAGTCTTACCAATTTTTCCTGTATTGTTAACCCACTTATGCTATTTCTGCAGTGAGCTGCAGCTCACGCTCAAGAGTGTGTTTTTGAAGTGTGTTATTTTCATACAATTTTCTTTTAGTTTAAGGCTCCAGGAATGTGGGTTACATCAATCCTCTCATCTCTGTGTTTCCTTTCTATGCAAATTTGTGCAAAAATGGAAAGTAATTTTGTTTGAGATGCAGTCTGAATTCTAGATTCTTGATACATCCAAATTTAGTGACTTAATTGGTATTTTTATGTACTCAAGCTATAAGAAGACATGACATTTTAATTAGGAAATCAGTATTATCCTCATCTTTAGGGAATGGATAATGGTCAAGTTTCTTTCTTTCCATTGTTGTTTTCAGCCTCTCTTCCCTGTTTCATTATAAGGACTCAAGTAAATTACTGTATTTTATTAAATATAGCCTCAATCCTGCCACATTTTTGTAACTCGAAAGAGAAGTAATTAGTTTCATTTTATAACTCTGATTAATAATACTTTACAAAGCATTCACGTGTTCATCAGGTTCTTCACATGATTACAAGTAATTATGAGACAGTGTAGACAGTATGTTCCTGGGCCATGAACTTTCAGTTAATAGTGATTCTTTTGTAGATACGTTTTTCATATTTATGTACAAATCAAAATCGTTCTTGCAGCACTTTGTATGTAAGAATGACTGTAATTCACTACTGGACTGTCATCTGCTAGGATGAAGTATATTTAAAAACTATGTAAATCTCTTTTTTTGTTTGTTTTTCCCTTTTAAAACAGAATAAATTAAATATAGCATATCATGTGCCATGGTCATCTGGGAACGTATTGAAACTCAGGCACCTTCTATTCCTTTTGTTTATAAGTGTAGACTTGGACCTATTAGAAATGCTAAGAGTTAAAAAAAATATTTAACGTGACTGGGAGAATTTAGATCACTGTGTCAAGTGGAATTTGGCCAGAATACTGAAACTCATGTTGTTACTCATGTAGAACCCACTGCAACATGTCTTTGCATCTGAGGTGTTTTTGTTGTTTTCTGCCAAAATCCAAAGTGCTGGGCCTAATAGTGATCTTGAGTCGCTAAGACTTTTCCCAAAAGTTTTGTTGCTAAACCTGTATTATAATCAAATTTGACTTCTTCAGTTGTGGTTTCTAAAATACTGACCAGGACAATGTTATTGGAAAGTTGGATGTGGACGTGATTTTTGTAAACGTGGTTTTCTGTGTTGCTACCCAACCCTTGCAAAAATCCTTAGGTTACCATTGATTTGTAAGGGTTTGTTACACATTTCTTAGGAAAATAATAACAAAACCCACATCTTCTATGCCTCTGAGTTGAACACTTTGTAGTCTGTTGAACTCTTGGTCACGTTTGAGCTCAGATTGCATTTGGTATTATTAAGATTTCCCCTCCTTTTTCTCTTTCCCATCAAATTCATTTTTGTTTTCTAGTTTGAGAACAAGGAGTTCCTCCCTATCCAGTACTGGTGTGCAGTATATACAGTTCACTTGTCTGTAAAGTACTTAGTGTCTCWGAGGGTGGAAGAGAGAGAAACATTTTTTTTTCCTTTTGCCTGATCTATTTCACTTTTTTGCATAGCGATGTTGACAAATTACTTTTAACAGTCTGCCAGTGGTTGTAGAGTTTTTGTTCATTTGTATTCTACTCTAAATTATCTTTTAGTAAAATCATGTCTAATAAATAAGAATATTTTCAATTTTTCAAAGATAAGTGAATGAAGGAACAAATGCTTACGCAATAAAATTGCAGAAAACTCTGGAATATGTTTTTGTCTTAGACTACGAAGTAGTAGGTGTTAATTTTCCTAGAAGTTAATTTAAAAAGAAATTCAAAATACCAGATTGATAGAGAACATGAAAATATTTTTTACTGATTTTAAGTACACCCAGCATAAATTAATCCCATTCACTTGAGTTGGTAATTTTGTTGTATTTATTCTTTTTCTGTGAGTACAAATCAGCTTTTTGTGCTTCTACTAGTTTATCCAAAGTGTTTGAATGATAATTGCCTTTGAAGAGCTATATCAAGATCCCTGAAACTTAAGGGGAGAGTTAATAGTAGGACATGGCATGAGGGAACATTGGAGGGATTAATAAAAGATATGTTTAGATAATTGGGGGGATTCATATAATTGGTATTCGACAGTTTTGTCCTCATTCCAATGTTGGGCATGAAGCAGACTCTTCAGAGGCTATGTGTCACAAAGGTTTTGAAGTCATAGTGTATCGTGTAACATTCTGTTTAAAGTTCTATTTTCACTGTGTAACTTTTGCTTGGCTAAAGAGTGTTAACATTATTTGTGTGTCTAATATAATTGTTTCCTAGGTTAACTTCTCAGCCTGGTGCTACACTACCAAATGGACGTAGCTTATGTAAGTGCATTACAGTGGACCCTATTGTATCTACTTTTACATTTAATGATTTTATCTCAATGATTTTCAGTTGCATATATTTTTAATAACTTTACTGATTACTCTGACCATTTTGACCAGAAAAGCTACTGTTTTGGCTCCATTTTCTTCTGTCAACATCTTGGATGCTCTCTGTGGACATGGGGAACATTCTTAGATGAAATTCCATTTCTCTTCTCAATTCAGACCTCTTGGCCATGATCCTGATGTTTTCCTTAATTCCCAAATTTACTGTTATGAACTAATTTTGGCCTTCCTCTCCCAGCTGGTCTCTTTAATTTACTTACTCTCTTTGCTCATTTAAAATTTGGCCTTCTGTGGTTCTTAACATTACTTTACTGTTGCTTTAGAGAGACCTGCCTTGTCTGCAGCTCCTACCTTGAACAATTTTCGTATATGCTTCTACCTTACAAACTTGCCATCTCATTGCGTATCTCGGCTCAACCCACTTTGTCTTTTGTGTCCCTTTTTCGTCAATTCTGTCCCATTTAGTTCTGTGTTGACTCTATGTAAGTGTCAATCCATTAAGCATATTTGGTATTTTTATTATTTATTGTGGTGCCTGAGGAACAATCAGGAGTAGGATCCCTTTTTGTTTGGCACTGTACAGAGTAGCTGATACAGATTTGCTTGTGAAATCAATGTGTTGTATCTGACCTTTTGATACTGTATTTGAAAGACTAAGAATTGAAACTGTGGGCCGAGTGTGCATTTTAGTGTTGATGTTAACTTTAAAATATTGAATGGATATTTGAACGCCAAATTTTCATCATAAAATAAGATTATCATATAAGGAAACAAACTTGAGTCTGAAGAAATAGCTTGTAAAACAACTTTGACAGGAATTTAAAAAATACGTTTCTTTAGTGAATATAAGGGTGCTCATACTGTGCTCTATAACTTTTGGTTTATTGTCCTTGCTAAGTATTCTCTTATTAATTCTTGTTTGTGAAAATGTTGTTTCCTGCATTTTGAAGTAGTAATACAAATTTCTCTTAGCTCTCAAAAGCCATCCCCTTCGAGGGGAAAAAAAGGGAGATGGGGACCATGCTTGCATAAACGGAGATATAGAAGTCAGAAAAAGTTGTCGGTCCAGGAAAAACAGATTTGAAACTTTGAATCAGAGTTTATTGTTTGATCAGCTAGTAAACAGGTATGTGGGGATACTTCAGTTGTATTCACAAAGCATCTTAATGATTTTTTAAAAAGTTAGAAAACCCTGTCTTCCAGTGCCATCTATGTGTTTTACTGTGGGAATGTATTAGCGTTGAGGCAAGCTAGATTGTGGTTTGAGTTACAGGCTGGGTCCTGTGCTGTAACTGCCTGTGTTATCCATGCTCTAAATGCAAAGCAGCTTACCAGACTTTCATTGAGGAGTAAGCTACTTTGTGTTTACACCTGGATAAAACTGTGTATGTTGGCGGTTACCGCAGAGTGGCTGACATGCTGTAAATCCACACCCTAGTTTGTTTCTTAGTAACCTCTTTATGTAGTGATACCCTAAATGTGATGTAAATTGGTGATTAGCAACAATGCTTGGAAGCTTTCTAGATTTTGCTTGTATGATTTTGATCATAAAATACAAAAGTTTGTAGCTTTCTTTTTTTGTTTTTGTTTTTTACCATTTGTTAGTAATTCACATAGGGCGGGTGTCACTTTTTGACATTTACTGTGCAGACAAAGTAGGTCAGAGAGGGAGGCACGGTCTGGTCTGAGCATAGGAATGGGAGCCAGAAATACTTTTCTTGAAATATTACTTCTATGTGGCTGTGGGCAGGTCACTTAATATGTCTCAATTTTCCCACCTGTAAAACGGGTTTTAATAGTCACATCTGTGAGAGACTGCTTGCTCTAGTGCTTGAAAAATCATTTAAACATAAACGTTTAATTGCCAAGTATGATCTTTATTGTTAAATGTGTTCTGTTGAATCTTTTATTAATTTAATTTTCTTTTTCAATTTACTCACTAACTACTTGGTATCAGTTTACAAATTTATATTGAGTTACATTTATTTTTCTAGTTGCAGTTGAATCTCCCTCTCCTCATCAACAATAGGAAAAAGTCTACCATGAAGATTGTAATTTGATAAGATCATGGTACTGAAGTCTATATATGAACTTATACTGATAACAGTGTGTCCCATGATCATTGGAGGTTTTTAAGAACAGGTTAGACAAATGTGTCAGGAATGATTTAGGTGTTGTGTAGTTTGTTCTTGCCTGGCAGAGCAGGTGGTCTTTTCCAGGTCCCCTCCAACCCTATTTTCTTTGATAGAGAACTATAGCATGATTTTACTTGAAGTGGTTATGTCACACATCACAGATACTGTAGAAGAATTGTTTAAAATTGAGAGGGGCACTCTTAATGAAATCTTGACTTTACTGACTTCTGTGACCAGAACTTCCATTGACTTCTGTCTAGGCAGGATTTAACCCTTTAGATTTACTTTTAAACAGCTTGAAAGAAAGGAATTGAAAGTTTCTGCCTTCTTACAGTTATTATACAATTATAGTAGAATTCCAGTGGAAATCTACCATAATCGCCATAGAGAGCAGTAACAAGGTGTTCAGGACAGGTGGCCAAATAATTGACTTGGCCTGGCGAATACTCTGTTGTTTTCTTCCTTAGCAACGAAGCATCTTGGCCAAGGTTATTATTTATACACCACTATTGTTTTAGCAGCTGTTTACAAATACTTCAGATAATGAAAATGTAGACTAATTAAATACTAGATGAGAAATGGTAGAGTACTGAGCTCAAATAATGAAGGATGAAATTCTAGGTGTTACTGATTTAACATTTAAAAAAAAATAAAATCCTTTATGTATTATTGTATTTCTGAGGCCCGGGTAGGAAGCTGTAAAGCTTATGGGGTGGAGGCATTAATTGCTTTCCCAATATTGTAATTATGTAGGTAAAAAGCTTTACTTTCTTATTCTGCAAACTTAATCTTATCTGACACCTAATCTAACATCTAAGCAGTTACAAATTTATGTGCTACAATTTACACTGAGCAAAAAAATTTTTTTAACATGTTTTTTAAAATGTTACAGCCTAATTTGAACCCCGAATTTTAATAGCATCAGCATTTCTTCTTTTGCATACTCTTTAGTTTATATTCTGTAGGTTCATCTTTCAGTTTTCTTTATTATGGTTGGTTTTGGAGTTAATTGGTAGATTCAAGAAGCTATCCTAAAATTTTCAGATTTTAATTCATTTGTATATTTAGTTGACTTGTAGACCTTGGAATAGCCATAACAGACCATAGAATTAGATATGTTAGGTTGTTGGATGCTGTGTAAAAAGTTCTGCATGTCTACTATTTTAAGACTGAATTTTTTTTGTGTTAACTGTTGCATATATTTTAGTACTGCTGAAGCTGTCCTACAGGAAATGGATAATATTAACATCAGGAGAAATAGGCGGTCTGGGGAAGTAGAACGGCTACGAATGTGGACAGACACAGAATTTGTAAGTGCAGAGTCTCTCAGATCTTGAATAAAAGTAATATCAAGGGGAAGCGTGTTTGTTTTTGCAATCTCCATACATTTGTCTGTAGCTCTGTAAAAAGGTTTCAGATCCTCTTCAGTGGATAACATTAAAAAAACTTGATAAACTCAAATTCAGAACGGAATTCACGGATATATACTAAATCATGTTTTCTTTATTGATGAATTGACTTCCACACTCTCATGATGTACTGTGGTGGTTCTCCTTTGGTTTCAAGCATGCTCTGGTAATCTGAAAACAGGACCAGGGACTGTCATCTGCTTTGTTCCCTAAAACAGCTTGATACTGATGTTAACTATGTATTAGATGGACTAGGTACTGAGAGACTTATTTTACCAGCTATTAAATGAGACTGCTTTTGTAGTCTACCTGTGGAGGGCTGCGTTGGAAAAAGACTTGGGGGGTAGAGATTGTGTGGAGTATTACTTACTGAACTGTGGGCTAACACTGTGAGTGACATGGGACGGTACTGATAGGCGTGTATGTGAATTTTGTTCCAGGAAAACATGGATATGTATTCTCGAGTGAAAAGAAGAAGGAAATCACTGAGAAGAAATAGCTATGGGATTCAAAACCATCATGAAGTGTCCACAGAAGGGGAAGAAGAAGGTATGGGTTGTAAAGAATTGTACGGGTTTGTCTGAAATACTTATAAAACAAACCTCTCCTCAACATAAGATAGCAATATATTGTACTACAGAAAGTAATTTGGTTTTGGATCTGGATTTGGAGTTATTAAATAGACTAATTAACAAGACTATTGCAAATAAGTACACACTGAAGGATTCCTCCTCTTTAGAAGGAAGAGAGGTTTTAGAGGTCTCTACAAATAGTCTTCTTTAAACAAAAGCAAGTTTATCTGAAAGTAGCAGAACAAACCCTGGTTTCTAAATGTTCATGTACTACGTTCCCTTACTCCTGTTTTCCGTAACACTAAGTAATTGAAGCTTTCCTTACATTCCCTGTAACAATCCTCTGGTGGAAGCCAGGATGTGATGCATGTAGTCTACAACTATACATGTTCTAACTGACTCACTGTTTCTCATATGCTGGGTGGCTGTTACCAGAAAGAATGTGTAATAGTCAGTTCTGCATCCTTCCTTTGGGGAAGGTATTAATTAAAGTCTCTGTTTTCTATCCATCCACTGAATTTTAGAAGGCTTGTAGACACACAACTGTGTTTGAAATTCTACCTTCCTTTAAAAATTTGTATGAAACTGGCCAGCGGGTTCAAAAAGTATTGAGAAAGAAGGGATTATGGCTAACTTTGATGGCATGATCAACAGCATACTTGGCTTCCTTAAGAAATCAGACTCAAACTTCAGGGATCCATAGAGGGTTCAGCGTAGTGTGTCTTGATTTTGAACTGAAACTGCTGTAGGAGGTATGGTCTGTCCCAATTAATAAGAATGCAGTCTTAATTCTGAGATCTATGGATGGAAATACTGATCCTGTTAATAGATGGACCTGGGTGGTACCTTTATGCAGTGTGTTTATTTGCTTTGCGTAAAAATTATATTGTGAATCGTAAAGTTGTACTTATTTTCATGCTTTGTCAACTATATGATTTTCTGAGGCTCCCATGGGAAAAGAGTGAGAAGCAAAGCATTATTCTTCATTTGAAGGATAATTATTGAAGGAAAAAGTGGATAGAAGTGATATTTGAAGTACTTTACAACTAAAATTAATTTGACTACATTTATTTTTCTTTCTGTTGCTTTTCCAGAACCTTCTGTGGGAAACTAGAAGGGAGTTTGACAATGTGCTGTAGATTTATCTTGGTCTTCAAATTTCCAGTGATTTGCCAATTAGTGTTAATTAATAGGAGGGCAATAATTCTCAGTGACCATTAAAATGTTAATTTTTAGGATGAAGATAGCTCTGGCATCAAGTAGAAGTGTTCTGAAAATATTTTCCCCTCCCAACAGAGTCTCAGGAAGAAGATGGAGATATAGAAGTAGAAGAGGCCGAGGGAGAAGAAAATGATCGGCCATATAATCTCAGACAGAGAAAAACTGTTGAAAGATACCAGGCCCCTCCAATAGGTGAGGAACTGGATAGTGCTCATGCAGTTCTTCTCTCTGGCCTCCAAGAATACCATGGGGGTGGGAAGGGAAGAGTTGGATGACTGCTCCTCACCCCTGACAGAGTTCTCATGCAGCGTTAGTGACTTTCATCTTGCGTCTGTGTTGTGGTTTAACCCCAGCTGGCAACTAAGCCCCCCCGGGTGGGACTGGGGAGAGAATCAGAAGAGTAAAAGTGAGAAAACTCGTGGGTTGGGATAAAGACAGTTTAATAGGGAAAGCAAAAGCCACGCGCACAAGCAAAGCAAAGCAAGGAATTCATTCACTCCTTCCCATGGGCAGGCAGGTGTTCAGCCATCTCCAGGAAAGCAGGGCTCCATCACGCGTAACGTTTACTTGGGAAGACAGACGCCATCACTCCGAACGTCCCCCCCTTCCTCCTTCTTCCCCCAGCTTTATATGCTGAGCATGACGTCATATGTTATGGAATATCCCTTTGGTCATTGGGGTCAGCTGTCCCGGCTGTGTCCCCTCCCAACTTCTTGTGCACCTGCAGCCTCCTTGCTGGTGGGGTGGGGTGAGGAGCAGAAAAGGCCTTGACGCTGTGTAAGCCCTGTTCAGCAATAACTGAAACATCCCTGTGTTATATCAAAGCTGTTTCCAGCACAAATCCAAAACATAGCCCCATACTAGCTGCTATGAAGAAAATTAACTCCATCCCAGCCAAAACCAGCACACACTGTTTTTGTTCACCATGTGAATATGACTACTGAGACACAATCTATCAATTTGTCAATGGTGGTGGCGGTGTTGCTAGTGCATGCTGCCTCATTGAACTTTGCAAGTACTGCCATGTGCTGGGCTCAGGGTCGGAGGTGAACGGGGTTTAGGTCAAGAAATAGTTGGCAGAAGTTGAATTCAGAAAGCAATCTAATAAATTAGATAATTACATAGAAAAAATAGTTACTGTTATGCCTGAATCTCTTCTGGAGTGGTAGGCCTAATTCATAACTGTAGATAAATTGCATAGCAGCAGTTACCACGTTTTGCCTAGATGAGAAATTTAGAATAGAATAGTTCAGTTGGAAGGGACCTACAACGATCATCTAGTCCAACTGCCTGACTGCTTCAGAGCTGACTAAAAATTAAAGCATGTTATTAAGAGCATTGTCCAAATGCCTCTTAAACACTGGCAGGCATGGGGCATCGACCACCTCTCTGGGAAGCCTGTTCTGGTGTTTGACCACCCTCTCACTAAAGAAATGCTTCCTAATGCCAAATCTGAACCTCTCCTGACGCAGCTTTGAACCATTCCCACGCATCCTGTCACTGGATACCAGGGAGAAGAGATCAGCACCTCCCTCTCCATGTCCCCTCCTCAAGAAGCTGTAGAGAGCAATGAGGTTGCCCCTCAGCCTCCTTTCTCCAAACTAGACAATCCCAGTGTCCTTAGCCGCTCCTCATAGGATATGCCTTCAGTGATCCATACAGATTTCAGCGTAGTGTCTCTTGATTTTGAACCTTTTAATACTTCTGTTTGAAATAATGTATTCTGTACATACTTGGTTTAGATTACAATGGTGTATGCAGTGTGCTATATCTCAAGGCAACTTGGAAATTAAGACACAGATAGAGAAATGCTGTGGTTTATTTGTTAAGAGAAATTTCAAGACATCCCCTATTATCAGCTGTGCAGAGGTTTCTGTATGGAGTTTCATGTCCTGCAAATAAACTAAAAATGCTAGTGCCCTGGATGAATTACATTCTGTGCCATGATAGCCATAGCTGTGATGATTTGAGGAGGCTGAGGGTGGAATTCTCATGWCTGTATCAAGCCGAGTGTGGTGATAGTGAAATAAAGCATAAGAGGTTTGATTTCCTTCCACCCCACACCCCACCCAGTTCTTTTCTTAATTTAAGCTTTTGGAGAAACCAGTGATAACATTATTGGTAAAGCAATAATCTAGCACTTTTGCACTGCATTTAGATTAGTTTATTGTTCTTTTGTAATTGATGTTACAAACCTGTAACTTCTCTCACTCAGTGCCAGCTCATCAAAAAAAGAGGGAAAATACACTGTTTGATATTCACAGATCTCCTGCAAGGAGAAGCCATATCAGGTAAATGTCAGTCTTTTTGTATGTACTTGTTTGCTTTCCTTCAGTACATTTCTATTAGGTTTTGATTTTCAAAACATTCTTGAGTGAGTTGTACAGTTCATTCATGCATGTGCGTGGGTCTTGAATTGTATCTTAGGTTCAGATCCTGATCAGCGTACAAAAATGAATTTCATAATACCAGTAGAAGCTTTGTGATAAACAGAATGGAAACAGGTGTGCTGCAAGTACTGGAAAGTGTGTTGTGCATTGCACACTGTAGGCTTTTCCTGTAAGGGTGTATATTTAGTGTTTAAATCCAAAGCAGCAGTTTAACAAATATCCTCTTTCTATTCTGCAAAAATAAATGAATCAAGGTAATGTTTTTTGTTTTCTTCCAGTTCAAATTCCATCCAAGTAATACTAACAATTTAATAAAATATTTACCAAGCATCATTTTTGACTCTTACCTTTTGTGTCAAAGAAATCTGGAATACACCAAGTTGTCTTGGAAACTGTTGATAGCCTTTCTTTAACAAAATACATAAGATGAGAGCTTAATACATCTTTTTAAAAATAAACTTACTCAAAACTTCAGGAAGATAAATTTGTGCATGAACAGAATCCAAGTAAACGAATGCTAGTCTCAGCTGAAACTCTTGTCTTCTTGTTGCTCAATTTAATGGCATAGTGAAAATATGAAAAGTAAATAAAATAATAACAGAATCTTATGATTCTACAAGTTTCTTTGTAATATAAATAAAAACATTTAATTTTGAAGAGTTTTTTTTTTTTTTTTTTTTTTTTTTTTTTTTYYTTTTYTTGAAGTGCATATGATGTTTTGTTGGGTAATCTCAGGACTTGTAAKAYGTAAAGGGTGTGAAAGCTATTATCCGTTCAGTTTTAGCATGCTCATTGCTCCACTCTCATTTTATCCCTTATTGTCAGGACACTGTCATAAAAATTCTTCCTAATTGCATGATATTCTCTGTGATATGTTTTTAAATGTATTGAATTTTTGGTCATCGAACAGTAAAACTGATTGACCATGTTATCCTTTGGCAAAAAACAGCTAGTCAGTGCATTATTGTGTTCACACAAATGATGCAGCTCACTAAATTCACTAAGAATACATGAATTTTTACTACTAGCCAACTTTTTGATGCAAAAAAAGTGCCGACTTTTTTCAAACTGATATCAAACTGACCACCTTTTTCTACAGAAGATGTAATGTACATTCTCTGATATTTCTGAAATACTCAGTTTTCTGAAATACCATCATACTAAAATAAGAAATGATTCATGCAGACTTTGAATAGTAATTTTACTTAGATTCAGATCAGAAGTTAAACCGGTACAGGTATTTTGTGAAACTGTTCTGCTATTCAGAATTAATGACCTCATAAAAAGAGACCCTATGCTTTAGGAAGTATGGAATTTTTTCAAAGAATATTTAAAGGGAAGCATGAAACTGCGTAAGGATATCTTGATTATTCTGTTATGTTGGAGGTGGCTGAAGTGGTTGGAAGCTTTCCTAAGTACAGCTGCTGTCTGATGAACTTCAGCAGCGTATTGATTGAATACTCAATCACACTTGCTGAGGTAACATGGACAGGACCACATATCTTATGGGGATCTACTGTTCTAGTAGTGTTCATGTTGAAATCGGATATCCCTGTGACAGTAAAAGATGTTGTTCCCCTCCCAGATTATTTTGATACTTATTAAAACTAAAATTTGCATGCATCTTAAACCTGAACAGTACTGTACTTGCTGTTTCAATTTTGTTTTTATAAAAGAATCAAAACATGCCGTTCTGCTGCAAAAAGGACTGAGTTGTACGTTTATTTTGCCACTTCAATAGGAGAAAGAAGCATGCCATTCACAGCAGTGATACGACCTCTTCAGATGAAGAACGTTTTGAAAGAAGAAAATCTAAAAGCATGGCCAGAGCAAGAAATAGGTATTAAAACATCCTTGGTCTTTAGGAGCGTTTGATTTTTATTATTCAGCAGAAAACAAGCAGAACTATTCTATAATGTTCTATGAGTTCTGCAGGCTTTTTTGATTCCGCCTGTGATTACCTGCAGACACAGTGGAAGAAGATTGCTGGTTATATATTAACGTAGATTTTGAAGTCTGATGAGTAGATAATTAACAATGGTGATAAAAAGATGGAAAGATTAGAATATCTGTTTGATTCAGTTGGGTTATAAGACAAACAACTTCTGTTGGTTAAAATGTATTTTTATTGTTGGTGTTACTTCGTCCCAGTTAGTTCAGTTGTACTCCCAATACTAGCTCTTACTCTTCTCTCTTCCTGTTGTGTAATAATATGTGCATTCTACACACCCAACCATATTTTTTTGACCTTACATTTATTCACCAATTATCTAAAAGTGGAAGATCTGTAAGGTGTGTCAGTAAATTTACTTACTGCCACAGATACATTAGTTGGAAGACTGAACAGAAAAAAAGTGTGTCCTCATCTTTCTTTTTCCGTCTCTTCCTGTCTGCCACACCATTCCTTTTTCCAACCTGAGGAATTCCAAAGATGTACAGCTAGCAAAAGTGTAGTTCCAAGTGTAACCTGTATCTTGCTGGTACCTTTCTTCCTCCCTTTAACTGCATATTTGACCTGACGTAATATCTGTGTAGGGGCTTAAAGCTTCTTTGTATACACTAAGAAGCTGGAACAGGTGGATGTGAGTTACAGCTGATCTGCAAGAAATATTGTTATTTCCTTTTTTTGGACTCTAATGAGCTATATTTTTTAAAATTTGTTTTCCTTGTACTGTTAATCCTTTTCTTACCATACTGAACTTACACAGTTCATCACTGCCAGTGGAGAGTGTCCTGTTCTTTTGGTCAACGTTGTTTCTTCTGTGTTTAATCAAAATAGTCTGTCCAGCCTAGTTCTCCAGATGGAAATATCTGTATGGAAGCATAAAACTATCTTTATATTTAAGGAACTTCCAGATATACAAGAATAATTACCACAATAAAAAGGTTAGTTTTGATTACCTTATCAATCCAGGAAGGTCATCTCTTTAGGTAGAAGAAGGCATTTAATCTCTTGGTTCTTCCCATTCCAGCAAAATGATCAAAACAGAACAATATTTGGTGGCGTTTTTTTGTTGTTGAACAGGTGCCTGCCTTTAAACTTTAGAGCAGAAGACTTAGCTAGTGGAATCCTGCGAGAACGTGTGAAAGTTGGGGCAAGTTTGGCTGATGTTGACCCTATGATTGTTGATAAATCGGTAGGTTTTGTTAAAACTTTTTATTTTCCTTCCCTCAATTATGCATAAGCAGAATTCACGACAGCCGCTCATTAGAGTTGAAGTAAATTCATAATAAGCTCACTGATCTTTTTTGATTTTTTTCCAAAGCTGTTGTCTGTTTATTCCTTTGGGCTACAAAGCATTTGCTTTTGGCCTATAGGTAATCAACAGGCTGCATACATAACGTAAATAAACCAAAATATCAGTTACCCAACTATATTTTGTTGTTTACAGTCAGTTTGTGATTATTTGTAATAGTAGAAACTGGGATATGCTGAGCAGTGCAGAAAACAGAAGTACTGACCACCCGGATTGGTTAACTCGGTGCTAGCCATGTGGGTCCTGTGCCTGTTCAGAAACGATGCACATTAGCTTATGGTATGTTGTGCAGAAGCTGCTGAATTATTACTAGGGCTGAACCATTGTCTGGAAGTACATTGACTATATTCATGTTATGCTGTGCCTGAGCTTAAAAATGCTCTCAGACTTAGGCTGKATCTCTGTAGATGTCCAGGCATCCCTGGCACAGTTAACTTGCGAACCAGATAAACCTCATGTGGGCAACCAAGAGTTGACTTTCTCAACTTTTTTTACACTTTCAAAATTCAGGGAACTCCTGTTGATCAATGCGAGGTTGTTTGTAATTTGTTTTCAAATATGTTATTTTTTAAGTAAAGGTACTTTTGTGGAAAGCTGTTACAATATATGCTTTGTATGCTTTGGTTTTTTTTCTAAGGTGCGTTTTGATAGTATAGGGGGATTGAGCCATCATATCCTTGCACTTAAGGAAATGGTAGTATTTCCTCTTCTCTATCCAGAAATATTTGAAAAATTCAAAATTCAACCACCAAGGTAGGTGTATTTACTCTTACTGTTGTATTTTTATTTTATTAAGCTTTGGAGAATGCTTCACTTGAAGACACATAGGAGATTGATTCTTTCCCTGAAGTGTTTACAGTTCAAATAGACTTACATGTTTGCTACCCCACTTGTCTATCAGAATGTAATAAGCGGGATGAAGAGTTACAAAAATCTAGTTTATTTTTCTTGTGGTAGGAAGGTAAACTTTGTAATTTGGTCAAAGAAAGAATTCTCAAGTATTCTATTAAGCAGTACCTTGCTTTTTTTCCATTATGTTATCAAATATTTTACTAAATCAAGCTAAATGCTGATGTTTCTTTTATAGAAGTAATCTCAATAATGTTATATTATGGTTTTAATATTTATTAATCAGGCATCTTGGTGTGTGATTTAAATGGGTACATATAATCTAAGTAAATTGAAAATTTGGGGATATTTTTGTCACTTAAAGGAAGTATGTCTCTCCAAAGAAGTAATAAAACCTGACTCAAGTATTACCTAAGATTTAATATTTGAGGAGGTATTTAACTAGTGTGTAAGAATCCTTTGGGAGCTTAATATGCCTTTGATTAATGTTCTCTACAAAGCAAAGATTTACTGATTTGAAAGCATAAAACAAACTTAGATTTTATGAAGTCATGTTGAATACGCTAAATAATAATGCTAGAACTTAAGTCTTTCTTCTCCGGGCTCCCTGTCTTCATTATAAAATTTGACTTGGAGTTTTTCAGGAGACATAAAATAAGTTTGTGACTGTGTTGATCCATTTATCTTCAGGGGCTGTTTATTCTATGGTCCTCCTGGAACAGGTAAAACCTTGGTAGCTAGAGCTCTAGCTAATGAATGCAGTCAAGGAGACAAAAAGGTGGCTTTCTTTATGAGGAAAGGAGCAGACTGTCTCAGTAAGTGGGTTGGTGAATCTGAACGTCAGCTTCGACTCCTTTTTGATCAGGTTAGAAGAAAATACATATTTTTCATATAATTCCTCTGTATGTTGGGTTTTTTTGTGTTCTAGGCAGCCAAAATTATTTGCAATTGAAACTAAATACCTGTAAGTTTCCGTAGATCGGGCAGGATTTGTTTGAATTACATATTTAGATGAAGAAATAGAGGAATGCTGAGAACAGTTTTTCTTGCTCTGAAAACTGAGAGGAAGTAGGCTYTCAACTTGTCCATTAATGAAGCAAAGTCGTCTGAGTAAAAATTGATAAAAATATTTAAATCAGCGAGTTTGAATTTGACTGGCATGTTCAAGATAAATGCTATGTAGAGGAGGATGCAGGATTACATCTGCTGTGTGTATATTTTAGTATCCTTATTTGGCTTGGAAAATGATGGACAGAAGAGAGCGTCATATAAAGCAGTGAAATGTAGTTGCTCAAACAAAAGCTGTTTTCAGACACAGATGTCTAAACAAACAGGTTGTGAGCTGATAAGATACTGTTTTCTGTAACTGAGTACAAGGTGTCTCAGTTTGTCTTGAATCTCTCCAAGACACAGTAAAACTGAGGCACTGGTGCCATCTTGCTTATTCAAAGGAGAATGCAGTCTTTTTTGCTTTGTCTGAAACAGTACTGTAATTGAAAATTCAGTTTTATTTTCAGTTTGTACACTTTTTAACAAAAGTGTCTCAATGTATGTGTTAGTTTAGCATGTTAACACTTTGTAATAAGAACAAACTGTTTTCTGTGTTGATAGATAAATTATGAATTATCAGTGAATTCCTTTTTTTTTTTTGCATACCAGGCATACTTGATGAGACCCTCTATAATCTTTTTTGATGAAATAGATGGCTTGGCTCCAGTTCGTTCAAGTAGACAAGATCAGATTCACAGGTAATATTTCTCATATGCCACCATTATCTTGGTATATGCTACATTATCTTGGTAGACTCTTAAGTATAATTTTACTCAGTTCCCAAGAAAGGTTTTTGCTTTTCCTTAAGCCCACTTACACTAGAAAGGACAGATTGTTGAGTTTTTTTGATGTTGAAAGTCGTCATCTCAGTTCTTCAGACAGACCATAATTTGCTGGGAATCAAGTTGTAGTGGAGTTTACCCTTCAGCCACCTTATTAACTTCAAGATTTCCACAGCCTTCCCTTTGGTTGCTGGTTTTGTACTGTAAACAGATTGTCTGTTACAACCCAATAGAATAAACAGTTGAAAAACATTTTACTCTAAAATGATGAATTGTGACATTCTATGAATGAACTGGACACCCCTGCCCTTCTGATTCTGGATGGAGCGATGAGCAAATTTATCTTGAGTTGCTATTGTGTCATTTTTTTTTAAAACATTTTTTTACAACAGTTTACTGCTGGCTGAAATTTTTCCTGGCTGCCTTCAATCTCAGTTTTGCTGCACTTTTTATGGCAATGCACTTGTATCTTTCATTTTACAGGTGGTGGCATTTGTGTGTACATCTCCCTCCACTCAACAGGAGGGAAGTTTTGGGGCCAGCAGACTAGGAGGTTATGGGAACATGTGGCTTTGTCTTGATGCACCGTTCTTCTGCCTGGTGCTACAGTTGTTCTAAACAGGACGATGCATGCACTGTTAATGAAAGAGAACTTTTCAGAGCTGCAATAAATGGCTCACATTCCCAAAAACTTTTAAAGGAGGAAGTTTGAATTTGATGTAATCCTTACTGGAGTCAATACTAAGTGTAATACAGATTATATCAAAAGGTTTCTTCTTGCTTTGACACTTGAAACAGTTATGGAACTTTTTTTTTAACTTAGCTTTTTTTCTTTGAAATTATGAATGTTGCAGTTGAAAAAGTAAAAATTCTTGCAGTGTTCCCTATACATTCTTTTTTTGGAAAACTCTCTTTTAGCTCTATAGTGTCTACTCTTCTTGCCCTCATGGATGGACTGGATAATAGAGGTGAAATAGTTGTAATTGGTGCTACAAACAGACTGGATTCTATAGATCCTGCACTCAGGAGACCTGGTCGCTTTGACAGGGAATTTCTTTTCAACTTGCCTGATCAAAAGGTAAAACTTACAAAGGAGATTTATTAATGAACATTTCTAGTATATTAAACATTTGAATGCCTGACAACTAAGCTTATGAAATAAAAATATGCTTTCTTACTTTGTAAGAATGTTTAATTTTAGGAAGACATTTTTAGTAAAAACAAGTTGTATTGAACTTCACATCTTCAGAATATAGTTAAAAATAAACAGAGAGGTGAATTGTTCGCATTAAACTCAATTGCTTATCTAAAAACTGTGGTTTTGTATGGATTTGTATAATAAGCCCTAACTATTGGGGTTTTGGAAGTTATGGTAAGAGAAAATAGCTTTATTATCATGTAGACTGCTAAGGACATAAAAATTGTACATGCAAAGCCAGATGTTATTATATTGGCAACAGGAACATTTCAGTTCCTTGTTCTATAAACTCATCCATAATATTTCATGAATTTATACTTAAATTTACTCTGCATATTGATAGGTGTATTTGGATTCTATAGAATTTTAAAATGAAATAGTTTTGGAATTCATGTGTATGTACTGTGCTACTCAGCAATAAATTAATTGGTGAGGCATTTGACAGTAGATGATGTTAATCATAGGTGCAGCAATTAAAAATTAAATTATAAAATTATGATAATTCCTCATAGAACATGAGTTTTGATCAGTTCATGTATAATAATGTTGTTGATTAAACAGCAATTAAAATGTGTAACTGGTATACTGAAAAAATTACTGCTTATTTATGAAATTAAAAAAGAAGGAAACCTTTGCTCTTGAGAGACTTTTGAGTGCCAAGTTCTATTTTATGTGTCTCTGACATGTCAAAAACGGGTAAAACAACTTTATATTCACATGAGTAAATACTATTTTTGTCTAAAATATTGTGACATGGATTTGGCTTGCTAATTTTGATCTTCTTTTTTTTTTTTTTTCCTTTTTTTTAAAATCAGGCACGAAAGCACATTTTACAAATTCATACCAGGGATTGGAACCCAAAATTGTCAGATCCTTTCTTAGGAGAACTAGCTGAAAAATGTGTTGGTGAGTGTTACGATGTTAGTACTTTTACTGTAGATGCTTTCTCTTCTGTGTAAAACTTTGAAAGTATGTTAAATGTATCAGGATATTTTATTATTTTTACCTTTCTAAACTTCTGTACTTTCAACAACATTCTTTTTTTGTAATAACAAAATATGCTTCTGTCTTACTAAAACACGAAATGAGTAGCTAGTAGTCATTTGAAGATGCAGTCATGTTTCCTTTCTGTAACATCACTGTCCTTATATAGGATGCATACCCTCAAAGAGAAGCAAAATGAAGTGGGAATTGGAATCCTTAGGTAGACTTCCCATTAAAATATTATATTACAGAAGAGATAGGGATACTTGGGGGTTTTTCTCTGTCTACTTATGGAGGGGGAAAAAAGTCAGTACTTGGGGTTTTTTGTGGTGGTTTTTTTTTTCTTTTCTTTTTTTTTTTTTTTTTTTTTTTTTTTTTTTTTTTTTTTTTTTTTTTTTTTTTTTTTTGACTGGCATGCTCTCCTCTGACAGAAATCCAACAAACTAACCAGCCTTTCTAAAGATGAATTTTTTTTCCAGATTGCTAGCACAGAACAACCCCAAAGTGTAGATATAGGCAGGGGGGGAAAAAGCACCACACCATGAGTACATTAAATATACCTTTGGAGCGCCCAAAGACCTGCTGTACTGAATGGAGGATGGTTGTTCAAGATAAACCTGCTGCTTAAAAGCTAATCAGAAATAAACCCAAATATTTTCATAGTGAATTTAACAGAGGAAATGACCCTAAAACACACACCACAATCTCTTCTCAACAATTTGTCATGCAAAGATACATCCTCTGTCAGTCATCTGCTTGGACAAGCACTGAAGTTCTCAGAAAAAGGACAATCTCAAATATCTGTGCATTGGAATCCATCATCAGAGAAATAAGAACTTTAAATTGAACATCAGTCCATTCAGTCAGCTACAGTACATCCGAATTATCCTCTTCATCCACAGGGACATCTATCATCGAAGCAGCATCCCTCCGCTTTTGATGCACAAAGACCTCAACATCTTCTGGTGAGGAGAAAACATAACTATCCAGCAAACTCCAGTTTAAGCTTTGCCGGGTATAAGACAGCATGTGCCAAACCCATTTCATGTAAATTCTGCTTGATTTGTGCAAAGGCGTGGTGCTGCTTAGTGGGAGAGAGGGGAATAGATGGGATAAAACCCAGTTGTTTCTTTGAAAATTAACCATATTTTTGCGTTGAGAACACAATTATGTATTTTAAAATTTGAGACTATAGGGAAAGCCATTTGTAGGTTTGATTGGAAGACGTTCTTTGTGCTCAGAAAAGCCTGTCAGTTCTGTGGAAAAGTCAGCTAACGAAAAGAAATACCCTTTTCTGTTTTCTTTGGCTTTCCTACTGTCCAACTACTATGTACTTGATTGTCTCCATTCTGTATCTTGGAATTTAAATGTTTCCATACATCCAAGATTAAAACCTTTTGACTATTACAAGGACTTTTTAAAACAGCTGAAGTAAGACTGGTTTATCTTCTTCGTCTTGAGATTGCCTCATCATTTCTATAAGTGAWATCTGCAGCAACTAATTATTTAAACAGACTTTCCAAATTCTTTGTGGCCATTGCAAATCAGACTCATTGGCACACTTGTCACATATACTGGTCTGCTATTTCCTCTTGTGTGCAGGTGTTCTTTAAAAACAAACAAACAAACAACTTCCCCCACCCCACCCTGCCCCGAACAACACCCCCTCTTCCCCAAGTAAAAGCTGCCTAGACACAACAGGCTTTTTGCACAGCATGGTTTATACCTCTCTCCAGTTCAGCAAACTTGGCAACACTTAACTACAAGCGTGTGGATCCTAATGAAGAAAACTGCTGAAATACTACCAAAATAAATGACTTTGGGGAAGCAGGTGTATGTGCAACTCAGAACTTTTTTAAGATCCACAGGTGTAATTACAAAGAAATTAGAAGGGAAAAGCCCCAGGACTTGCAAAAAATAGGTTATTTCCTGAGGGCTGATTTTTGTCCCTGTTATGGTGTTATGGATTACATACCTTTTAGGAGATTTCAATGTATGTGAGAATTAAAGAACCCACTTCACTGAATGGCCGTATGACTGTAATGTGTGTGAGACAAAGTGAAGCAGCTTGGGGAGAGCATGAAATTGCTCAGAAGACCACACACTGATGTCTTATTAGTACCTTCTGTAAACACAAGTAATTATTATGTTTTTTCTCCTTACTGGAGATGGGCCCCAGATATCCTGAACTTTATAAAACCTTTCTTATCTCTTGTGCTTTACTACATTGTTCTGAATGATAACTTTCTGTAGGTAGAGAGACTGTTACCTATTAACTCAGTCTTGTAGGAAACAAAACATACTAGCAACTGAAAAAGTGTGAATTCCTCCATCTGTCATCTTGCAGATGAATCTTTTTACAATGTAATAAGGGTTATTTAAATAATGTTAAATAGAATTGTGAAGAAGCAAACCATCACGCTCAAGAAGCTTGTTAAAAATACTCTTATTCTGTGCTTATTACTGCAGGAGCATTTTGTGGCAAAATGGTATCTTGTTAGATTTTTCTTTCCCATGCTAATGTAATGATGGAGGGGGAAGTTTTGGCATTAGTGTTCATGTTTTTCACAATTTTTTTAAAAAGCATAGTAGTTAGTTTTCATTTCTGTCATCATGCTGAGTTGTTCGCTAACTCCCTTTCCCTGCAGTCCATTTTAGGAGTTGTAGGGAGTTGCACGACACAAATTGGAAGAAGCGGTCAAGATTGTTCACCTAAACATTTCACCCAATTCAGTTGCAGTTTGTTGTAGGTTTTTGGGGTGGATATTAGGCAGAGGAAATTTTAAAGAGGACATAATTTCTGTACAGTAGAGGTACCGCTTTAAAATTTTAGTGATCAAAGTGCATTCTTTGAAAACCTACATGGGAATCTACTTGTTTGTTGTCCTGCTCTTTGAAAGTTGTACTTCGAAAATGTTTAGCAAAGTGTGGTGGTGATGGGTAGAACAAAATGGGCTACCTGACAAGAATACTTGTTTTGTGCTAAGTTAATGTGTGCCAGTACATTTTGCCTGCCAAATTGAACATACTTTGTGAGATGCTTCAAAAATGGAAGCAAATGCACTGAACCTTGGTTTTATATTATAGTGTCAATTTGGGCAAAAATAAATTCAGGTTATTTACTGTTGGCATGATACATTTTATTTTGTTTTGACAATAGTCATGTTTTTCTTCCTTTTAATCAGTGTGCATTTACTTCTGAGAAATAAAATGCTCTTTAATGTTTCACAAGATAGAGGATTTTTGCAGTTTTCCTGTCACTGAAATGGATGTACAGTATGCACAAGAGAGTCCCTCAAAAAGAGACACCAATTATTAGTCTTCAAATGTAATTGCTCCTGAGAAATGAGAAGTAGAAATGGAGACTAATTGTGTATCTGATCACCTGAGAATTTAATTTTAAAAATAGGCTACAGGCTATTATTTCCTAATTTTGCAATTCTTTGGAGATGTACAAGCGGTGATTAAAATGACTGTTAGAAAGCGATATTACAGCATTTATTAATAGAAAAATTGGAAAGGATATAGCTCCTGAACTACTGAATCTTTTGTCGTGAAGATACTAAACTAGTTTTTAAGGTGGCAGGCATTCAGGGTGCTATATATCTCTAGCACATCTTTGATTTAAGCTTTGGTTTAGTGCCCCCCAAAATTTTTTGTTTAATCCAGTATGCTTGGTAGATGAGAAGTGGACCAGTTTAAATGGGAATGTGATACTGATATTGAAAGAATAAAGCAGAATTTAGAGGAAGAACCTTGGGTTTGATTTCTCTGATGCACCTGCAGCTACTCTCTAATGGGTTCACATGGTTGATGGAGTGTGAGTGCATGGTTTTGGTTTCATGACGGGGGTTAGTTTAAAAAAAAAACAAAAAACAAAAAACAAAAAAAACCAAAACAACCTTAATGCTGAAAATAATTAGTTGCCTATTGATTAATACAGTGGATGTATATGAACATATTTCAAATGTCACATGTATTTATTTCAAGGTAACTTGTGAATGTGAATTGCTACATACTTTTTAGATAAGTCACAGTGTGTGCTCATCAAGTTTACACAATTATAGCTCCGAACCTTTCCATGCAATTGGAAAGCTTAGTTTAAAAGTTGCAGAAGGAGTTTGATATTTATGGTGATCTTCCATCTGGGGKTTTTTTTTTGCTTTTTAAAAATTATTTTCAAGTATATATGAGAAACTTGGGTGGAATTTGAAGTCTTAGCCGATTTAAGTCATCTTTATAGCTGAAAAGTTGGTGTCTTTTATTATTATCCCCCAAATTTATATATCTCAAAAATGGGGATGGAAAATTGCCTATCTTCCGTATTAATTGCTTCCTTTTTTATTTTTCAACACTGTGTATGGAATCAGCTTTGTTCCTTGTTGCTGTATGGATCTTGTAAAAATATGTGTGCCAGCAGCACTGAAAGAACATCAGAGGATAGAGACACAGAAACAAGGCAGGCTTGGTGCTGCCAAAAGACCAATACAAGAATAGAGTAGAAAAAGTGCAAATGGTGTAAGACCTGGCGGGGAGGAGGAAGTCTGATTAAAAAAAAGTTCATCGAGAATAATTTAACTGAAGAATTGATTAATTAGCTTCTATAAACACTTCATTGCAAAACCATGAACTTTTATGTGGCAATACCTCAGTACAACCCGTTTTTCTATAGTGACTATAATTCTCTAAAAGGGTTTTCCCACTGGAATAGTGTTTTACGTTTTTTTGAAAGATGGAGCTATGGTGCTACAAAATACAGTGGCATATTAACACCTCTTGCTGAGAGATACAGAAAAATTTGAAATCTAATTTCTAGCTCTGGGGAGAAACCCCAAACCATTAGTACTGCAAAAGACACAGAGGTATTAAGTCTCTCAGTATTTCATAATTATCAGATCTGTGTTTTCCAGTAATGATGATTAAGCAATTATAGGTAGCCACCTGTAGGTATTTACGAAGCTAGGCTAAATTAAAATTCTAAAGCTTTTTAATAGATTTTCTACTCTTTCAGTTATGTTAGTAAAATTATGAAACTCTAAAAAGTCTGAAGCATTTTTCTTGACAGTAAAAGTTCACATTTTTCCAAGAGTCCACAGTATGCTTTTTTTAACAAGAGATTTCATCTCTTTCATATTCTACTCATGAAACATTTTTCTTTATACTGTTCATTTTCTCAGTCTGTAAAAGTTTAAAGTCTGTGATGTTCATCCAGTATAACAAAATTACTTTGCTATTAAAAAATATATTCATGTAGAGATATTAAAGTAAAAAAGGAGGAGAGGGGCTAGCCTGTTAAAATTGCACACATACTTTAGACAATATTAAGGAAGAAGAAAGAGTGAAGACAGACCTATAACCCTGGGCTGAAAATACGCTATATATCACACCATATAGTGAAAACGTAGGTCATTTTAATCTCAATGTGGAAATCATTTCTTACTATATTTCAGTATACCTGTACATAATTTCATGGTACACAACACTGTCACTGGATTATGACCCTGATACCTTTTGGCAGATGCTTTCTGGACCTTGACAATTAAGTATTACTGATTGTTTTTAGCTTTAGGCATGTTTGAAATGTATGTAGCACAGCAATGCTATTTCATGGAAGATATTTTTGTTTTTGTGTGCACTAGGGTACTGTGGAGCTGACATAAAAGCACTTTGCACTGAGGCTGCCTTGATTGCCCTGAGACGACGCTATCCCCAGATTTATGTGAGCAGTCAGAAACTACAGCTTGATGTTTCTTCAGTAGTTCTCAGTGCACAGGATTTTTATCATGCAATGCAGAATATTGTGCCTGCTTCCCAACGTGCCGTGACATCGTCAGGACATGCATTATCTCCTGTGATCAGACCACTGTTGGAACGTACCTTCACTAGACTTCTTGAGGTTTTACACAAAGTGTTTCCTCACGCTGAATTTAGCCAGGGTGACAAAAGTGAAGGTATGTGGTTTGGGTTTTTTTTGCAAATGCTGTTTCAATTTGGAAATATTTCAACTGGCTTTCTTGTACTGCTAGCCTTAAACCTGATGTGTATTTGGTTCAGTGTTGTTAGTACGTAAATACAATTCGCTTGGATGTTGCATAATTATTTTTGCTGATTCAAAGTTGCTGTGGAATTTAATAAACTGACCTATATAGACCAAGATCCCGTAGGTGTGAGTGACATTTGAAAAAAGGAGAACTCCCAAGTAATTAACAGCTTAAATATGAGAAATAATGGGGCAGAATCAGATGGCAGAACAAAAGAAAATGGTGAGACAATGTTGCTCAGTGTGTTAGGACCTGAAATTGGTGCTCCTGTCCTGAGTGTCAGTTAGCTGTCCTCAATCCTTTGCTTGTTGATGCTGCAGAAGCAGGCTGCAAAGGAGTGCTATGGGGAGCTTGCAGCTCAGCAGGTGAGACTGTGGTTAGCCAAGATACCTGAGCCTATGTAATGGTCATCTACTGGTTAAGGAGAAAGTCCTGGGGCTTCCCTCCCCTTGAGCTGGCCTGATGCACTCCTGATCCTCTGAGTTGATTCTGCTGGCTTAGCAAGTGGAGAACTATTTGCTCTTTTGTCAAGTTAGCTTTTTGCCAAATTAGTGAGTGAAATCAACTCACTAAGGGGTCAGATGTATTCCAGAACCTTGCTGCAATGGGGCCAATGTGAGCGCATTGAGGAAGCAGGGAATAAGGAGGAATGTGACTGACTGTTTTGACTGGCAGTGAGTCAATAGGTTCTGGGTTTTTTTACCCAGCTGTTCTCTGAGACATACTTTAATAGTTACCCTGGCCATTTCTGGGAAGTTAAATGTTGAACAAGATATCTTGGTTTTGATACCTACTTATTCTGGCATACTATTTTCTACTGTTCTTATCTGGGATCACTGCCCCCTCATCGCCCTCTCCCAACTATGTAAACAGTACTTGTGGTTGTGTGTGATTAACTTGAAAATAGCCCAGTCATAAAGCAAATCTGTGACAGCCATGACTTTCTTTTCATTCTTATTCCAGAGCACGCTTGCAGACTGCAGCCCAGGCAGCTTAAGCTGATCCTTGTGCTGGCTGCTGCAGTTCCTCCAGCCCAGCTGTGCATTTTTTCTCTATCCCTTGCACTTACTTTAGTATGTCAGGCCCTTTGTTAAACTATTTTAGCCAGCGGACTCATCCAAAAATGATGTATTTTTGTCGGGTTAGTTTTCTGCTGTGGGATAGCTGGAGGTTTTAACAAGTGTTGGAGTTGGCACGAGATGGGGCCGGGGAGCATGTGGTGGTGGGTAGGGGGAAGTGAGCTGGCTCGCAGCTGCAGTTAGATCATATTAGGCTCCCTCGATCGTATGAGGCTTTCCTAACGAAAGTTAAGATGCTTAAGTCTCCCTGTATACTCTTAACCTGTTGGTAATGCCCAGTTTGGAGACTGTCATTATTGTTGAAGAATTGAATTAGGTGTCCCTGTCTTTGTTGTAAAGTTCCAGTTCAGAATATTTTCTTTGGTTACATTCTTTACATTCCTATTTATTTCTGCTCATTATTGCTAACAAAGTGAGTTTGGAAGCATTCATTGAGTTAAATAGTAGTTTTAGTAGATAATTCTGCTGCTATGGCTACTTCTAAATGTTTGTAGAGAATTGATTTTGAAGATGCAAGAACTAAGGTTTCTTTTCAAGTTTCCTCTGTACCTGACCAAGAAAATATTGAATGATAAGCTTAATCTGTGTTAAAAGCAGCAAAATCCACTTTCGCGTACCATGATTTTTAAATGTAAATATAGATTACACACTAGGGCTTCAGTTTTTCTTGAATTCAGAGCCAGGTATATGGCAGATGCTTACTGGTGTGCTTACAATCTGAAAATCTAGTTTTCTACATGTCTTTGCAGTTCACTAATGATTCCTGTTTCTCGTAATTCGGTGACTCAGACTGAGTCCTCAAGCAAAGGATGTCACAGAGGCTTGATGCTTGGGATTAAAAGATGGTCTACCTTTTTAATAATTACATATTTTAGGAAGCGAAAGCTGTGTCCAGTGCGTGAGCACAGAACATACCCTATGGGTCTACATTTAGTATGGCAAAAATTCTGCCTGTTTAGGGACTGCAGTGAGCCAAGAGTTAGGAGGCCTATGGCCAGCTGATTTGAAGGCCTCTATCCTTGCCCAGAGCTAAATATCCAGCAGTTTCTGACCTGCTTTGTCTTCCTGTGGACTAGCTTTTGGCCAGTGGTTGGGGTCTGGAAGTCTTTTTTATCTTTGCCCCCTGAAGAATGATTGTCAGGTGTGTGACTGCATCATGCCTTGCCAAGGGATGTGGCATGTCCTCATCCCATACCAGCAGAATATTCTTCCTGCCCAGCCTACTCAGAATCCAGTTTTTTACATCACACAGCCAACTATGGGAACTGTCGTTGTCTCTAAACAGTTTCTACTGGGACCGTATGTCTAGATGCATAACCCTTAGATGACGTCTCCGTCCAACACTTAACACTGCCTTGAAGTTGATTCCTTTGTTCCATGGTGGTGGTTTGATCAGTGTAGCAGGACCTGTGCCATGGCTTCATGTAAATCAGGCAAATCATGTGGTGGGTCATATATTTGAGAATAATACTTAGATCTCTCTGTATTTCATGCTTTTGTTTCACAGCAGTCCATTTTTCTAAGTGGCTGTGGCCAACCTGAGCTACTGTTAGGATGTCCGGTGGTTGCCCTGGGCAGCAGTGTGCTGCAGTGACTCTGGGCTGCTCTCAGAAATGCTGCCCATCCATTGCAGAGCATTTTGTTCCTCAGGAGACCTGGCCTCTGCATTGCTCTTACTGTACAGCTGAGTGGCTGTGACCGTTTTCATCCCATCGTTGCAGACTGATTTCTCTATGGGAATGAGAATGAGTGGCCTGCTTAGGGTAACATCAACTAAACTCCTTTCTTGGGCCAAATAAAGATCTTGTAGCAGTTTATTTCCCATTATCAAATTGGAGCAGTCTACTCTTAATCCCATTGCAGCTCTGGTAGCTAATGTAGCTGTACCTGATTTTCAGCTGTTAACTGGTTGTTTTGGTTTAGTGCCATATTTGTATTTTTTGCAGTTGTTTGTCCCTGCATTCTGTCTTTTGAATGTAATCAGTCTTTTAGCTTTTTGTTTCTGAATGTCTATATAGAAAATACTTCAGTTCATTATGCTACTATGTTAGCAAAGGAATTAAAATAGATTAAGGTATAATATATGAACATGGAATGAATTGAACTGATTTTGATAAAAAGTAATCTGATATTCTTTGGCAGATTATCAGAGGGTGGAAAACAATTGTTCATAAACATATGTTATCTAGATAGTCGTGCTGAGAATAATTTTGGAAGAAGTGTACCTGTAAAAATTTGGGCACTTAGAACAAATAAATAAGTACAAAATTCTATGTAGTCTGAGGAATTACAGATTTTATAACTTTATCCTTGAAAAACCTCTAGCTGTGAAATAAAACCAAAGGAAGCATTTCATAACAAGTTAAACATTTGTTATATTCATGAAGTTGTTCTGCTTGATGGTTTAAAAAAAAAAATTGTAATTATGATTAGACTTCTACAATATTTAATTGGTTTTGGTTTTTGAAGTAATAAGTACTTATTATTCTGTGTTCTGATATTTAGACAGTTTTAACTCATTTTTTCTACATTTGAAAATGTGTTACAATTTACATGAAGAAAATTTTAATGTCTTTTCTTGTTTGTTGTGTGTGTACTTAGAAGTGATAAGGTTTTAATTAATGTATTTCTTGGAACAGATGTACCAAGTCTAATATTAGATGATAGTGAAGATGAGAATGCTTCATCAATTTTTGAGACGAGCTGTCACTCAGGATCACCAAAGAAACAGTCATCAGCTGCTATACATAAACCCTACCTTCATTTTACAATGTGAGTGTTTTTCTAAATGCATATAACCAGATAGATAAAACCATGAAATTCTTGCATCAGGAGAGGAAACAAAGATTATCTTTTGCTTTGTGGTGGCAATGGTGTTCTGTAATAGAAACATGTAAGTGTATGGACAAGAGTTTTAGATACGTGAATGATCTTAGGAAAGGCCATATCCTAGACACAGTAATCAGAAATACTGTGCAACAGACAGGTGTAGCTTAGAAGTAAGGGTGTTAACAGCAATTCTGAATTGTAACAAGCCGTTTTGATTTGAAAGATTAAGAACTCGGAAGAGAGGTATGTAGGAATATTTTTGAGGGATTGTTTGCTTTTTCTTGGTCTAAAGTATTGTTGAGCTTCAGTGTATGCAGCTGTTTGGATGCATTATATAATTAATGTGTTCAGCATTTCTAACATCTTTTTTTCATTGTTTTTCATGGAAAGTTTTGGGAAAATGGGAATTCAGAAAGTCTGTGGAATTTGGATGAGTCTTTCCTGTATGAATTGGACTGGCTACAGTAATTAACAATAATAAACTAACATTTCTTTGTTTTGTATTAAGAATAGTTTTAGACTACTTTATGTGATGGGTTCTGCAGGGAGTTTGCTAATTAAAGAAAATGAGGTTAGGAAAACTGTTCAGTAGTAGTACTGTTTAGTAGAGCCATCTTGTGGAAAACTGCTAAAATTTTTGTGCTAAAGAGTGATACTAGAACAGCATTTACGGAAATCTAAGCTTAAACATAAGGATTTAAGTTCAAATAGTTTGAGGTACGTAGTCAAGTATTTTAATGCCAAATTTAAGCTTTTGTTGTGAGGGTGGGAGGGGGAACTCAAAACCAGAACAACAATATATGTTTGTGTGGATGTATGTCTAAATAAAATAATCTCGAAGAGTATGTTTATTTTTGTAAAGTATGTAAGCTTCCCTTAATGTATCTTTCTGAGCATTTTTGATTGCTATCTGTGTGTGTAACCTCCACCACCAGAACTGAAAAGCCAAACGTCAGCAATGTTCATAGCTGTTACAAAATACTTAACCTGAAATAAAACCAGCCAGTCTTGTTTCACTGCCCAAGCTGATTGATGTGCGGATAAAAATGCCTTAATGAGAGAAAATGCAAATTAATTAAAAAACTTTCAATAATCAATTTTCTATGAATGAAAAAGACTTTTAATGGAAAAACCTAATGCTTCTCTTTTCATGTCTCACTCCTCCCCAAAACAGGGCAAAACCCCCCAAAACAAACAAGCAAACGAAAAACCAAAAATCCTTGTATGGACTCCTTAGGATTTCTTCTCAACAGTGAAAACAAAAAATAAGTTTACCTTTGCAGTTTGTCGTTTAAAATCTTTCTTCTGTCTGGAAGTCTACTGAATAGAAGTGTATGAATATGCTAAAATAGAAGACGAATAGTGATTTTATTCAATCCTACTTCGGGTCCTATTTCTTAAAGTATTGAAATGTTAGGTGGTTCTTGGAAATCCTGGGTAGCACTATAAGGGATGAATATATTGACCTGGGATTCCTGAGGCTACTGAAGAGATGCTTTGGTAGTTAGGATGGAACTAGACATGATTAAATAGGTATCTTCACTGGAAGTCCATTAAGTCTTTTTATATGATCAAGGAATTGTTTTTAAATAAACTGCTTATAATCAAAGTTTGCATGAATTTAATATGTGCATAGCTTTGCACAGATGAGTTTGAATTAAATTGTTGTGAAATCAAAGAATAGACAAAGCTCGGGTTATTGAGACTTGGAGTAGTGTTGAGGTATACTAGAGTTAGTTGAATCTTTTAAGGGTATTGTAGGAAACTATTATCCATTACTGAAGGTCTTTTGGATTCTAAAAAAATCTTATTATATATATCCATCCATTAATAACGTCAGCATGTTAATTGTATTTTGTAACTGTTGTTTTGCTGCAGGTCAGCTTATCACCAGCCAACCTCTTACAGACCAAGATTACTGCTATCTGGAGAGAGAGGTTCGGGTCAGACTTCGCACCTTGCTCCAGCACTATTGCACACTCTTGAAAAATTCTCTGTACACAGGCTAGATCTGCCAGCACTTTATTCAGTCAGTGCCAAAACGCCTGAAGAATCGTGTGCACAGGTGACATTTCAGATTCTCTTGTAATGAGTAAATTATGTAATTCTGGAACAGGATTAGTTGCATCAATATAAAGGCAGCTAACTGGAACGTAACTCAAAAGCCAGGTTTTCATAGCCTCCTTCTATTTTCACGTTTAAGGGAAAGGGGTCTCTAGAGGGTGATTGAGATCTCTCTGCTGACTAGTGAGAGTAATTACATTTTTAACTTGCCCCCTCAGTCACATACCTAATGTCAAGTAAGCTTAATCTGCATATTCGGTTCCTGATTTTCATTTTATTAGCTTGTGTATGAATTGGTGTGCTGTGGTTCTAGGTTCATTTACTTAGTTTAAAATGTTTTAGGTTTCAAAACAGTTTGTGGTGGATTTTGGATGGATTGCAAACCAGTTGAATTTTCATCCTGATTGTTCAGTCTTAGCAAGTTTTTTAAAACATGACAAGTAGTTGTTTTGTAGTCTCCCTAGCACTTTGACATAAAATAATTGAATGATACAGCTAACAGTCACAAACACTTGTTTAGAAAGCCTTCATCATTAGAGAATTTTATGTTACCGGAACATTTGTATATAAAATACCACAAACATGAGTCATTTCCTAGTCCACAAGAATTTTATTACTCACAAGTGATAATAACAATTAGTTTCTTAGTTTAAATACTGCTGTTTCTTTTAATTAGATCTTTCGTGAAGCTCGAAGAACAGTACCAAGTATTGTTTACATGCCTCATATTGGTGATTGGTGGGAAGCTGTCAGTGAAACTGTGAGAGCTACTTTTCTAACTTTGCTGCAAGATATACCATCCTTCTCCCCTATATTTCTACTGTCTACCTCTGAGTCAATGTATAGTGAATTGCCTGAAGAGGTAAGTTTATTGTGGAAGGGGGCATTGTTAGAGAGGTGTGTGCTCTTCAGAATGCTTTGATCATGTAAAAACATTCTGTTTTGCACTGGTTTTCTAACTTAATTTAAAATATGTCAAACTGAAAATAAAGTATTAATTAAATGTTTCTAATTTTCTTTAATGAGGGATGTACGTCCATATTACCGATTTTCATAATTGCCATGCTACTTTGCTGAGAAGACAAAATTGTTCATTTTGTCAATTGTTCATTTTGACAAATTACTCCAGTGTGATTAAGTGCAGATTTAGTCTAAAGGCCTAACCTTTAGCTTTATATCCTCTGAGGTTAAGGATGGGGGAGGGGAGTTGCTATTTTTTCCTTCAACATTTTCTTTGATTTCTTTTTTTTTTTTTTTCCTCCTGCCCATTCTCTTCTTTTCACTGCAGAGTTGGCCATTGTTAGGATCATGGGATACCTCAAGTTTAGTTACTACAGAAAATTCAGTGAGAATTACAAGTATTTTTTTTTCCTAGGCTGTGTACACAGCTTTGGGTGGAGTTCACTATCTTCTCTCCTGTGGCTAATTTTGAAAAGTTTGTGACTAGTGTTTTAATATGGTCATTAATAATGTATTTTTGAGTGGGGGCTCAATTTTCATATGGCTTTTTTTTTCTTTTTTAGGTGAAATGTATTTTCAGAATCCAGTATGAAGAGGTTTTTTATATTCAAAGACCAAGTGAAGAAGACAGATGGCGATTTTTCAAAGGGTTAATTCTTGATGAGACAGCAATGCCCCCACCAAGAAGGAAACAGGCTGGTAAACTAAGTTACAGTAAACCCAATAATAATGTGATCTGAATGTTTTCTTTTGTGATATTTTGCTTTTTCAAAAGGTGTGGGTAAATGACAGTTAGTGTAATTAGCATTTGACAGTGTTAATCTGTGCCCAGAATAAATTTCGTGCATTACAGTTACCAGTTTTGGAAAATGAAGAGCTGTGGGGTTAAGGATGCAGTGATAGATCGATGAGGCAGATTAAATATATAATGAAATTTAGAGTGGCATAATCCCAAGAGCCACTGTGTTGTTAATATTTCCGTTGTCTGACTTCGTGTTTTTTCCCTAGCTCTTCGTGCTCTGGAAGTTCTTCCTCTTGCATTGCCATGTCCCGCCCGTGAGCTGTCAGAAGCAGAAAAACAGCGAATGGAGGACCAGGAAGAGAACACATTGAGAGAGCTGCGGTTGTTTCTCAGGGATGTTACCAAGAGGCTGGCCACAGACAAACGCTTTAACATCTTCAGCAAACCGGTGGATATTGAAGAGGTCTTGTTTCAGTAATGTGCAAACAATGAAGTTGAAACTATTAGAAAAAGAATATAAATTAAAAAAAGGAAATGGATACATTAATAAGAAAAATAGATGTTTGATCCATGATCTTTCCAATCTAAAATGCTGATTTTTAGCTGATGAGATAGTCACAGCCTCATCTGTGATGCAAGGAGTTGGAGCATGTTCTTTGGCTATACCAGTGACCTACTGAAAAACCTTGTGCATTCCTGTCAATTTTATAACTGAATTCAGCATTTAAAAATGCTACTACTCCTATCCCTACCAGTGCTCCTGAAATATTTGAAACCATAAATATAATTCTTTAATAAAAGCTTTTACAACATTGTAATCCTATAGGCATGCTAATATTGGGAAAGTGATCTGTGTTCTATAATGTATTCAGCATTAATGGTATTGTTGAATAATTTCAGCAGTAATGCTTGTGGATGCCATTAATCACAGATGGTAGCACATTATAAGGCATTAACTGGTCGATTATGGAGTGTGCACACCTAACTGATGAGACAGTTCGATCTGCAAATCTATTTTCAGGTGCTGCTATATGAATAGGTTTGTGTTTGGCCTGACTTTGAGATCAGATGCTGGCCCACTGCAAGCTTTGCAAGCTTGCTAATAAAAAAAAAAAAAAAGCTTAATTGTTTCCGAAGAGAAGCATCTCTTTTGGAAGACATTAAGAGATGAATGTGGGACATTAGAAGTACAGCATTGTAAAAAGCAGATTTGCAGTGTAAATTCCATGCAGGATGGAACAGGCATCTTTTATGGGCCCATGCAGTCCTCTCTTAATTTGAGCTTTCCATAGTGTTCTGTAGCTGACTGTTTTTGAAAGACTGAGAAGAGCTCTTTAACGTGGCAACTTACAGTGTGAGCGTGGTCTGAGCAGTAACTTCGTTTGATTTTTTTTTTTTTTTTTTTTTTTTTTAAATGAAATGAAACTGCTTGGGAGGTCTGTTATTGTAGGAGACTCTTCATCCTCGTAGTAAAGGCAGTTTCTTTCCCCAAAGAACTTGCGGTCTAAACTTACGTGAAGAAAGAACAAATTACCTTCTGTGTTTTGTAGATGGAGAATCRAAATGTGAATTTGTTATTAAAGACTTGCCAAAAACCCTGCTAATATATCACAGCACTAGAAATTAAATGTAATCCTTTTCGTCCTGCCTGGTGCATTTAAGCACAGGACTTTCTTTCCTTTTCTACAAGAGCCTGTCTGCTTGACTTTCTGAGAAAATGTGTTAAGTTCATTCCACTCCTACTTGTGTTGCAGAGAATGCTGCTACGTGATAAGTCAAGGATTTTCCTGACTAATTCAGCAGCAATGTTTACAGTTTCCAGTGAAGATTCTTTCTGATGATGTGCTAACAAGAAAAGGAAGCCATGGCTTGGCTTTCCAATCACTGAACCAGTTATCATCATGGTTCCATAGAGGGAGACAAAAAGAGAATTTTTGCCATTTTAATTTTTCGTCATAAATTTCAATGTGTATATTTAAGGAATTAGGTGATAGACTGCTGTACACTGAAGTAATGCATTAATGTTAGTTTATGTTGTAATATATTTTTGTATGAATGTCTACAGATACTTTATTTAAAAAAAAATTCTTGTGGAGCTGTTATGGCTTGATCTGAATATGTATTTAACTCTTCAGTATTTTGGCAGCTACCATCATACGTGGGTGATTTCAAAAGAAAAAATGCAATACTGTTTCTGAGGCTGCCAGTATTTTTCATTGATTGTAATCTTAATCACATTGAAACATTCAAGTATAGGTTTTTTTTCCTTGAAGTAAATAACAAATTCATAGGGGTTTTTTTTTTTTTTTGGTGAACTTTGTTACAGCAGCTGTGCTGATACATTTGACTATCAAGCTTGAGCCCCTTATGGTACCATTAATTATGTTAAATACTTTTTAGTGTACCCTAGTGGTTGCTAAATCTCCAGTTACGAGCTAAGCTCATAGTAAGCTGTGAGCTCTGACACAAGGCCTTCTCTTTAGACTGCCCTTCTGTACAGTCAGTCTAATTTCTTCAATCAATAAAACCTGACTTTTTTTGTTGAACAAGTGATTGAAGGAACTATTCAATAGAAGATATTTAAAAGCTGATAATTTGACTGTTCCGTTTAATGAGAACTTTACCTACAAGGTGACCAAAATATAGCTTCCCTAGTTTTTCCTAGGGTTTTGAGTTAAGCTGGTTGTTTTTGCCTTTCTAGCCCAAGACAGTGTTATAACACTATTTAAAAAAAAAAAAAAAAATCAGTCTAAAGAAAATCAAAAATACATTTATGCTAAAATGTTTTGCCTCAAAAATACCATTAAATTAATTTTGAAAGGTAAATTGGTGAGCTACTGAAGAAGTAGCAGCTTTGGAAGTCCTGTGTTTTATTTAGTCTGATAAAACTTCCCTTGTCAACATAAATTTGTTTGGAAATCAAAATGTTTAGTTAATGTATTAGAGTTAAGCATGTGGAATGAATAAGAGCATAAAGATGTGAAATTGGCAATGTTCAAATGGAATGCATATGGTCCTGTGTCATTTCTGTATGCTGTTTGTTTATAGGTTTCAGATTACCTTGAAGTTATCAAAGAGCCAATGGACCTATCAACAGTCATAACCAAAATTGATAAACACAACTACTTAACAGCCAAGGATTTCCTAACAGATATTGACCTGATCTGCAGCAATGCATTGGAGTACAATCCAGACAAAGATCCTGGAGGTAAGGACCTACTTCGTTTTGGCCTACCTAAACCCATAAGCCTGGTATTTAATCACGTATTTGGTTACTATTCAGGCATTTAAATATACTGCATGCTATGTGATAATTAGGATAAGCAAGTCCTAAGGGTCAGTGCTTTTAGTATTCTGAGGCATGTGGTGCGCTGGGGAACATTATAAGAGCAGGAGAACTACAGCATTCAGAGTTGTTTTCTAATAAGTTAGGTTTTGTAGTTCCTTTTCAAATTTGATAGCTCCTTGTCAGGGAATAGACTTTGTACATGCAATGTAATTTGGAGAGCTCTGTAGAGAATCCTGCACACAATCTGGCAGTGGCCTGCTTTATTTCCATATCAGCTTAGAACATGAAATTCACACACAGAAATTAAGAACTATGTATTTGGGGATAGAAATAAACCAGGATAAATCATGGAATCATAGAATGGTTTGGGTTGGAAGGGACCTTAAAGATCATCTAGTTCCAACCCCCTGCCATGGGCAGGGACAGCTTCCACTAGATCGGGTTGCTCAAAGCCTGGCCTTGAAGACGTCCAGGGATGGGGCATCCACAACTTCTCTGGGCGACCTGTTGCAGTGCCTCACTACCCTCATAGTGAAGAATTTCTTCCTTATATCTGATCTAAATCTGCCCTCTTTCAGTTTAAAGCCATTACCTCTTGTCCTATCACTACAGGCCCTACTAAAAAGTTTGTCCCCATCTTTCTTATAAGCCCCCTTCAGGTACTGGAAGGCTGCAATAAGGTTTCCCCGGAGCCTTCTCTTCTCCAGGCTGAACAACCCCAACTCTCTCAGCCCGTCTTCATAGGAGAGGTGCTCCAGCCCTCTGATCCTCTTTGTGGCCCTCCTCTGGACTCGCTCCAACAGGTCCATGTCTTTCTTATGTTGGGGGCCCTAGAGCTGGAGGCAGTACTCCAGGTGGGGTCTCACGAGAGCGGAACAGAGGAGGAGAATCACCTCCCTCAACCTGCTGGTCACGCTTCTTTTGATGCAGCCCAGGATACAGTTGGCTTTCTGGGCTGCAAGCACATGTTGCCGGGTCATGTTGAGCTTCTCATCGACCAACACCCCCAAGTCCTTCTCCTCAGGGCTGCTCTCAATCCATTCTCTGCCCAGCCTGTATTTGTGCTTGGGATTGCCCCGACACATGTGCAGGACCTTGCACTTGGCCTTGTTGAACTTCAAGAGGCTCACATGGGCCCACCTCTCAAGCCTGTCAAGGTCCCTCTGGATGGCATCCCTTCCCTCCAGCATGTTGACCACACCACACAGCTTGGTGTCGTCCACAAACTTGCTGAGGGTGCACTCTATCCCATTGTCCATGTCGCTGACAAAGATGTTAAACAGCGCCGGTCCCAATATGGACGCCTGAGGAATGCCACTCGTCACTGATCTCCACTTGGATCTCGAGCTGTTGACCGCAACTCTCTGAGTGCGACCATCCAGCCAATTCCTTATCCTTATCATCAGGCAAGGAAGTCAGTTGCAGCTGATTAGGAGAGATTAGAAGATATTGTCTTGACAAAGTGTGATGGGATGCTTTCAATTAAAATGGAATTTGTAGATTGAAATGCATATAAAAGCTGTTCACGCTCAAAACTAAGGAAAGAACATCTTGTGTACTCTTTGCTAGGGTTGCCTTATAGTGTACATTGCCAAAAGAAAGCCTTTCTGTTGGCAGCTTCCAGAGTCACCAATAAAACCACAACAAAAACAAAAGCACCCTTTTAATGTAGTTGTATTTAATATAAGTGATACTTGGAAATCTGGGTCTGTCTGCAAATGTAGTTCAATGTGTTAAAAAGTTTCTTATTAAATCTTGTGAAATCATTTTACCAGGTTGAAGCCTGATTTTCTGTATTTTTCTTGCTTCTCAAGTTTTTGATTTTCTGAGGCATTTGCAAGTGTCTCATGTGTGGACTAGATGCAGTATAGTCTGGTCAAGTAGTTACGCTTGTTTTTCACATTTGCCTTTTGAACACAGTGCTGGTTCATATCTGTAGAAAATAAGCTTTATTCAATTTATGATGCATTTTGTTTTACAACTAAAAAAATGCAAAAGATTTTCTATCTTCTTGATAACGTACTTTTGAGGACTTCTAATGTGTAATTGATGTGAGCTAATCAAAGCCCTTGATGGACACTTGGGATTCTGAGTGTCTCTGAAGAGCACCTGTTTAGAAGATGAGGACTACGAGACATACCTCCTGCATGCAACTGACCTGTGTTTGTGACTGGGCTTTGGGAAAAATTGGCATTAACATACACCCTTTGTTCTCATTTTTAGGCCATTTGAATCTGTGGGCTTGGTTGTTTAATTCTAGGAAATGTAGTCTGAAGAAGTTTTTTAAGTTTCAGAGCAGGTGTTATGGGACTACAGACTTCTAAGGTCAGATCTGCTCAGGATCATAAACAACATGAGTCGCAGGTTCAGTGTGGCAGGAACATAAAATAGCAAAGACAGCTTGGGGAACATTTAGTGGCAGAAGTTTTCATTGAACTTGTCCAAAGTGGAAGAGTCTTAAGAAATATATATAGGGAACCAAAATAGGGACATTTTAGTTTTCCTTGCTGTCAGGACTGAGCTGGGATAAATGGATCTGGCTATTTCTAGGTTAAGTTTTGGACTGAAGTTTCTCATCATTGAGTAGGTAATGAAAGATAGTTCTGTCCTCTGTGTTGTCAACAATTGATGATGTATTGCTCTTCTGGCACGCAAGAATTCTTGAGCCTTTGTATGAATACACTGCTGAAACAGCACATCGTGTCTATTCTGAGTAAGCATTACATGTTCAGATGCATTAACTGAATATTAACCTATAAATGCTCACGTTCTTTAAAGCTGGGCATATATGCTTGCCTCTGCTTCATGCTTGAATTTGAAGAAGAATCATACTGTATCTGCTTCTGCCCTGTCGTTCACTTGGAAAAGCAATTGGAGTACCAGACTACCTGGTTTTATATGCAGTACAGATATACAAAACTGGCTTCTTTGGTTTTTTTTTCCTGGTACTTTGCTATAAAATTTCAGATAAGTTATATAGTAAGGTAGGGTTTTTTTCTTTCCCTCCATTGTTTGACCAGGAAATGTTCTTAAAGGCATGGAAACATAACCATTGTGTCTTAGACATAATAGTATTTGCCTCTTTGAAGCACTGTCTGTGGGAAAGTCTTGCCCATCACAGGATATGAGGAAAGCAGTAGTTCAATCACATACTCTTTGATTTGATTTTTTTCTTTTTTTTTCTTTTTTTTTCCCCTCTTTCTTTTGCGAGGGTGTCTTAAACTTTATTATCTGACCAACTTTTTAAAGTCTAATATCGCAAAATTGCATCTGCAGAGAATGCAGTGTGTTTTTTGTGATCATAAAACATAATGCTTCACAAATATATGTGGGTAAAAATTTCTAGTTTCCAGTTGATTTAAGTGGCGGTAGATTTCCCCAGAAAACAGGGCTCATTTGAGCTGGATATTGGATATTCTTTTTCACTCAGCAGTTTTTCCAGCTGTAAAATTTGCCGTTTCTAGAATTATAAACCTTGTTTAATAAATGTTCAATGATATTCTTAATTGTTGTCTTTAGTGATTATTAAAACAGATTAAATCTGCTAATTGTATAATATGTGGTAGACATTAATGTTGATGTTCGCTGTTGAAGTACCTCCATCAACTGGAAGAAGTAATTCAGTATGGATGAATTGACAAATTAAATATGTTTGTGCTAAAAGCAAACAATGAGTGTTGTAGGTTTCATTGAAAAGCAACATTCTATATGTCAATTTTCTCCACATATGGGCTTACTTAGTAAGTTATATTACTTTTCAAATTTCAACAGCATTGGAATAATTTCTTTTGTGTGTTTCAAAGGTATGGGAACTGGTCTTCTCTGAAAAAATTTTTTTTTCATGACTTACATTTAGGCTTCCAGTGTGGGCAATATTTTTTGTCCTGTTCCCCAAATAGACATGAAAATGTAGCAAACTCGAAGTTTGTTTCTTGCCTGTTTTTCTGAATGGATTAAAATGAGAAACATCTATTCAATATAAGCACTAAAGTAATCTTTTAGCACAATTTTGAATTTTCTAGTGGTTGTTAAATAAAAATTAAGCAATAATTTAAGGTTAAAAAAAAAAAACAGGGGAGGAATATAACCAAGCCAGGTCTACCTTACAGATTCAGGAGATGTCCAGTGTGATTTTGCAGGCAGTATAATTGTATGAATGTTCCTAGACCCCAGTGGGTAAATTCATTCCTGGACAAGTCTCTTGTTACTTTTGGGACCTCTCTGCACTGTACTCCATTATACTGTGTAGACCTGCCTGTGGAAACTGGCTACAGCTGCTGATTCGAGCAAGTTTCTAAGGATTGCAAGTTGATTTAGGTGTGTTCATCATTCACTGTTTGTATTTGTTTATAAATGCCACTATTGATTAAAGTAACAATTTGTTCTTCTGAAAACTTCTGTATCTCTTAAATAGCTGGGTTGTGATTTTTGATCATGCTATGGTATCGATCCATCTACAWCTTCATACATTTGTAATATTTCCCAGTTACTTGTCTATATCAGTGTTATAATATACAATACAGAACAACATAGAAATGGTAAAGAATTTACATAGTTGTGATAAAATTAACAAGAGTGCTGTTCTGTTTTCTAGATAAAATAATTAGACATAGAGCTTGTACTTTGAAGGACACTGCTCATGCTATCATTGCTGCTGAACTGGATCCAGAATTTAATAAGATGTGTGAAGAAATCAAGGAAGCGAGAAGAAAAAGAGGTATGTTTAACTTCTTTTATCATAACACAACATATATGGGATAGAAAACAGAATTTACAAATGTCCATATAAAAATTTAAATTTAAGATGAAACATAGAATGCATGTCAGTCTCAGGCAATGTTGAAGGATGACTGAGCTTGAAACTTGTCTACTTTTTCCAACTATGTGAGCTGGTCCGATAAAGCACCATCCATCTTTACATAAGAAGGATGCATTGCCTATTGGTACTAAAAGTATTGTAGAACATGGTGAAGAGATAAATGTTGGGATTGCTGTACTAACTGAAGAAGTAGTGAAACCAGAGCTGTATTCTAAAAATGCCATGTAATGCAGTGTAATAACAATTACGATTAGAGAGMCTGGCATTTCAAACAGTGGATTTTCAGTTCACCCTGGCATGTGCACAAGTGTACTTCTGATGATAATCATTGATTTTTTGGATTAAGAAACAACTATTACATCCACATTGAGGGGAGCATGAGGTTGAAATTCTAATAGTCCAGAATCAGGAGATATAGCCCCCTACATTGGAGGACATCACTGACTTAGTTTTGTTTAAATCAGTGCAGTTGTTTTCAACTTGTAGTCCCATAGACCTCCAGTCACTAACGTAGTTTTGTTTAAATTAGTGCAGTTGTTTTCAACTTGTAGTCTGTGGACAGCTTCTAAAGTGATCACAAAAGGTAATCAAAAGCCCAAACATATGGCCAGTAGGGGTCTGTTTACATGAAAGATTCTGTACCTCCATGGAACATTTTTAAAGGTCTGAAAATTAAAAAAGGTTGAAAATCACTGAACTATAACATTAGAACAAAATTTCATGCTGATTTAGGGATTACTGATTTCAATAATTCCAGCTTTACCTTGGCAAGTTGTTTCCTGCTTTGCCTCCTGCTTTGGTAAAAAACTGCATTATTTGATTTCTAGGTTGAATTTAGCTGGTCTTAACTTATAGCTGCTGGTTCTTGAAATACTTCTGTCAGTAGATTGAAGACCCTTCATTAATAAATTTCTTTGAACTATACAAGTATCTGTAGGCTTTCTCTTCTTCAGGTTAAAACAGATAGAATTCCTTTTATTTAATGGTTGGACTCGATCTCAAAGGTCTTTTCCAACCTAAACGATTCTATGATTCTATGATTTTCCCATTCAGTCATGCTTTTTTTTGTCTAATTCTGTACAAGCTTCCAATGTGTGTCTTCAATTGCGGATAAGAGAACCAACTGTAATTCACTGTGGTTGTAAAATAGAACTAATATAATGCCTTCATTTCTCCTCTGTACTTTTCTATTAGAAGTATAAGAATATTCACAATTCTGGCCTTAGTGTCATGCTGAGAGCTATGCTCAGTTAATTATCCATTATGAGTCCCCCATGATTGTTAAAGGTTATTGCTTCCGAGGTTAAAGTAACTGTTTGTAAGAGCTCTTTGTTACAGAAAGTGACTATATAGCTTGTAAGTCCCTCCTTGCAGGTTTCCCAAGAGTTAACTGGAATGCTGCCCTTCTTTTTGTGGCAGTGACCAAGTAATATATATTTCTGGGGATAAAACCTGCAGACCCTGTTAAAAGAGGTGGGTTTTCAGAAGTCATAATTAAGGCTGATGGTGTCATGCAGTGAACTTGTTAAATCAGAAAAAGAAGATATTATTGGTATCAGATGCTGGTTAGTGGACCTTCAGATGTAGGTGGGTGACTAGCAGTACCAGTTTGTGGGTGACAACAGCTCACAAACAACAATGGACAGATTTCAAAGTGCATTCTAGGCATTGGCATGGAAACTGTTACAGTGTCACAGGTACCTGCAAGTCACATTTCAAAGATGCTCACATGGACCACATTGTGGTGGTTTCAAGAACAAATGAGCTCTGCAGTTGGTCCAGCTGCAGAGTGTGGAAGGCTAAGATCACTTGCTGGATTAGCAAGGACAGAAGATTTGGAATGCATGGAAGAAACTTTTTTAAATTAACTGGTTATGAACGAAGAAAAATATATCAAGCTCTTGAGGTCTGAGGAAACCTCATGCTGTAAGGCAAACACAAGAGATTGTCCTATCCCTGGATCAGGAGTTGTGTCAAAGATTGTGGTGTAGAACACCAAGAAGATGGCACTGCAGGCACGTAGTCTTGGCACTGGTCATTGTAATGGATGGAAGGGATGTGAATGCTGACCAACCTTGCCATTACTCCCATTTTGCCCTACAGAATATGCTCAGCAAGACAGCAGATCAGCAAAATCACAGTGCATCTGTTGGTCTAGACTTCGACATGTACCCTGTTTTGGAACATTTTGGACAAGGGATGACAAAGGCATATACTTGCATTTTCTTCTTTTGATTGGATGTCCACAAGGTTATTAAGGGATTTCTGGTTTCTTCTTTGGATTGATTACGAGATGGTCAGGTATAGAAGTGATCTCCGGATCTCCCTCCTTCCCCTCTGCTTCATAATAAGAGTATATTTTGAAATAATGGAATGTTTCAATGAGGAAATACTTGAGGAAAACTGTGTAGGCAGTGTAAACTATGCCTTTTGCTGTCCAAAAGCTTTGTGCAACTGGTCACTTAAATGCAAGGGTGGTTGCTCATACCAGGCTGTTTGCCTGAGTGGAGCTACCCGATGAAATCATGCTGAATTGGGCAGCCAGACTTGACCTGTATGAGACCAGCCTGACCAATGTAGGAGACAAAGTGGTGGGGAATTGGATCCTTAAATACTTCTTTTTAATATCAACAAGAGATGTCCAAGCGAGGTCTTAAACGAATGTTGAGACTGAAGTCACAGTGAGCGTACTTCACTGTATGATGTACAGCAAGCTTTTCTTCAGCTCAGAGTACCCTAAGCTTCTCTTTTCATCTTCCTTTAAAAGTGCCAGACTGGCATGTATACACTCTGACGGGGGGGGAAAAAACACCATTCCGTGTCCACATTTCTCTGCGTATATGTCAGGACTCAGCTTGATGAAGGACTACCTTCAAGCCTTACCAGAGTTAAAATTCTTAGCTTGCCAACAGCACTCTTGTGAAAGAAGGGCAATAATGCAGACAGTGGAACTATGGAAAAAAAAGTCCAGGTCATGAGAATCTACTAGTGGTTCTTGGACTGAATATAAAACTTGTATTAATACTTGCTAAGAAGAGGTCAAGGTAGTGTTGCAGGCACAGATCGAGTCAGAGTGGGTGGCTGTGGCCATCAGAAAGGAAATTTGTCTTCTGACAAAAAGAACATGCCCCGTACTCTGTTGGATCTTGGCCAACGTTTTCTTGGCTACATTTGGAAAGACTTCAACATTCAACATGAGATTTGGATGGAATCGAGCAAGCTGATCTGCATGAGGCCTCTAATAGATTCTCTGGAAATGTTATGAAGTGTTTCTGTCTACAATCACAGAGAAGTCTGGAAGGCAAGTGACACATACTGTAGGCTTTTTAATCTTCACCTAGTTGAAAAGCCATTGATTTTTCTGAATTGTGCCATGTATTAGCTCTTAATTTATTTCCAGGATACTGAAGATGAGGGTTAAGGCTAAAAAGCTCCATATCCATTTTCTTCACAATTCTCTTGGCAAGTTATTTAGCAATCTTACATAGTTTTAAAATGCAAGGTATTTTCTACACCACTTTCTTTTTCCACAACTTTTCTGTTTTTTTGACAGGTATGCATGCCATTTTTATTTAGTCCTGAGACTGGTGACCAATCTCAAAAGTAGTACTGCAGTGTTACAGAATGATAAACTGTATAATAAAATTAATATCTAGAAGTTAAACTAGAATTTCTTGTTCTTGTATTACTGAAATGAGGTGCTGTTGATGAAAGATGGTAAATTTAAGGATAACAACTTCTAAGTTGGTAAATTAAGAACAATATATGCTAGATTATTGGAATTTGCAGCTTCTTGTTGAAACCATCAGATAACAAGGTAGAAGTGGTGGATGTTTTGAGTAATGAAATATGTTTGATAGCAGTTTAAAATATTTGTATTGGTACCTAGAAATTTATGCTGTAACTATTAACTGTTAAGTTCTGCATCCATCAGTTTTAGAGCTTCTTGTTTTAGAGCACGTGATTCTGGTTACTATTGGAGACATGATATGACATTTTGAAGACTGTTTTAGTGGATGGATAGGAAATTCTAGTTCACAAATATGAAAATTCAGAGATTCGTTTATGTCTTTAAAATGTGCTTAACCAATATGAAAGTTTGCATTTTTAGAATTTAGTTAAAAACCCTATGAAATAGTAGAAGCTATGAGATGAACTTATGTTACAGAAAGCAAACCAGACCTTTTGTTAAAAGCAGAATCGCATTTTCTTAATCTAGGAGCTCGTATTGACTCTGAAATGGATCCATTTTACATAACGTAGATCATGGTGACAATAGAAGGTTTTTATTAAGATACTGTTTTTGATAATGGCATACAGTGCCGTTATGAATTGCCACTTATTTTAAATCATTGTTTAAAATTAGGAAAAATTGAAACTGTCAATAAGAATTCGCTTTATAGAGCAAATGTGGATAGAAGAGTGCAATCTTTGGGGACCCAAGTGTGAGAGACAGTCATATTTTTCTAAGCCGTCAGAGCTGACAGTTTTAAGATCATGCAACCAGTAAGTTATTTTGCCGGTAGAAAACAAATATTCTTGATTCTAATCTTTGTTTTGCATGTCCAGATAAATGCTAATTGATGTGTTCTTATTGCAGTATGGTATTCCAAGTTTCTTTTTAAATTCAGTAGTTCTATGCAGCTTGGTTTATTTAAATAGGTATGGTTATCTTCTGTATGCAGGCTTATCAGTAACAGCAGAACAAATAAATCCTCATGGTTCCACTGTACGGAAAACAGAAGCTAGAGTTGAAGAGGCTTTTCGGAACAAACAAAAACCCACAATGGCGGTGTGGCCCAACTCTGCAAATAAATGTGCATGTGAGTACCTTGGGTGATAATTGTGGAAAATTAGAGGTACTTCCAATGGCAAACATTTCAAATGTGTCCCTACTACTCTTTACTGATTATTTCCAGAAGTAATTTTAGGTATGGAACACGTGGAACTTTAGGAAATACTCTTTTTCTGACTACATGAAATATCTACCCAAGAAGTTGTAAAGAAGCAGGATTTCTGTTTTTGTGATAAAGAATAACTGCTTTTCTAACATAATATGAGTATTACATTTTTGTAAAAGACTATTTTCAGTATAAGACAACTCTGATCCAAGGAGAAAATCACTTTTATCTGTTTGGTAAGTGTTAAGATTTGTTTACTCTGTGTGTGTATTCACAGGTACGTACCTACACGTTGCTTCATACTCTCTCATATGCACTATAGTTATTCACTTCCTATCTTCAGTACATACAGTATCATGCTAAAGGTTAGAAAAGAGATTACAAATTTAACTGTATTTTCCTTTATGGCACCTGGTTTTTAATAGTCAGTACCCATTATTAGAGGATGTTAAGATACTCTTGCTGCAGCCTACTGGATTAGTCCAATTAATTGATCAAAATCTCTAGATTTGTGAGGAGTGACTGTTTAACTGTGGTGAGGTAATCAGAGGCACTGCTAATTATTTTCAAGAGGTTAGTTGATTAGAACAGGTAAATACACAACAGATATTTTTGTTATAAACAAAGACTATAAAAGAAAGTGAGTATGAGGGATATACTGATAGTTGTGCATGGCTTTCCTCCTGAAGATGTGGAATCCATTATTAATATATTATTAATAGCATTATCAATTATTGCTTAATAGGCAAACTGGTAGATTGGAGCTCACAGATTTTCACTGGTCTTTGTGCTCTCCTTCATGGTGCTTTTCCTTGATGAGAAAGAGTTTTTTAGGCATGGTGATAACTGCCCAGCAATGAACATTGTTTATATATGAATGATAGTGTTGATGTCAAATAGTTTAATTAATTAGAGGTGTATGGTTTTATTTCCTGAAGCTGTAATTTCTTCCGTTAAAGGAATTAAAGTCAATTGTAGAGAGTTATGGCTTGAATAAATTGTTATATAATAAATTGATGATGTGGGTCCAAGCTGTTCTTTATTCATTTGGCAGCTTGTGCAAAAACAAAGAGAGGAGGGGAAGGATTCTCAGGTTTTTTTTTTTGTTTGTTTCTGATTAAATCCAAGATGGAGATTCTCACTCTGGCTGATCTGCAGAGCACTTTCCAGGCTCTGCATGCTGTGCAACAGATGGTAGGGTTTATAGACCTCCAAGCCAGATGTCTCTTGGGGAGAGAGATAGCCGTTACTGGTGACTTGTATAAAAAGAACCTCTGGTACCTCTGCTCTCTTCTCCACCTAATGTTGTGGATGCAGTGGCAGTTGTTTGAAAACTTGAGCCATCGACTGAAGGAAACTGCCAGCATTTCTGTATGTAAACAAAAAAGAGATTAGTGTTAAGGCACTGTTCCTGCTAGTATTTTGGTGATTTAGGTTGGAAGGCAAGAAAATTTGAGGCTTAATAGTGTTTGGGACTATGATCAAATGAAAATCTGCCTTTTAACGCTGAGTCTGGGAAAGGTGGCTGGTCCAGGAGGGATGTGATGCATCTAGTAATCAAGAGAGAACCAGGAATTGATGAGCAATCAGAAATCTGCAGAAGGAATTCAAGTAGTACATGGGCACACTTAAAGATGGATGCAGTAAGTTCAGTAGAGACTAGAAACTAGGAAGAGATACAGAAGGGTCTTAGAAGGATGTTTGGAGGAAGGCGCTGGAGTAAAGTGAGAGCAGAACTGAGCAAATTGTAGGGAGCTTGTATAGCAGCAAATTATATGGTGGATTGTGATTGTAAAGATGGAAAAAACAAGTTTAGAGAAGGGATTTCTGAACAGAGATGATTTTAGAGATAGAGTGGAAATTTTTTTATGGTCAAGAACTAAGATTTTTTTTTTTTTTTTTTTAAAGATTAAAATGTGTTACACAAACAGAGTAACAAGGACAATGATTCATATATTTTAATTACACAGGATAAAAACTGTACTTTCCAATTAATAATTCTGAAAATCTTCCTTTTTTTCTGCTATTTGAACTTGAATTAATTTTTTTCTTTAGATAAATCTAAGGAGAAAATCACCAATCATAACTTTATTTTCCTGATTAAATTATTTTTTTTAGGAGCTTTGTTTACAGAATTTTAGAAGATAGCTGCAAAAAGGTCAATTCAGATGAAACGCTTGAGAACCCTAAAGGAAATTATTGTCAAGCATCTTCTCTAAAACCAGAGCAGACTACAGACAGGGCAGCAGCCCTGTTTTAATGCCCTGTTCACTGTTCAGAGCTAGTATAATAGAGAACATGAGTTAGTTGATCATGTCTTGGTTTGTTTTCTGAGGTTATGTATTTTGTATGAAACTTTATTTAGTTTTTTAGTTACCTATTATTTTGTGATTTATTTAATTTTTCTAGTGTATTTTAGATTTTTTTTTGAAATTTGATTAGACCAGATGGGCTATCAGAAATGTAGCACAGAATAGTTGTTCGATTTGAAGGCATGGTGATACGCGTTCCTGAGTTAGATTTAATCTGCAACTTCCATTTCTCTTGTTGAAGGTACACCTGTGGTGGATGGTGTATCACGGTATAGATAAGTTCTAAAAGTATTGCATTACTAGAAGTTGCTGAAAATCCTGCTTCTGCCACAGATAATTTAAAGTATTTCCATATTGACTGTGTATTTTGAGGAAAGAGCAAGTATTCTGGTGGGAACTTGGAATGGGACATAGGTCAAAAGCCTGATATAAGTAGTTGTGTGATCATAGAATCACAAAATTGCTGTGGTTGGAAGGAACCTCTAGTCTAATTCCCCTGCTCAGAGCTGGTTGCTCAAGGCTGTGTCCAGTTGTGTTTTGAATATCTCCAAGAACGGAGGCTCCATGACATGCCTGGGAAACATCTTCTAGTGCTTGGCCACTCTCACAGTAATTTCTTTTTCTTAATTTTGAATTGAATGTCTTGTATTTCAATCTGTGCCCATTACCTGCTGTCACTGAGCACCGATGAGAAGGGTCTCATTTCTCCTTTGTATGTACGTGTGTGGAAAAGGAAACTACCAGCGATGTGCAGTTTGGTGTGTCTGGTAAATTAATCATTGCTAAGTGGTTTAGATACACGTTAGCACATAAAACGTTAGCATCTCTTTAATTATTGGGATGCTGTATAGTAAAACTTTGTCCTACTGCTCTGTTTTGCCAGTAGATGGAGTATGTTGCATATTATTTTACTGTCTTGCAGTTGCTTCCTTTAGTGTTACATATAAATAAACCGTATGGGGAAGATTTGGTTTTACATTCTTATCTTTTTTTGCAGTATTTAACAGTAATATATTGTAGTGATAGACTGCAGATTTTATGTTTTCTTCATAGAGAAGATGTCTTTTATGCTGTATGATAAATATGATAGCTGTGAAAATGGCATTTGGAGCAAATAAGAAAATTAAAATATTTTGTGTTATGTGAAGTATTAAAAATATAAGTTTTATACAAAAGTCATTTTATGAAATATGAAGTAAACACACCGCTAACTTTTCCCAATAACTGAAGTGATTAGCGGTCTCTATAGAAGGAACTGTAGGGAGATAAGCAAGGATATAAAAAACTGCTGCAGAAAATGTAGTTCCTAAATAAATAAGATTTTGTGCACCTTTTTGTGGTGTTTTTTTGTTTGTTTTTGTTTTGTTTTTTTTCCTCTAAATGATGATCTTTGCTATCATACGAAACTATGTGTTTCTGCTTTACAATGGAAAGGATGTTTTGTTTTAACAGGAGTATTTTTAAAAAAGATTTTTAGAAAGAAAAGGTCTTTTGTTCATAATATTTCTCAGAAACCGTTTTATTCTCAGTCTTTGTCTGATTTTCATCTGTTTAGTCTCTTTTCTTTGACCTCTGATACAGTGGTGTCAGTGATCACTGTACTTCAGGCATTTTATATGACTACAGTAATGCCTTATCAAAGGACATGGCATACCAGATGCCATATGGTTTTTATTATTTTAACTATTTTCTGCCTTTTGGACTAGTTTTGAATTTGGATACTGGCACATTAACAGTCATCCAGATGCTAACATCAAAATCCTGGTAGCTGCTGCTGTTTTGTCACAAATCCTACACTTGCTACTGTTTTCTTTTCTCCTCCTGCTCTCCAGAAAAGGGATTTGACTTGGATTAATTCTCACTTGAGATAGAGGCAAGTACTGTAACTTGAAAAACACCATTAAAAATGATTTTCTGGAATTTGAGGACATCTTTACTCAGAGCTGAGACAACTGTCTCTCTCTGTTTCTTTATCTTTTTGTTCTGGGTAGTGTAGGAGTTGGCATTCTGGATGAGAGTAGTTTGATCTCCTGTATCTGATGCTGGCTTCAACCAGATGCTTTAAAAGGAAGTTGCAAACATTTGAGAAATAAAAATTATTTTTTTCATGCCTGATGTTGAAGGAAATACAAACTTAGCTGATTCTGAGTTGGCCAACAGGTCTTTTAAAACCCATAGGTTTTGTAATTTTTCTAATTTAAAATGCCATTTAGTGAATTTGTGGGAGTTCTAATAAATCCTGACTGCCTGTTCTTTTTTGGGATCCCATCAAACTTTCGGACTCAGTGATATCTAGTGGCAAAGAAATTTTCTTTCATCACTATTAAATACCTGCCTCTTGAATTAATCAAATGTCTTTTTTTCTCTGACAGGGGGCAAAGAGGGTCCTACAATTTAGCTGATAAGTGACTTTTTTTTATATTCTCTTGTTTTTCATCTCCTTTTAACTCAGTAATGCAATATTGCTCAACCTCTCTTAAGAAGGTTTTCCTGAAAGCATTATCACCACCTTTCTTATAGTAAAAAGAGAGAATTTTTAGAAAAAGTTTTTTTAATGAGTGATGTAATAAAAAACAGTTTTCAGACCTTTTAGATATATCTTATTCCTTCCTCCCCTTTGAAAACTGTGGCAATGTTTGCTTTAAATTGTTTAAAGACTTGGTGTGAAGTTTTTCTCTGTAGAAGTTGTTGATTTTTCTTGTGTTTATTACCTATTTCTTAACTTCAGTTTTCTTTTTTTTTTTCCTCTAATTTTGCCTCCTTGACACGGAAACCAACCAGCAGCCGTGAGACTTTCAGATATGTGGTATAAATGAATGCTGTAAACTCTATTGAATRTAGTTTTAATTAGAGTGGGAGCCTCTTCTCTGCTTGTGAAGTTGCAGGAGAACCTTGCGTTTGTTCATGGCTCTCTTGCAGCAGGGAGGGTGTCATTCAGTAGTCCTCAAGAGCCAACTGAATGTAGCAAAAATGTATATAGCTGTAATAGTTGCTATTGTACAAAGCTACTCAGCAGAGGGAAAATGAGCAGATCTATAGAGGTGGAAAGTCTAAAACTGATCTCCACAGGTGATATTAATCTGCTTGTCTCTTCTTTTTTGAATTCATTTTTCTCTTTAATTTTCCTATGTGACTGTCTTGTCATGTACTTTACTAACATAATTACTCTGGTTTCATGTAAATTACATTTTTAGCTTGGTTTCCCAAGAAAATAATACCTGTGCTCTCTGTCCATCTCTGCTCCCCTAATAACTTCTGAATCATTTAGCTGCGTTCAGACAGATTTGACAGGAGTTGAGGGCTGAAAGACTAGATTCCTGCAGGTTTTGTGAAAATTGGTAGCTGGATAAATCTATGCACCTATTGAAGGAAAAGGCTATGGATTGAAAACGGTAGTTACCTGTTCTGCCTGGCCTCGTTAGCTGATCAGTTAAAACATTGTATGGGCCAGGCATGGCATACACACCTCAGATGTAGTATATCTTGTGTCCTGTTCAGCTGGGGTGGGGAGGAACAGAAGATGTTGGGAGAGTTTTGTGACAAATATTGGGAAGAGCTTGAGTTGAGAGCATTATAAGGGATGGTAGGGGAAAGCAGTTGACTAGGGGGAGAAGATGCTGGGGATACTGCAGCCAAGATTTTTTTTTTGAAACATGCTTCAACTTCTTTTGGAACTTGACTCCTCCTTGTTGAGTAAAAGTGCCCAGGTTCTTCAAGTATTTGTTAACATAAACAGTTATATATGCTGATGAAGATCATAAATATGTTAAGTTGTTGCATACATTTTTTTTAATGTATTTGTCAGGTCTGTGCCTTGAGTGCCTTCCATCTAGGTGAAGAAAATGACATGTCTGTTTAGGGGTTAGTTCCACAGTCACTTCAAGCTGGTCAAACTGCAGGTTACTTCTAAAGGTGCTGTCTTGCCTTTTCACTGGTTGCGTATTCCCACTGTCGTCTCCCCTGTGCCAGCGCCGTCACTCATGAGTTGGAAAGCTCGCTTGGGGAACTGAAGATGTTGAAAACTAACCCAGAAAAAAACCTGTAACGTTTCAGACGGATTTAGTTCCCTTATCTGTTTTACTGCAGCAACAGTAGTGCCTGCACAAATGAGGTAGTGGAAATGCTATAGCTGGCTTTGGAGGGAGAAATGGCTTTGTCTGTTAGTGGCAGCTGGCACCTCATTTTGCTTTTCAAGCCATTGTGGAACTGTGCTCTGTTCTTTCTTGCTGCTTATCTCTGACTGCAGTTTGGGACTTTGTGACTAAAAACTCCAGAGACTTTCAATTGGACTATTCAGTGCCCCTTGGTAAGGAATGTGGAGCTACTGGAAGCAGCTAAATTACTGTGGGATATATAGGTATCCTGGATTCTGCATAAGAGCGCAGATTTCTGGTAATAAGTGCTTTCTCAAGGCTTTGAGTTACTTTACACACAAGACATCAGAAAGAGGTTTAGGGTTTTGATCATGGAAGAAAAACTTGAAACACGTGCATTGCTTCAAGTGGTTCTTGATACTGCGGACACAAAATCTAGATCCATGGTGATCTTGCTTGCCATGAGAATCTCCTTTGGATTTTAATCCCCAGGAATTCTTCATGAAATAAAGGTAAAAACAGAGAATCTGCTGTTTGATGGATGCGAGTTTTATCATTTAATGACAGAAGATTCACATTCTCTGATGGACTTTTAAGCAGTGCAGAGGCATATAAGGGTCTTCTTTTCTGCAGCATAAAGTGAACTTGTTAGCCTCCACTAATACTGTACTGCACTCAATATACTGTAGTAGTCAAACTACAGAAATTTCAAGAGAAACATATCTGCTTTGACTGCTACATCTTCTCATTAGAGGTCCTCCACATTAAGGCAAGCAGACTTGCTTGTTAATGATTGACAATCTTTGAATCTTCTAATTATATTTGCTTCCTTTTCCAACTGTTAACTTTATTTTATATAATCTGCGGTTCTGTCACTGCACTGCTAGATTTGAGGGACAGCAACAGTGTATACCTCAACTTTGAAGCTTCTTGTACCATTCACCCATGTTTTTGAGATCTGTTTTCCTGAGACCATACTAAACAGAAAGGTGACAGTTACCTCTAGATCTTGCAGAAATACTTCAGAAATGTGGGAAGGATTTGACATTCTCTGTTTGTAATGTTTTGGGTTTTTTGACCATCACCGTTCTTTAATACCCAAGAACGGTACTCTGCTCTGGACAGGGTTGCTGTGCGCCCCTAGATAAGGGTGCTTATTTCACCAGAAGATGTTGTCATTACTTGATGTATCTGACTTGGGAGTCTTAAGGCAGAACCTGTCAGTGGGTGAGAATTTCTGAAAGTCCGCTACAGGTTTCATTTTACTTAACTTGTGCCTAGAGGACTAGTCCTTCTGAAGTAACTACAGAATTTATTTTTTAATCATGAGAGGCCACCTCTGGGGGAAATGCTGTCTGCCTTAAGTTTAGGGATCTTTCAGCCAACTCTTAATATGTCTCAACATACGAATGGAAGAGTTGAGAAACCTCACTTACTGCTTAACAAAATGTAGAGTAAATTTGTATTTGGTGATTAATTACATTCTATTACGTCGCACTTTTTAAAAATGCCACCTGCATAGACTGTGCAGCTTAGGGGAAAAAAGAAGAGTGGGGAAGGGTTGTTTTTGATACCAACTTCATGTGAACCCAAGTGAAATGTTATGTGTGACTCMTGGTCAAACAGGTATTTTTTGCCATTAAAAATTCTGAATAACGATTTACAAAAAAGCAAACCAGAAAGCAGCTAGGACTGAAGTGAGGATCACCTTGGCAAACCTGTAGAGGTTTTGTGAAGATTGCAGAGAGAAGAGTTCAGCAGTTCAGAAGGCAAGTGAATGTATTCATGTGTGAATAATGGGTATTATAATAGTTTGAGTTATAGAAACTCAGTTCTATAAAGCAGGATTCCTCTGACAACAGTATTTCTACTGCGTCTGGCACAAATACTGCCAAAAGACTGGGTATCAATGGGTAGATTTCAGATGAGTAGTTTTAAAAGAAGTAATTGAAAAGGTATTAAGGTGTTAACTTGCAATTGTATATGCTCTGTTAATTTTTTTAACAAAGTTAACTCAAAGTTTTTCTGCTGTATATAGCTATCCCATTCTGTTATTTACTGAAAACTTTAATGTGTCATGAATCATACTGACTACAAAAACAAAAAAGTGTGGGACTCTGCTCTTGTTAGTTTACAGTCTTATAAAATATCAACAATAAGGTAGAGGAGAGGGGACTCCAGGCTAAGTTTATTTTTTAGCAGCAATCCATTAACCCATTAGTTCCTGCCCATTAGCCCTTTAGTTTTGCATCAGTTTTACCCTGTGGTAGCTGCTTCCTTTTTGAATCATATTCAACTGTCTTGCAGGATTCAGAGATAAATTTTACTCTTTCCTGCCTCATATGACAGCTTCTCAGGTCCGTGTTATTCTCGCAATAGTGTCTTTTTCTTTCCAGTAAATACAAAGAGAATCAATTTAGATGATGAAATCTGGTGCTGACTTCTGCATTTGGTCGCATGGTTCCTTGCTCCATTAAACACTCCTCCTACTTGTACCGCTCCCTTAGCTTTACTGGGGGAAGTGGACAGGACAGACAGACAGACTGGTGGTGGTTTTTGTTTTTAAATGTTGTATTCCTTGCTCAACTTTTCACTCTTCCTAGAGGCTTGGCTGTCTGTATAAAAGAAAAATCTGTGTAATGATGTTATGGGTGCTAAGGATCTGAAATCAAAATTTCTTCTCATATCCCAAAAGACATTCCTTTGCACAGAGCAATACAGCCTAGGTGAGAACAAAAAGGTGTAGTTTTGAAGGGGCAGTTTAAATGTGAGGACTAGAAATCTACTTTCGCTATGATCAAGAATATAAAAACTGGTGAATGGGCTCAAAGATATATTAGGTAGGGGGCTAACAATTGCACTGAGGTCATGAAAATGATGTGGGCAGTTCTGTGTTAAATTCAAATGAGAGATTTAGGTGGATTTATGAAAGCCTGAGGAGAGAAGGCTTCAGTGGTTGGGATGGAAGGGGTTGAAAGCAGGAAGGCTTTTATTTGAATGACAGGGGAAAAAAGTTGATTCTTAGAAGTATAGGGACAAAAAGAATGAGGATTTTAGAAGTGTTGGTCACCTGTTGGTTACAGGTGTGGGTGGCTCAGGTGATGATGGTAGTGCCTTGAAATAAGAACTGGTAAGAGTCTGGGAGGGAAAAACTTCAGCATTAACTGAGTTCTATTGACTAAATGTGGGTGAAAACCCAAAGTAGCTAGATTATTGCTTTTGTCAGTACAAATACTATTAAATGTTAGGAGGGCATGTTCTGCAGTATCTGGCAATGAAATGCTGTTCTTCTTTCCGAAATCTCAGGAGTTGGTTGGAGGTATCAATTTTTTTTTTTTAATACTGTGACATAATACCAGTTTTATAATAACAACAGTGTTTCAACCAAAGCTCTGTTTTGTGTGCATACTTTGATGAGGTAGCTGAAAAATTTCCTGCATTTATTGGTTTTGATGCAGTGTAAACCTCAGAATTCCTGGGAGGACATCTTCTGCGGCACTTTTTGTGGTTGCTTTGTCCTAATTAAAAACAGCAATAAAAAACAACATGCACAATGTATGTTCGAATAGTACTGCATGAGAGAGAGAGTGAGCTGGACTTCCTGACTGTTGTTTAGGAAGACTTGAAATTTAATGAAATGTGTAATACAAGGATTAATTCCATTTTACTTTAATGTGATTTCTCCCACGCTTAGGAATTTTAGGAATGTCCCTGTGTGTTTAGGCAAATTTTGGATTCTCATCCCAGGTAGAGCTCACATCCCAGGGTGGACAAAACGGATGCACTAGTAAAATGGGCATATATAAAGTACAATTCATTGATATAATAAATGTCAAATATATTTGACATTATATCTGTCTCTTACAGCAAAGTCAGCCTAAAAAGCCAAAATCAGTATATCTTTAAAAATTTCAACTTTCTTATTAACTTATACACTTTAGAACATATTAAATTTTATTTAAAAGACTTTTACTCTGCTTCTGTGTTTTATTTACCCATCTTTGGAGTTGACCTGAGGCTAAACCCATTGCCTAACAGGGGATTCCCTGCCGAGAAGGACTTGGGGGTACTGGTGGAGGAAAAGCTGGACATGAGCCAGCAATGTGCGCTCACAGCCCAGAAGGCCAACCGTATCCTGGGCTGCATCAAAAGAAGGGTGGCCAGCAGGTCGAGGGAGGTGATTCTGCCCCTCYRCTCTGCTCTGGTGAGACCCCACCTGCAGCACTGCGTCCAGCTCTGGAGCCCTCAGCACAAGRAAGACACGGACCTGTTGGAGYGGGTCCAGAGGAGGGYCACRAAAATGATCAGGGGGATGGAACGCCTCTCCTATGAAGAAAGGCTGAGAGAGTTGGGGTTATTCAGCCTGGAGAAGAGAAGGCTTTGGGGAGACCTTATTGCAGCCTATCAGTACTTAAAGGGGGCTTATAAGAAAAATGGCAGCAAACCTTTTAGCAGGGCCTGTTGTGACAGGACAAGGGGGAATGGTTTTAAACTAAAAGAGGGTAGATTTAGACTAGGTGTAAGGAAGAAGTTTTTTATGCTGAGGGTGGTGAAACCCTGGCACAGGTTGCCCAGAGAGGTGGTAGATGCCCCATCCCTGAAACATTCAAGGTCAGGTTGGAGGGGGCTCTGAGCAACCTGATCTAGTTGAAGATGTCTCTGCTCCTTGCAGGGGGGTTGGACTAGATGACCTTTAAAGGTCCCTTCCAACCCAAACTATTCTATGATTATATGATTTTTTTTGTCTGTAAGTTTATATCTTCCTGTTTAGTTTCAGATTTGCTGCTTCTGTTATTAATGAAAATCTCTTGCACAATCTAGGGAAAGATTACATGAGCTCCTGGAAAGTTATGTGAATAGATTGTAGTTTGTCATCAATAAAACAGTAACACTGACTGTATAAGCTGCTATCAAATGTACAAAATAGCTGGAGAAAGGGGATTTTTTCCTCAAATCTTACAGTTCTCCATAAGGATTGTTTGTAACAATAAATACACATTCCAAGTGAGACTATGTTTTTACTGCAATGTGATTGTATCTTTAGATAGCTTTAAAGCTAAAAGGTTAAGATTTATTCCTAATGTAGTGGTTAAACTACCTGCTTACATACACCACTCATGGGGAGGAAATTCTGAAGTACATCTGTGCTTCTCTGAGCTTCTATGAATTAATTGTCAACACTTGTACCTGCATAGTGCTTGTATCTTCAAAGCAAGATCTTTGTAACTCAGTGTGAGGTTGGTAGACACAGATCTAGGACTTAATACCCCATAAATCAAAGCAACCTACAAGTACCAAGAACATTATGCAGGTGCACAACATAGGAGTTCATTTTGAAATGGAAGAAAAATTGTTAATTTCTGGTAACTGTTGGCTGTGATTTTCAGTTATAATCACTTGGCTGCAACTTCAGCAATTTTGCAAAAATATGAGCAGTCTGCGTCATTACTTGAATTTGAATGTAGATATTTCAGTTTTTCCCAATCTCTTCCTTAGTCTTCTGAGCTGTGTCTTGTTAGTGCTCTTGAAAAGGACGTTGACAATAGTATTAGGTTTGAATGGTCTTCCTTCTGTATTTGCTGATCATATTGCAAATGTGCCCCAAAACCTCTTTTAGATTGGTGCCTTAGTTGTATCTCACTGCAAATAGGTTAGTAAAAAAATGCCCTTTCTGAAAAAAAGTTTAGTGTGATTTTTCAAAGGCACAGAAAGTACAAATAAGAAACAGGAAAAATGAAAAAGTAAGGATGCAGAAGTAATGAAAAAAGGATCACATGCCCATGTTGCTTGAAGTTGAATTGCATAATACGGAGGGAAGGCATTGGTGATGAGGCTAGTTTGAGGACCCATGCTTCCCCTTCTGCTTACAGACTTACTGCATAAATGCAGATGTTTGTGAGGTCTTGCTGCAGACAGGGTTGCTAAAGGGTCTAAAGCAAAGATCCTCATTTTTTAAGAACCACATTTTGTTAATGCAGTGAACTTGAGTGCCAAGGTGGGAATGAATGGAAGATTGAGGAGATTTAGCTGATTTAAACAGTGAAGATGTCTTTGAATTGACAGTGGACATAAATTGAAATGAGAGGTGCTGGCTGGATGTAGGGCAAAAAGCCTTTTCATTGTTACGACAATAATGCATTCGTATGGGATGCCCATGAAGGTCATTTAGTCTGCATCCATGGAGGTTTTCAATATGTGGCTGGATAAAGCCCTGAGCAACCTGGTCTGCCCTCATAGCTGACCCTGTTTGGAGTAGTAAGTTGGACTAGAGACTTCCTGATGTCCCTTCCAACCTGAACTATTCTATGAATCTGTGGATTGCACTTCCATTTGTTTAGTTGTATAATGATTTCAAATCGCTGAGGTTGTAAAAAGGGAAAATGAGAATAACTGTCTTTGGAGTCTGCATTACCCAAATGAGAATGACTGACTGAGTTCTACATCATTGCTTAGCTGTTTTCTTTTAGTGTCTTACCTACAAACGGGTATATATAAAATACATTAAGTAGGAAAGGCTAGCAAGTCTTCCTTGTTTCCATAGTTTAGAGTAGGAATTGTGTACACGACTGAGTGTTCACTCCTTATACTTCTAAAAGTCCCTGGTATCTGTAATTTGCTCACATTGAAATCAACAGACAGCTTGCTTTTTCCTTGAAATGTGAACACATTTGATTGCCTCACACACTACAGCATATTCTAATATCCTAGTCTGTTTACTGAGGGGTACCTGTGCATCTAAAAGTTTCTTTTTTTTCATTATAATTCAGTTCGAATAAGGAGAAAATCAAGACGGCGCTCACAGTGGGGCAAAGGCATTATTAAGAAGAGGAAAGTCAATAATTTAAAGAAAGATGAAGATGATGCAAAGTTTGCTGATGATGAAAATCACGGAGAGGACAGTAAATTGCTGGAAAATGGAGAGCTAGAGATCAGCACTGACTGCATTGAGGAGAATGGGGAGGAAACAGGAGATCTCTCTATGACAAATGATGAATCTTCTTGTGATATTATGGACATAGATGCAGAGCAGAGGCTTAACAATGGGACATCAGGAAAGGAAAACAATTTTGCATCTACGGAAGAAGAGAGTTCAAATGAATCTCTGTTAATAACCGACAGTGTTACCCTGAGTGCTGAAAAGGAATTAAGGAAGGACTCTACATCAAAAGGGGACTGTGTGAATGGGGAGACATCTGTACACAGCTCAGAGGGTATACCTGTTCCAGCATGTCATAATGGTAAAATGGAATCAGTTGATGCTGTTTCACCCTGTGACAACAACGACGGCTCTAGTAACAAGCAAAAATCTTCATCTGAATATCAGCCAAAGGAGAAAACAGAAGCTTCCAGTGAAAGTCAAGGAGCTGATCTAGTGAAAGCTGAGTTACCACATTGCAGCAATAATGAAAAAACACTACAGAGCACAGACATTGAAACTAAAGATGCTGAAGCAGATAAAGAAGGTATAGCTTGTTTTCAGTGTTTCTGTCCTTATCTTTGTGTCCAAGTTAATATGTGTATATTTTTAATTGTAATATCTTATGTTACAGTTATTATTATATGATAATATTTTATGAACTGCTGTCTATTTATTTGAAACTTCTAGTATGTTTACAACATTTAATTCCACATCGATAAATTAGAAGTCCACCCTTGACTTGCTGTAATGTTATCTTAGGCAGGTAAGTGTATCTCCATGCTTACACCCTTCTGTTTATTTTTGTAGGCTTTATGGGAAATACTGTAAATACTGAGATAACATTTAAACAATAATTAAAGATTTTAAAAATATTATCAATGCAGATAAGTATGATACATGTTTTGGTCTATATGTTCTATATGATATATTTTGACTTGTTTTGTTAGAGATTTAGGATAAAAGTATCATTGACGTTGGATGAAAGACCATAGAAATACAGAAGGTATTCCTTTAAAAACATTTGCTCACAGCAAAAGTTAAAGCAGTTTAACTCATAGCAAAAGCCAGATAAAGCATTGTTTATCTAGTGGAGAAGGTATCTGGCTTTGGAGTTAGAGTTAACACAGTAACAGTGCAGCAAAAAGATAGGAGAAGGGAAATCCTGGTGGTGCATAAAAGAAGGGGCCATGTCCTTTGAAGACAAGAGACATCGTTTCCTCAGGGAAGAGAAATAAAAGCCTTACGCATGATTGCCTTTTTAATTAGCTTTTCAGAATTATCTAAAAGAATGAAATCTTTACTTCAAAAGTTAGCGCTGAGATTTACAAAGTAAATGAGCTTTAATGAGAGATCTGAATTATGTGAATATCACTATATACATGTTGGCTGTGTTTGTACATAAATATTTTCTCTAAGGGTAAGGAGAATAGTAGAAGAAAGGTCCTAAGAATATCAGAAGAAGAGTATGATGCATGTTAAGAGCCTTTACATTTCTGAGTTTAGTAGTTGGAATTTTGTATACATTAAGGATGGTTGGAGTAACAAGGGGTCCTCAGAAAAAAAGGCATTTTAAATAGTTGAGGAGGAGAAGAACAGTGAATGAGTGTAGGGAGAGAATCAGGAGATGTAAAAATATTTTGTTCTCCGCAACAGGATTGGACAGCAGCTTTAATACAGAGGTGGAAGAAAACAGAAATGTGTCACAGAAGCATGAAGTTTTCAGGAGTAGAGCAGATGGTGGTGAATGGATAGTGGTGATGAAGACATGGGATGCTTTGGAGAGAAAAACGAGGATTTGATTCACTTAGGCAGAAAGATTTTGAGCGTTAGCTTAGTATCTGAACTTCACTTAGAAGCTGTATAATTTGATGTTGCTGAGTAGAAGTGATACAGTGGAAAAACTCTTTCAGTGACATTCAGTTTTCTGTTGGGACTTTGGAGTTCAGTTTTAAAGATGACCAGTTTCATGTGTGTTTTCTGAACTGGGGTTTTGTGCATCTGTAAAAATTCAGAATTCTGCAAAGCTGATGAATAATGTGCACTGCTACAATCATGCTTGCTTGGTTCAAAAAAACCCCAACAAACCAAACAAGCAAAATCAAACCAAAGTGAAGAAACAAGCTGTTCATTTTGAGAGACTGACAGTGCTGATAATTGTTTTTCAAATTACAGGTATATTCAAAAGCAAGAAAACACGAAAAGTCGCTATGGAACAGTCAAAGCCCACAAGTTTGGAGCAGGTCCCAGAGGAGCCATCGGATCCCTTACCTTCTGTAGTTGTTGACCATGACAGACTAAAGGTAATGGAACTGAAAAATGAGTTGAACTGTTAATGAAACTGTCCATGAAAAGTGCTTTCTTTCTCTGTTAGGAAGCAACATTTCCTTTGTTTTTAAATGCAAACAAGTATTACGGCAGCGGTAACTTTTGAAGATGATTTGTTGATCAGTGTTTTTTGGATGAAAAGTTAATAAAACTACTGAATGCTTACTGTCCCATCATTACTACCTTTACAAATCCAGTAATGGCACAGCAGTCCACTATTTTAATTGTAGTTTTTGCAGGTACTCTTATGTGTTAATTGGATGTGCCAGTTACTGAGGAACTGCTGGGTGCCTAGTCATTAGGAGTTAACATCATATTTTTCCTTCCTGTCTACGTRTACTTGGTGGAAAGAACTGTTAGTGGATTGCAAAACAAATTGGAATTTGTGCTGATGTTTTGGCGTCATAGACTGAACCCCTGCTAGTTAATTTTCTTTCAGTTTTGTCTCTTTTTAAGCAAAGTTACAATAAAATTTGCTGTCTCCTGTTGTGGAAACTAGCTTGACCTACTATGAAATTTAGATCCCACTTGCTGTGGAGTACAGATGATAATCTCTTTGGAAACAATAGAAGTGTTATGAGAGGAAAAAAATTCTTAAAATTTACTGTCTGCTACTATGTAAAATACACACTTTCACCTTTTGTTCATGAGCAGTTTTACATGTGTAGTCTCCCCTTCTTTTATTGTACCATTTTTCAACATTTGTGGAATTCCAAATGTGTTTCCATTTGGTGGTACTTACAATTTCATGCCAATGCAAGTTCTTCAAAATGTCTGCTTTAGCTATCAAGGCAGTTTTCGTTGTTTGCTTTGTCATAATTTTTGACCAGGATGAAATAGGATGAAGTATCATTCAAACAGAACAAACATGGCCCCAGCTATACTGAGTATAACATCTGAGACAAGAAAAAAAAGTGTGGGTATAAGCAGAGAAGTTAAAAGAGACATTGAGTCCTTTTGGATGTACATGGAAGCAGTGGCCTTACTGATAGCCAGGTGTGGTCCATTTTATTTGTATGTGTCCCTCCAAAATAGGACTTCAGAAGGGGATTGCATTTCTGATTTGTCCTTAAAAAAAATCAAAAAAAGTGATTATAAAAACCCTCTTAACCTTACCTTTTGTTGTTCTAACAGAAACTGCTTGATTTGGTGGTTAAGAAAAGTGACAACCTGACTGTTGACCAACTTGAGAGATTGTATTCGCTCCTCAGTCAGTGCATCTACAGACATCGTAGAGACTATGACAAGTCACAACTTATAGAGGTGATGTTATACAGTTTCTTTTATTCTTTATCTGAATTTTGTGAGACTGGTTTTTCAAGAACGAAGTTAATCTATCAATTTATTGTTGTACTAGCAGGCAAAAGCTTTAAATAAACTTTGAGGAAGGTATCTATAAACAGAAAAAAGTTTAGTGTAGTAATGACTTAAAAAACAGAGGTTGTTTCTAATAATACTTTCCTCAGAAAAGGATTAAGAATTTAACCTAAAAGAATGGAGGAAAAAGAGGAGAGAATACAGCAGCATGGAGAAGAACATGCTAGCAGGGTAAAAATGGAGTAGAAGCAGTTTCCACATTTGTGGTATGAATAACAGTGGACGTAGTGGCTACTTTATAAGCACACAGAGCCAACATTGCTGCAGTTGCCCTTACTTGCATTTGCGTAACTAGGTAAAAAAAAAATTACGTACCTCTGCTCCATGCAGTTTGCTGATTGTGACTTTCATACAAGACCTTAAAAGTCTGCAAGCTTTCTCTAGATCGGTAATTATACCCTTGGGAAGGTCCAATATAGCATGATGTAAGCCAGTTGTCTGCTTTGCTGACATCCTTTGCCTCTAAAGTGTTTGCTATCACATGTCTACATCAACAGTAAGCTGGTCATTTCACCATTGGCGTAGGCTGATCATAACTCTGGACGTGCATTCCCTCCAACATCATTGTTCTAGCTGTAGAGGGGTTTGGATCAGCTTGCTGATTCAACTGGTAACCAACCCTGCTGAAAAAAGGACAACAATTGCTAGTTTCCAGTTGGGTCACTGAATGCTAAGTATTTTTCTCTATGAATGTTTTACAACAAAACCTGGAAAGGCCTTAGCATGGGATATTGTAGAGTTCGTGCTCTACACGAAAATACTTTTCAAACCATTTTCATGCTATTCCTCTGCCATCTTCACCTAAAAATATGTTGAAAGTCTGTGCCAAATGTTAGCTAGATTAAAAAGACATTTATCCAGCAGGAGTATGTAGAGACTGATCTTTACTTTGATTCTCCAAACTGTGTTTACAGCTGGGTCACCAATAACATGTGTGCAGTAAGACTTGAATTCATGCAGTGAGCCATTGCAATGCTTTCTTAATACATATTGAGCACATTAATCATATAAGTGACCCTAATACACTTGGATTTTCTCATGGACTGTCATAGTGGAGTGGTTTTCTGCATTAATACTTCTTTAATTAGTTTCCTCTTTTACCATATTTTGCTAGCAGCTAATAAACAGAAGTGTCTACTTTCCTATTAATTATTTGTTCAGATTTAAAAAAAAAAAAGCCTAGTAAATACGATTATGCAATGTAACTTTGTTTCTGTCTCTGTATATTTATGTATAATTGATGCTCTGTGTCTCTTGCAGGAGATGGAAAGAACAGTTCATGTGTTTGAAACATTCCTGTGAACTTGTCAAGATGGGTGGGTTTATCCTCTCAAACTGCTCATGGGAGAGCAGTCCTCTGAGCCATTCAGTTTCCATTTGCACCAAGTATGTGCAGAGCCTTGGTCTTAAGTGCTCTCTCTTTTTCTTTCTGTTGAATTTGGTGCTATTGTCTCAGGTACCTGAAACCAACCAGCCTACAAGAACCAAACGGAACTTCATATAGTTGTATCTGATATAAATAAAGAATACAATGCCACAGCTTGGAGATTTTTGGTGCTACAGAAACTGTTCTCATTTCTGCTCTTGTTCACTCTACATGCATTATCTTTGGGGAAACTTCAGGCAAAGTGGAGACCAACACATACAGAGAACTGGAAAGAGCAGATCTAAGTTGAATATTTTTAAACAGGCGACCTTTTTTTAATTTTTTTTCCAATTTTTCTCTTCTCTGGGGTAATGGACAAAAAAATCTGTTCTAAAGAAGGCAATGATGCATTGTGGTAGGAATCGAGTAACTGGATGTACAGTAATTTGAAGATGAGGCTCTCTAGAACTGCCTTTAATGTGCCTTTTAGTCAATTGAGAAAGATAAGGCTAATCAATTGGTTTGGATTATAGCAAATGGCAATGTTAGAAAGCTGTCTTCAGAATGAAGATCTCCAAAAGGATGATTTGTATTCTCTTCATTGGATGGCAACCAGTATTATGGTTCTATAATGCCTGTCTTACTCTACAGAACTAAACTAAGACACACTGAAAAAGCCACATACTTTACCAAAATGGTGAAATTACTTTTTCATTGGTATATATTTGTTTTAGAAACAAGTTACACAGTGAAACTCTTCTGTGTTGCTAAAAATGAAACATTTTCCCACCATCTCCTTGTTTTCCATTTTGAGTTCTTTAGGAAAACCAAGTTTAATACTGGCAGGTTTCTTTCTGAAGTTCCGTGTTTGTAATATAGCTTGGACTGTGCAGTGCAGGTAAGAAGACACTATAGTCGGTCAAAGTCCTGGAGCCCAAGCTCACTTGAAAATAAAACTTAAACTAGGCTTCACAACGCGATCCGTGCAAAGCACTGTTAATGTGGGGGGATTGGAGGACAGCCTTTTGAATTGATCTGTTCGGACCAAAGTTCTCTGGGTCTGAATTGTGTAGTTCAAAACCTTTCCTTTCTGGCAACTGGAGAGAACAGTCTAGGCAGTTTCAAGAAAAACATGTTTTATCACAAGCTCAGTATTAAAACATTACCTGGGCTGATTTATTTCAAACCTACGTGGAAAGTGTTTTAGAGAAGTTGGCTGGTGTTACCATCGTTAACCATTCATTGTGACTGTCCCTATGTAGCTGCAGAAGTGTCTTTCCAGAAATATGCAACACAGTGTGATTAGTTTTTAATTAGAGAAAACAGTCTTGGACTACTGCAGAGATACTGAGCTACCTCAGCTTTTTGTATTTTAGTTACCAACAGTGTTTATGGAGGACTGTAATTACTCTGCTCCCATTTACAAACTGAAGCTAAGGTACGTGTCTCCACCTCTATGGCAAATAGTAGAATAGTGCTGCAGAGAAACAAAACACGGGCCTTGGGCTACTGCAGTAATCCAAAGTGCTTTGTATATTATGGTTAAACATAATTCTATCTTAGATCTTTTTCTCCCCCGAATGCCACTGTTTTTCTTTATAGCTAATGGCAGAAAAAGGTTTTAAGCATTCATGTACATCTAGTTACACCTTCTAAATGCAACCGATGCAGAAACACTGTATTTTTTAGGTGGGAAAGTGCGATTAAAAACAACAAAAACAAGCAGAAAACACATTTTAAATGAGATTCTTTGATCTCAGATTTGATTATGGGATTTTTTTCCATGTTTCATTTAGTATTTATTAGCATCATACCTGTTTGAGATATTTTTGTGTCTGGTACATTAACAGCATTTTGTATTTTGATGGAAATTGTTACAAACTTTAAGATTTGATTAAATAAAATGTAGCAGATTTTTTGTAGCAAGTTTCTGATAAAAGGGTTTTTTGCAAGTCTCAGGTTCTTGCTGCAGAATTTTTTAAAAATATTTATTCCAGTTTCACTTACTCAAAGAAGTTTTTGTTCAAGTAACAGCAGCACTTGTGGAAGATAAAACTGCATACATTTTTAAGAAGATAATAAATTTATATGAATTAAAACAGTTGAGAATTTTAGTCACCAGTGAGTGTGAAAAGCAAGTTCAAGCTAATGCCTAGCATTAAAAATGGTTCTAAAAGGTCAGGTTTCTAAAGGAAAATTTTTACTGTCAGTTGTTGATTGGGAAAAATCGTAAGAGGCAACTTTACTAATTGATGAGCTGCCATGTTGTTTTAGAGAAAAGTAGCTGATATCAGATGTTCTAGTGGACAGCTTACCTAAAATGATATACTCGCCTTCCTAGCCCAAATAACCACACTTCAGTTTTTGTTTTCCTTTACAGATGTCTGGTGGTTATAGAGTTAAAACAGCTGTTAATCTATCCATGTGGTCTAAACTTGTTTACTCTTTGTATGTTTTTAATTTTTTTGCCACATAGCACTGGCAAGAGTTTGTACAAATTGACCTCTCTTCCTTGTTTCTTGTTGTGAAAATTGCAAATAAACTCCTGTGTGAGTCCTTGCGCTGGGGTCAATGAAATGTGGCCAGCCAGAAGAAAGGAGGTTTCTCTGGGGGGCTGGTGGGGATGTCTTGGAGGTAATAGAGTTGCTCTTGGGTGAAGTTGATGGCTATGGAGTTAATTGTATTTGCAAGCTTGAATCTCACCTGTGATTAATTTTTTTGTTTTGTTTTGTGTCCTCTGTATTGTTACTTGATTTCCTCATATGCCAATGTATTTATAGGATTACTGGTTTTTGTAAT
>JAYKAV010001145.1:521869-549658 GCA_035582835.1 Phoebastria nigripes | reverse complement strand
GGCAGGTCCTGCAGCTGATAGTTGTTTATTTTGTTTTTATTTTATTTTGTAATCACAACATAAGCTTGAATTTGGGCTTGTACTTGCATCTTTTATATCTTGTACATTGGGTTATTTAGACATTGGGGAGTCCTGTTTGGTTTCATTAACGTGTGTCTACTTTGTGGATTAAGTAGACTTCCTTCATCAACTATGGTATATTTTGGATTCTATAGTTTTATTCAGAACTGTGTTTAAATTGATGTTTTGCATTTTGACTTCATTTTACGTTAGTTTGAAGTAAGTTATTTAATTTTTTTGAACTTCTGGAAATTTTGAACATTTTACTGTAATTTGTAATATAACTGCTGTGAAATACTTGAATAAAGATGACAAGAAAACACAGCTTTAGCTCCTTCAAAAATGTATTTAAAAGAAATGCTGCCTAATTGCTGGTATCAGTCTTTTTCTTACCAGCTCTCCTTGATTTTGCAGTTTAGATGTTTTACTCTGGGATCTTGCTGTTTAGTTGTTTAAGCCGTAATTTTCCTTTCAGTGTTTGTCCATTAGAGAAAAAAACCTCTGTTATTGACTGTCAAAGTGAAATTAGCATTGTACATTGGTGAGTGGATAACATAGTTGTTACGAAGTTATGCTCTGTGGTTAGAAAATGCTTTCTGTTCAGTTGCAGTGTACCACCCAGGACACTTATAGTACGTCAGCATCCAAGTAATACCAGAGTTTCTCATTAGAGGTTTTTTAAAGAAACACTCTCTTTCCTCCCTGTTTATCAAAGTTGTTCTTACTTTTTGTGTTTTGTTTTGTTTTTTTTTTAAGATAAATTTCCAATATATCTAGGAATTCCTTTAGTCCTGCCTCCCCCAATAATTCAGGCATAGGAGAGCAAGCTGCTAGAGGTTATGCAAGTGAAGAATCAACCCACATCTTGCTTGTTGGCAATTTATCCGGAGCTAACAAACTACATGTGATATATATTATGTGGAACAGAGTATGAGAAGCTGTTCTGTAGATCTGTTATGGCCTCGCATGAGGTGTAGGACATATAACACACCTGCTCATTTTCCTCTTTTCCTTTCTGTGTACCTTAAACTATAGGGCTCCTGGGCAAAAGACTAGTTGAGGAGGAGGGTAGTAGTAACTTATTTCACATCTGACTCCAATTCTGCTTTTATATGCGGCTTTAAAAGCACAATTAGATATTAAATAAAATATATATAACTTATTATACAACTATAATAATGTAGTAATTGATCAGTGAGAGCCTAGGCTCATTTTGTATCAGATGTGTGGTTTTGATCTGAATGGCCTTGCAGATATCAGCACCACACAACACCATCCAAGGGGTTTGCGATCTGTGAATAATGAATGTAGGGTATGAGGTCTTGCGTATCTGTTTCTGTCTTTCAGGAGTGGTGATGGCCATGTTAACGGAGAGAACAGTTTCAGGCCTGATTTCTGACAGTGGCTGTAAAAATGATAGGTCAAAAGGGGCAAAACTGTGGTTTATTTGGGCATTGACAAAAGGACTCTTGTAAAAATACTTAGTGAACTTTGAGTGGTGCTTCAAAAGCATGAATTAGTGAGGAATAGTTGGATTGCATCACATGTTGTTAATAAAGCCTTAGTAAAAGCTTGTGCAACACTCATATTTGTCAAGTGTTCACTGCTTAACTGCTTCCTTCTGCTGTTGGTTTCTGCTTTGAATGCAATTTCCCGTATTTCCTTAAATTTGCAGTGTTGCACGTTCTCTGTTTCCTCCTTTAAGCCCCTCAGATAATTTGTTTAAATAAATTAAAAATGAGATCCTTTTGTTCTGTATCTCAGGTAGGATTTGGATTTGGTCTTGTAATATATGGGATTTTAAGCTAGCACTGCATGTGAATAAATTCTGCAAGCTAAATCAGTAAACTGATTAATGAAGCCAAACACTTCATTTTTTTTTTTTTCTTCTCCTCCTTTTATGCATCACTTGTGGTCATGTAACTATAATGTAAAAATGAGGGATTATAAACTTTAACACTAATTAATTCAGCCTCATTCCATTTCTAGGCRAGTAATTTTTTTACAGTGTGATCATTTGCATAGGGAGTATATTTCAGTTGAACCCATTGCCGGTAAATGGCTGTGACTACTACTAAATTCCATTTATTTTAGGAATGCATTTGAGTTATGCTATATTGAGCCTTTCTTTAATAGTAGGGAAAATCCTTTTCCTTTAAAAATATGATAAGCTGCTAAGATTTAAAATGGATTCACCACTTTTAGCAGAATGTTAGTGTAAACCTGGCCATCCGCATTAAGGTTTGCTGATATGTGGATGCTGTTTTGGAATAAAGCTGCTTTCAAGTTTCAGGTATTCTCGAGTTAAGCTGTGTTAGAAGGCTCCTCACATTCAATTACAAGAGCAGGGCAGGTTGAGAGCAGAGGAGGAGGTTGTTCAGGCTCCGCATTTGGGGCATCACTGCTGCACCACTGAGGATATGTTGGCAGACTGCWGAAGTTGAGTCGGTTCTGCTGTGGTGGACTCCTCCGTGTTTTGTTTTGTTTACTTCTGTCTCTCGGCAATCGGGAATTTGGCAGAGCGTGCATGAGAAACGTACAGGTCCCTGAGACTGGATGGCTGCTGGGAAGGCTCACACCATTTGTCATCCTGGTTTTTTGTGGAGATGAATTACATTGTGATGAAAACCCCTCTGCATCAATGTAAAATTTGAATTGTGCTATAATCCAGAGATGTTCGACTGTGTCTGCGTGGAAGTAGGAGTCTGTAGAAGAGGACCTGTCAGCTTTGGGACTGTGGATTGAGAGGAAGGAAAGACTAGGGGAAATTTCAAAAGGGCTCCCTTTGAAATATTTCTTCAGCAAAGGAAGTAAAGCAGGGACCAAAATACTCATCCTAGAAAATATGTTAAATTTGGACTAAATTAATTTGCTAAGAAATTGAGTCTTTCTGCTGTAGAGGGAAAGAAAATAATGCTGTTTTAGTTAAGGAACTATTTCTCATCTCCAGAACCCCAGCTCTAGTTCTGTCGTAAAGGTCTTGYGTTCTCTTGCTGACTTCATTACACCTTGTAGAATCCCTTCTGTATGTGGAGGCTACCTGGAAGAACAGTGATACCTGATTTTGGTGATAGGGAAGGACAAATTGCCAATCTATTTTAGGTTTCTAATGAATATAATTCTGAAATGAGTTTTGAAGTGATGCCCACTGCATTCTCTGTGACGTTACAAAAGGTTTGGTGAGATAAAGGAAATACAATGTGAATAGTCAGATGTTGTATGTGACTATTAACATCAGTTTAGTCATAAATTACTGATATGTGTAGACATTTTAAGTATGGGAAATATAAGCATGTAAGACTACATTTTCATGAAGCACTGGAGATGTAACTGGTTTAAAATTAATGTCTAGCCTTTATATTGGGGTTAGAGTGCTTCAGAGTCTTGCTCTAAAATTTAAAGCATTTCCCAAAGGCAGAAAGCTTTTTTTAAAATAAAAAACTTCCTTTTCACAAGATTCAGAGGACAGCCACGAAAGCACAAGCCGAGCATAATTTTTACAGTGTTAATCTTTTCAATACATGAGAATAAATTTTGGAAATGGAAATGAGCTGACACCTAATGATGATTTAAATGTTTAGCAATTTGTCACAAAAATTTAGGTTTATTTGTGGAGAATAATGTCAGCAGAAAACACTGTTCGTTGAATCTGATGCTGTGGCACATATGATTTAATCTCATGCATGCGCAGGGTCTACTAACTTATGTATGGCTTAACAGCCTTTTCAAGAAAGGCATCTAAGCTTGATCTGCAGAGTTTGTACTTCTACCCTGCCCTTTGAGCTTTTCATCAAGTGGTTAAGCTCATGGGTTAACATGCCTTATTCCTCATTTGTTTTGGTCCGGCTTCTACTTCCAGGCACTGCTTCTTGTCTTCTCTTTATGTTCTAGACTCTTCATACATAGATTTCCCCCCCCTTCCCCCTGCACCCCCCCCCTCCCCGGAGATACTAATGCAGTGTAATCAAGTAGCCTCTCAGTCTTCTTTTTGCTGAGCAGAATGAGCTCTTTGTGGCTTTCACTGCATTTTTTGCAGCCTTTAAGTCAATTTTGTGGCTCTCTTCTGCAGTAGGCCAATTTTTCAACATCTTCTGAAACATTTGTTCACAGAGGAAATTGATGTGATATTCCAGCATTGGTCCACCAGTGCCATCTATAGAGCTAAAAATCACTGATTCCTACTCACTGTTCCCCTTTTTACACATCCAAAGATCAATTTAGTCCTTTTATGCTATGAAATTGGGCTGGGAGCTCCTGTTGCTTGACTATTCTCAGACTTGGAGATTTTCACGATGCTGTTCTCCATCCTGAATGTCAGCCTTCCTCATTGCCACCTCTCTGAGGGTCCCGCTTAGCTTTATGAAAAGAAGTTTTGTTTTGGTGGTCCCAGCCAGCCGGAGGAGCCACCACAGTACGTATGACTTCTTCGGTCCTCATTATCTTTTGCTCTGCTAATCTCTGTTTCCGCAGGTCTGTGACTAGTGATTTACGTCAATGTTTTCCTTCAAGAACTTTGGAAGAAGAGGATTCCCCCATTAGAAATACTCTGATAATAYCAAATTCAGAATTACTCGAACAGATTAGATATTCCTCAATTAATCTGCCTATTCTTAGCCTGTTTAATATTTGCTGTCTGAATACTGTACAGCGAGAAAGTTGAAGTATTTTGTCACATGCTGCTGAAAATCTATTACCTTATCAATCAAATATGTAATCCTGTCGGAGAATGAGATCAGRTTTGTGTGATACAGCTGATTTTCTAGAAAATCACCGTATTTATTCTTATCTCTCTGATTCATGAGCAGTTTAGTTAGATATCATCTTTCCATTTTTACTTGGGATTGATGTCAGGTGAATGCCCTGTAATTACCCAGTCATTTCACTTGCCCTTTTGATAACTGTCACATTATCAGCACTCTTTCTGAAATACCCACGTGTTATTAAAAATGAATGTCAGCAGGGCAGAGACTTCTGGGCTTTCTGGAGGTGGTTCAGTGTTAGGTTTCCCCCTGAATTTGGAAACCCTTATCTGCTAGGGAAAGTCTAATATCCTCTCCAGGTAGTATGCAGTCTGGACGTCTTAATTCCCATAGGGGATACCTCTTGCCAAACAGAAAACAGAGATGGGAGCCATTCCCGAGCACTCMCTGCCACATTTCCACTCTTCATTTTCCCTGGAAAGGCTGTGCATGGTGGCATTTATATGTTCCAGTACATAAACAGGCAGCTTGCAGAAAAGGTGGGCATAAATTGAAGCAGGTAAAATTGAACTCTGTGTCAACAAGTAATGGAGCACTGCATTCATTGGACATGAAAGTAAATAACTTAATAAAAGATGATCTCTTTTAATGGAAACAGAGTGGCTACAGAAATTCCAGTGGGCTTGGAAATTTAGGCTTGCTTTGCGAGAGCTGATTATTTTTACTTGAGTGGAGGGACAGTGTTTCTGGTAGAGCACAATGCTCGTTGTGCTCTTAAGACTTAAAGCATTTGGTGCGTCACCTTCACTATTCAGTTTGCCGATCCTTACTCTGATGCTGTCCACCAGCACAAGGACATTGTATTAGAAATTAGGGACTGCTTTGTTTTAAGTTCCCAAGATGTGGACAGGAATTGGTTCCTTTCTACCTGTAAGAGCTATTATTTTTATAAACATGTATTTTTTTAATGAGGTGGGAAGCTGAAGCTTACGTAGGAGTGTCACTGGTGACCTTAGTTAGGTGTCTGCTCTTTARCCACAAAAACGTGAGACGAGGTCACTGATGCTGGACGAGAGAGAAAGTGTGTGTATTGCCTGTGGTGTGAGGCATGACTTTAAGCAATCTTCAGCTTAGCCCCAGTTGTCATCACAGTTCCTAGTTCTGTATTAATTTGCTTACAAGCCACATGCTGAAGTTGCCTGTCAAGCTATTAAAAAACTTGGGTTACTGGTGCTCTTCTCTGGACAGGTCGTGAAAGTTTGATACCGTTGCCAGTATGAATCTTGCTGTGTAAGATCTGGGATATGAACTCCGAAGGAAAAAGAGAATGCTGTTCAAAAATAACAGATGATGAAATTAAAACCAGCAGGCAGCCTTTCAAACCTTCATTGTATAGACCACCACTAATGAAAAATTCAGAGGCAGATTTGGCTTGATGACAGCACTGGAGCTTCCTTCTCCCAGGTAGTAACTGAGCCAAAACATTTAATTCTGTGTGTAAAGCTGCTACCGATTGAAGTAGAATTTGTTTAGACAAAGAAAATTGGAATTTGTTACTCTTTAAGAAATCCGCTAGCTAAACAGGAATTACTAAAAGTAGTGTGTGTTATCAAAAGAAAAAACACCGGTGACTAGCAAAGGGAGAGTCGTTTTTCAAGGTAGTCTGCCACTTTCTTTTTTGTTTCCAGTCTCCAGCAGTTGGAGACCGTGCCGGTCTGCACGGCTCGGCTACGGAGCCCGTGATGGCAGCTCTTGCTTTCATGAATTCTAACCTCAGYGAGTGTTTAATCATGTCTCAAACAGATTGGCTTTTTGGAGGAAAAACGGTGTTTCTGTTCTGGTATCGCTGTCCAGCTTAATGTAATGAGTGATGGAAACACTGTGCCTGAGACCCACCCATCTGCTTCCCTCCAGACCAGTTTCTTTCTGGCTTTTCCTGCAGTCTTAAGTTATCAACCCAGAACACTCGCCGACGGTGGGAACTTACTGTACGTGCTGGCGTCTCTACTTCAGCCGAAAGCATGTTTCAGCCTCTGGTTTTGAGCCAACTTGAAATGGGAAAGAAGGCATTAAGGGGTGAGCTTAAGGGTCTCATCCAGTTCAAAAAGCTTGTATTAGCGTGGCAAGTTGTAAAAATGTCAAAGTGGATACAGAGTGAGCATCTTCCAAGGGACCTGGCCCAGGTTGCAGCCTGCCAGGACTTGACTGCGTCTGCTGTTTGTAGGTTTATCCCCTATTATATTGTATAATAGAATATTAAGTCACTTTTTTCAGTTGGTGATGGGGAGGCAGGGTGGTTCTGAGACCTTGCCCTTGCATTTGAGACAGCGGAGAAAAGCTTTGGGACCGGTTCCAGTTTTTTCACGAGAAGCCGGGCGGGTGGGTAAGTGCGGTTTGCGCCTTTGCCGTCTCTGCTGATTAAACATAATGGTACTCGTGAAGTCAGGCAGAAGTGCAGGCTGCGGCTCCGCTCCCAGCTAATCCCTGCAGCTGCGGAAAGTGGGTGCTCGTGCTGGCGTTCAGTTTGTCCGGACTCCACCAAGGGCAAGCTGAAGTGTAACGAACACTCTAATTAGCTTGCTCCAATTGCAGTGCGCTAAGCTCAGCCTTAACACCTAGCTGCAGTTAATTAAAAGATGGGGTTGCTGAGGTTTTATTAGTACAGTGTGTTTGCCACTAGATGAAACGACGGGAGAAAGGCGGATGCCTTGTGTAAATTGTCAGGGGTGGGCGATTACCTGAACGCAGTGAACAGCCCCATTTGGAGATCACTCGCCTTCCCAGGTGAGCCAGGGGAGAGTCAAACCAGCGAACAAAGGAGTTTTTATCGTGATCAGGCTGCTGAGCCAGCCCGTCCCCTGAATTTCTTAAAGCTTTTAAGAAGAAAAATCTCTGAGCAGATATGTGCACATGATTCATTTGGCAAAAGCGCTCAGCTAACTTCCCAGAGGGGAACTACAATAATTCCCACATACAAGTAAAGCAAACAGCCTGTGTCTTGTTCATCCTAGCAAGTATTATTGACTAGTGCTGAATAAGAGATCTTTGCAGAGCATTGATGACAAGGTTGGCAACTCATTCCACTTGGTCTGGATTATTACAGCATGGTTGTCTAATACTGAATTGCAAGGCTTTTAGTAATCTTTGCAGGCTGTTCAACCTGAGCCACTAAGCCTAAACTAAGATGTTTAAAAACTGCGGTTCACGCTCTCAAATGCTTGCATTGACGTACTCTAAGAACCGGAGACAATTTCAATATATGTTAGATTCTTCCTGTTAATGTGTAGAACAGATATTACCTCCTAAGATCCAGCTGAAATGTTCCACTGCGGCGGTATTTGAGACTAGTTATATTTGGCTCATCTTTGTTCCATATCCAGTTTTACAACTACCAGATGACACCCTAATGAAACATCAAAGAAACCATGAACGGTTGCACTTGAAGTGCTCTCTGAAAGATGTATCCAGTGAGTTACAGAGCTCCCACTCAGGATACGAAGGAATTTTGACCATAGGGCAAAAGTGGCTTTCATCTTTTAGACATCGCAGCAGCAGTGCAGTACAAATCCTAACTGTCATTTAAAACAAAACAAAAACAAGAAAAAAAAAGGAAAAAGCTGTTTATCGGTGTTTTTTTCAAGATAAGTTTCCTAAACTACCTTGAGCCCTTTTGTTCTTTACTTAATAGTAAGTTTGGGAAAATAGATGAAGAAACAGTCTTGCTGCATAAACTCCAAAATAACTTCTAAGCATCTTTTCGGAAAGGAGAATGGAAGTACTTTGGAAACGATTTAAATATTAGCAATAGATTTTTGGATTTGCAAGAGAAGCTAGCTGGATGGAATGAACACATTTTCATCCATGGCTGGGATGAAACCTGAAGTCACCGTTCATGCAGTGTTGTTTCTTGTTCAGTCGTGACAAAATTAATCCAATCTGGATGCTGAATCTAGATCTATAAATATATTTATTATAATATAACAAGAACTTAACAGTAAACATAAACTATATACAATACCATTACAGATAACCCTGTTTTTAATATTATTCACAGAAATAGCCAGTTTTGTTCCAGTGTGAGAAATGAAGAAATAAGCTAAATTGGAAATGTTGAATGTGTTTAGGTCTTGTTGACAGGTAGCACCTCCTTTGGAGGTAGACACACACCAACACTAAAATTAGTCCTGCCCCAGGCAGTTAGAAACTTGTGCTCCAATCTTTAGGTTCACACTTGCACCCTGTTTGACATAAATACTTTAAATGACATACTAGTATATAATTTTGTTGTGCTTATTATTTTTTTTTTTCTTCTTTAAAGAATAAATAAAACAACTGCATAACAAAGGCTGGAACCTCACTGTCAAAATGAGAGACTTGAGTCACCCTATAGCTTGACTCAGCTGACTTGAGCACTTTTTCTTTAAATACTGCAAGATACAAATTTCATTTTTTTCTTTTATTTTATAAATGATTATTAATAAAATAAGATGATTAGCTAACCATCTGCATTGATTTCCCCAAAGCTGTAGGCAGACCTCCCTCCATATAAAAAGGCTAGCGTATTTGGTATGAAATTCAACTAGATATTGACTGTAAGATCTCACCCACGCCCTGTGTAGGACCTTCCTTCTTGAATTACTGGCATGGCCTCTGGGATTTGAGTCTGCAAAGGCAAGTATGGCAACTTTTTTCCCTCTATTTGGAAAGAAATCAGACAATCCTTAGCTTGGGGTTACTTCCTATTTGTGAATTTTAAGATTCTTTCCCCTGCCCCCTCTATGTTACCCGGTCCATCTCCCATTTGATCCTTTTATGTATAAATTTATAAAGAATTTCCACATCACAATGCTCTCTGGATAGACAATATTTTAATATATATAAAAATATAACCCCTGTGCTGTGCATATACTTACAACTCTACATAGTAATCATTTTAAGTCTCTTATACTGGGCTTAAGTCTATGCATTTTTCTACCGTGGGATTTAAACTCGTGTGTTTAAAATCTGTAAATAAGAGAAGTATAAGGTTTCCACGCCTATGGGGAAACTTGAAAAATAAAATAAAATCAAAACCTTCTCAGACTTTACATAGAAGATAGTGGCGTATATCCCAACGTAAGGAATTTTGGTTGAGAGCCAAAACTGAGTGCGCAGCCACAACAGGAGACATCTTCTCCATTTGATGAAAACATGGAAATCCCACTCTACRCCGTCTATTTTAATGTGATCCCAATCAGAAGTGAAGAGTGGGTTTATCAGGAGAATGCCTCTGGAATCGAAACCGTTTTCATTTTGCATTACGGGAATCGAGCACTGCCAAGTTTGCTCATCAGCAGAAACCGGGAGGAAAAGGTTTAGAAGCCCCCCCACCGCCTGTGGGCATGGCCACACGTGCCCACACAAGTATCACCRGGAGCAGAAACTCATCCAGCCCAACAGACCTTTTTTTCATCATTTTACATGGAATTTATTACCAATGGCTATTCTTCTTCTCCCCAGTCCCCACCTCACCCCCCTTCTGGGCTCTGCTCTAGAGAACTGAAAGATTCGTTTGATCTGATGGAAGACTGACATCAACGTAAGCCATCCGGCACATAAGATTTTTCTCAGTCATTGGTATTGAAAAGCATGTATTTGTTAAAAACAAATGTAAGAATCAAAGTGGTAAGGACACTTTGACCTTTCAAATAGATTGATGCCTAAAGTGTAATAGTAAAACTAATCTGCATGGTTATTTTAAGAATCAAGCTTGAGCTCTAGAAGTAAAATGCAGATTTTTTTTTTTTTTTTTTTCCTCTCTTCCCCAGCTTAAAAAATATGTGAAATTCTATTGCACCTGGGTTGACCAAAAGCCGACGTCCAGAACAAGTGCCACTATAACATCTAGTGACACCCTTGTATTATTAAGTTACAATATCTTACATAGCACGGAGCTCTCTGCTCCTTGTTCACCAAAAGGTGAGGATGATTTTTCTACATTCAATGTAGACACTATTCAAGACTTTAGAGCAATACGTTCACTGGCTGGCTTTGCTGCTTTTGTTTCTTAAGTAGTAGTATTCTTCTTGCCTGCTTTCAACAGGTACAAACAGTTCTCCATCCAACTCCTGGGTAACATCAGCCGCTCTGAATGTACTTCTTGATTACTACACAGCCATGTCGAAAAACAGGGCAGGGCATATTTGGTAGAAGTGTCCACGTATTTGTTTTAGGGTCGTAGGCTTCCATGTTTCCCAGGGCAGGTCCTTCACTGCTAACGATCCCACCAGTGGCATAAATTTTTCCATCCAGAACCACAGCGCTGTATTTTAAAAAAAAAAAAAAAAAAAAAAGTTTTAGTTAGTCTTCTTACCCAACGATTTTCTTTTTAGGCTTTAAACAAACCCAGTCTTTTGTAACAAGGGGTATAAACTATGAATGCACCTTTTATTCTTATCTATATAAAGCTGTGTGGGAATTTCTCTTCCCTCTCCCTTTCTCTCCCCCAAATTAATCCTTTTTGTGTTCCTGCCAGGTAGGTAAATATTGTCTCTAATTTAAACAACAGAAATTAGTCCAAGTAAGATGTTTCTCCAGCCCATGTATGGGATCTGCAGCAAATGTAGCAGGATGATGCGTCCCYGTAACACCATGCACGCACAAAAGCCATCCAAGCAATTCAGGGTCYCTGCTGCCTCAGTTGGACTAAACCCTTACTTCAAGTTACTCCTCTAATTATCGATGAATGCTGYGAAGGGAGGGGAAAATAACCTCCAAAAAACGCTCTGTTGCTTCAGCCCCTTCCATGGCCGCGCTCTGGCGCGGGAGCCTGGAGGTCCTGCTGATTGTTCTCCTTGTCCACCCAGGAGGGGTGGTGTCAAGTGGAAAGCCAACCCAGGGCACGCAAATCTGATGGTTGGGGATGTGCAGCTGAGGGATTGGCAGGGGAGCTATATGCTGGCCTCTGAAGAAGACAAAAAACCTTACTGCTTTTTAAAAATGAAAGTGTTCGACTTCAGACATCTCTTGCAAATCAAGGATAATGAGGCTGGGCTAATCCTGYGGTCTGTAGGCTCTTGATAGGAGGGATGGCACGTAGGTGTGAGAGAGAGGTATTTGAAAGAAAAATTGCCCTTCAGCCTCATCTCTTCCTCCTCCCTCCTTCCACTTAACCCCTCGGCCTCTCCAGCAATCATGCGCAGGGCATGACACTCGCTTTAGGCTAATGAAGACGGACAACGAGGGGCTGGGCTCCCGTGCGTGTATTTGGAAAAGGCAGAAGGATGACAGAGGCAGCAGGCAGCTGGGTGGGAAAAGCCTGTGCAGGGCTGCCGTGTTCTCCATGCTGCCTTCCCACTGCGTGGGGGGAACCCTGTGGTGGTGCATTTCCCCCCTCCCCTGGACCACTCTACAATCTCAGGAATTCCCGTTAGGCCTTGGCCTTTGTGTAATGAGTTGGGCGGTTGACCGTACCAGGCACTCTTGCATGGCAAAGATGGGGAGCGGCACTGATCGTACCAGGGACACCGGCTACCTGATCAAGGTAGGGAGTGAGAGCGGGGGATAATTCGTCATCCCTGACAGCCCTGAAGCATTCCCTACCTGGATCATAGCTCAAGTGGAACGATACCATTGTTACCATGGAACAATACCATAATTACTATCCCGGATCACCCCGGATAGTGACCAGGATGGAAATTTACTGATGACTAAAGCCAATCACCTTGCGAACCTATAAACAGGGGTCCCAAGTGAGGCTCTTTGAGCTCTCCTGGACCGCAGCGGGCTGCGCCCAGCATCTCCCTCTGAGTGGGACGCCTCTCAGAGCTCACAAACTCTCAAGTTTGCGATATTCATAGGACCGTCGGGACCTGGGCTGAAACACTCCTCAGCTGAAACACTCCTTGAGGCTCAACCCTTTGCCCATTGAGAAATGTCAAGACATTGAGCGTGAGTATTTCACGGGACTCAAGGGGAATTTTTAACAGGTACCTTTATCGTTGGGCCCTTGTGTGTGTGTGAATTGATTTAGATAACCAATAGTAAGCATAATCTGTAATTAAGTCACTGTAGTAATTGTAGTAAATTCTATCAACTCACTGTGGAAATGTTAAATTAATCAATGATCAAGTGCTGCTAAAATCTTGTGATCCAGCTTAAAACTATGAATGTATTTTAGATTGCTGCTAGACACATCTAATCCCTTAGACATAAACTGTTGACCAAGTCTGAGATTAGGAGTAGATCCAGCCACAGCTAGACTCCTCTCTGAGAAGGAGTTTAGAAAGCAAGGGGGTCTACTCTGAACCTCGTGACTCAATGGGAGGGTCTCCCCTACCCTTTTCCATCCTTGGTCTCCATATAAATCATTCCAGCTCAATTCTAACTTGATTTTCCTTTGTATGCTTCATCCATGTASTAAGTGATAGAGTGAACCTTGCCATCGAACTCTGTTAAGTTACGTTTTTATAAATCTCTATTAAAATCACTTTCTGCTGATGATACCTTTGACGGTGATTCTTTAAGCGGCCTCTAAACCACTCATTTGCGACAAACCCAAAAGGGGGGGAGGCTCTGCTTTTCATCTGCCGGGAAGCCTGATTTTGCCCCCTAACATTTGAAGATGWTGTTAAGATGGATGGGGCTGGCAGTGGTTTTTTGTGGTGGCTGGGGTCCCTTCTAAGAGGTCTTCTGGTGGTTGGGTCCCTTCCAAGATGGTGGATGGTTGTGTTGGGAAGGAAAAGGGAGACTCGGAGAGTGCATGCACGCCAGAGGATAGCAGGGAGAAAAAGAGGGAGGGGAAGACAAGAAATTAATTGCAGCCAAGAAGGTGGCCTAGATCTAAGAAGCTGGAGAAGGGCAGTAACTCTGTAGGCTTGGTGAAAGCAAAGTTATTTCCTTAGCTAATTTTGGAGCAGCGGGAAGAAGAATGAAAAGTGATAAAGGCAAAAGACAGAGAGCGCTGGAAGACCCAGGATGAACTGAGACTAAAATGGCACTGACAAAATCACGTGTTTCTGAAGAACACAAAACTCTGATGTCCTTGTGGAGAAGCAGAGCCTGAGGTTAAAAATAAACCCACAATGACAACAGTGAGGACTCAAATAAGCCTAGTCCCTGGGTACCGCCAGGAAATAGGAAATAATGAGAATCTTGTCAAAATAACTGTTAATCTGAAAGGAGGAGGAAGGAGAGAGAGAGACTTGAAACACTTGATTAGAGCCTATCCACAAATCAGCAGGGCTAGATGATGCATAGCCCAGGGTCCTAAGGGAGTTTGTTAATGAACTTACTGAACCACTGGTAATTATTTTTGAAACGTCAGGGAGAAATGGGGAAGAACAAGGACTTGAGTAAAGCAAGTGTCATCCTGAAAGACGGCTCTGAAAGAGAATGAGCCCACCTCCGAAGGGTGGGCTTGAGTCCCTACGGCCAGGAGGGAGCGGAGGTGGCAGGACCAGCTGACCCAGTAAATCAGACAAACGTGCAAATTAAACCACGGTTTAGGACTAAGATACTTGTTGGGGGGTGGGAAGCCCATCTCTGTATTGGAACAAGTTACTATTTAAAAGCAAGACAGGCTGGGAATTACAGCTTGCAAAATATGGCAGGGGGAGGGGGGAGGATGGTCCCACCCCATGCTGAAACAGTCCCGATGTGGTGGAGAGGCTGCTGAAACCAGCAGGGTGAGGGTTTAGAAATGAGGGCATGGGGTAGTGGTTGCTGTTTGCGTTTCACTTTTTGTTTTCTCAATAGTGAAGCTGAAGGAGATGGCAGCTTATGTGAATTGGCATATGCTGTGGGATGTGCCAGATGGAAGAGGGTCCAGTGTCAGAGATGGACTGTGGTACAGAGTAGCTTTGCTGTCTTGGTTCTCTAATGAAATGCTGATCAGTCCTTAAAAAAGTACCCCTATACAAAACTTGACCAAAAAAAAAAAAAGCAAATGGATTAATTTAGCAATCTTGTTGGGTGAAGTGGAAAAAACCAAACTAGCTCCCAAAGAAGAAAGGATCCCTAAGAAAGATCTGGCTGCAGAACTATCGATAATGGGTAATTAAAAGAAATGCTAGTGTGGAGCATGGAGCCTGGGGCTCGTTCCATCAGTGTTGATGATCAAAGTCCACTGCCCATGAATGGCCTCGGCTAAGTTTTAATTTACTGGTGTGGACATGCTGGTGTAGATGACAGCACCTCACGCCAGCATAGGAGAAGAGGACCTTAGTGGCTGTTACCACTCACATACAGGGGCCTGTCTAATACTTACTGCTTGTTACCCGATGAGACTGCTCTGCACGGAGCTTTTGATCTGGATGGGAAGAAGGGGATGGACGGAGGGAGGACTCTGTGTGGAGACCTTTCCATCTACGCTGTAGATGACCCTGGGGACAGGAGCCAAGCAACCACCAGCCCTTCCTAGCTGGCTGTGTGCTGCACAGCTGAAGTCTGGCCTTAAGCGCCCAGTATCCCCTTGGGCATCTAGTGTTAGATCTCTAATCAGGGACGTGGGTGCTTTATAAATTCCTGTGTAGTATCTTAGCTGCCCACATCTCTTCTAGTAAAGTCTCCTCTGAGTTTAGTAACAGCTACTCTAAGCCAGAGCTGCTGCCACCGTAGAGCAGCTGAGTGGCCAATCACACCTTCCTGAAACGATCTGGGTCCAGGTTCCTCCTCACCCATGCTCTGGATCAGGGGTTACGGCAGGTGGGCAAACGTTGCTTTTGTTCTCCAGCACCCGGGCTACAGCACTGAAAGAAATTCATGGCCAGCGGCCGAGACAAGCAGCTCAATACTGCAGCCTCCCATCACGGTGCTGATGTGTTGGGGAAGAAACAGATGCTGAAATTCACCCTCTGAAAGACTGTATGAATTTTAAATGGTGATTAGACTAGCTTCTGCCCCCTCCGTATGCAATTCCCATAGATAAGACTGGTGTAACACTTAGCTTGTGAGTCATGCCTGAGGTTAAGAAAAACTGAGCTACTCCTGCTATCAAGAAATAGGCAGTTCTAAGTACGCAGCGGGTACTTACGTGTGCAGGGGACTTTGGAGACATTTAGGCATCTCCGGGGCTAAAGTGGGAGGTAGGTACTTAAGAATAATTAGGAATTTAGTCCTAGATTGCTGCTACTTTGCAGTATTAGGACAATCACTGCTAATTTCTGGGACCTTAGGGAATAGGAAACTCAAGTGGGCTCTAAAACCTTGAGGAAAGTGAGTGGAAAGGAGTATGCTCATTGCGCTCTCTTCATTACTGTGACAATATTTCTTTTCTTCCCTCCCTTCCATTCCATCAGCTGTAAAAATATCGTTACCAAGGCTGACGAACAAAGAAAGAAATAATTACAATAATTAGGATGCGAGTTTATTGCTCGGTGCCATTAATCCTGAGAGATAAAATGATTACAGGCTGTCAGAGCCTGGGAAGGAAGGAAGCTCCGCGCTGCAGAGCCTCGCTGCGGGGACACAAAACCTCCGGCAGCTTCCGGGGGCAGCGACCTCCCAGCTAAGGAGCAGCCGGACCCCCGTCTCTCCAGCAGCACGCCTGGGGTGAAGGTAATCGGCGTCAAAATGGAGGTCACTTCATCCACTCCTTCCAGGAAAATACGTTTCAGCATTTTGCAAATTATTACCCGGCAGGCTAATGACCCTGCTTTCTACTCCCTGGGTAATTACTGTGGTTTACTAGAGAGGCTTCACCTATAGCCTTGCAGCCAAGTCACCCGAGGTGCCAGGGCATCCTTCATTGCCCAAACCACGAGCAGTGTCAGAGGATCACGCTGTGACTATCCCCTGACACTGCCACCGCCAGTCCACTCCATCTGCTGACCTCCACGAAGCTACGAATCACACTCCTAAGAAAATCCCAACAAGGCTGAGGGGCACCAAGGGTTGATGGGGACCTGGCTGTCCACAGTTGGAGTCCTTGTGTACTCTGAACACCCTTTAAATCTCTTCTCTGCCTATCCACCTTGCAGTACTTCCCCAGCTTGAGCAAACAAGTGGCAGAGRAGATCCCTCTCCGACAGCTGGCCATTAAAGGACTTGGTGGACAAAGCGAATCACTGAATCATAAAATCATAGAACAGCCTGGGTTGGAAGGACCTCGAAAGATCATCTGGTCTAACCTTTCATAGGAAAGGGACACTAGATGAGATTATCTAGCACCCTGWMTAATTGCATCTTGAAAACCTCCAGTGATGGGTACTCCAGCATGTCCCTGGGGAGCTTGTTCCAGTGGATGATTGTTCTCCCTGTAAAAAATTCTTATACTGAGATGAAACCTCTCCTGGTGCAACTTGTACCCGTTGCCCTTTGTCTTCTCCATGTGGCTCCTTGTGAAGAGAGAGCCTCCGTCCTCCTTGTAGCCGCCCTTTAAGTGCTGGAATACTGTGTGAGGTCCCCTCTGAGCCTTCTATTCTCCAGGGAGAAGAGACCTAACTCCTTCAGTCCTTCATCGCAGGGCAGGTTCTCCAGCCCTTTGATCATCTTTGTGGCCCTCCTCTGGACCCTCTCCAGTCTGCCCATGTCTTTTTTGAATTGTGGGGACCAGAAGTGGACACAGTACTCCTGGTGYGGCCTGAGCTGAGCAGAGGAGTGGGATGATCACATCTCCATCTAAGGTAGTAACGCCCCTGCGGATGCAGCCCAGGATCTGATTTGCCTTCGGTGCTGCATTTGACTTTGCACTGCTTTTTAATTACACCTGAGCATCAGCCTTGCTCAACCACTTGATGTCTCTGCAAACCCTGCCCTACCCGTGYGCCAGCTCAGGCATGGAGCACCAGGGCTTGGCACACATGAGCAGGGGACCCTGCTCAGGCAGCTCAGCTGCCATTCACTTGGTGGCCACCTTCCCACCAAGAGTGTTATGGACCCTCCACTTTTCATTCAAAAGCATCTTATAGTGAAAGCCTCCTGATGGGCAGTAATTTGGAAGCAAGGATGTCAGCGCCTCTTTTCTTTAGTGTTTGAGAGGCAAGTGCCTGGGAGCTCTGCTCCAGCCCTTCTCTCTCCCGGTCGTGACGGCTAGACATAGCACCAAGCAGTGGGACTACCAGCAAAGTTTGTTAATTTTGATTATTATTATTATTTTAAAATTTCCTCCTTAGTCCTAAAGATCACATCAGCCTTATGAGGAAATGTTAAAAAAGAAAAAAAAAAAAATCCTATATTGTAATGTCTAGGGTTGTAAAAGAGATTTGAAACAGCTGAATTAGCATGTTGTTTTGATTCACTGAAACTTAGTATCTTCTGAGTCCACAAACAAAGCTCCTCTCCCACCTCACTCCTGCCTATGCCTGCACACATGCTCACTAATTTATTTGGAGCAGTTCCATAAAGGTTATTAAATATTATCAGTTAGCTAGACACAGAATCTGCCTAGAAGTAGAAAAAAATCCCCATGTTTATTAGTGGACGAATTTCCTTCCTGCCCTAAGATTTCAGGAGGGCTTTACTGGAGGTGGAACTGAACGATGCTCGTCGAGTGGGTGGAGTAAGCGCTAGGATAAGAAAAGCCTGCAGGGTACCAGCCACCGTGGGAAGCAGCTCCGTGCGCTGCCGGGCAGAGCTGCAAGGGCCCCGTAAGCTTTTGCTTAAACTGGGGACCTTTTGCACGGTGGTTTGCAACCCCAAAGTGAAAGGCATCGCCACCGTCTCTGTGGGTGGTGGTGTTCAGGGTGCCAAGCGTCATCCTGAGTTTGGTAGCGGTGCTGACAACCTGCGTGGTTGTTTGCGGCCGGGTTGGCAGCCAGGTTGTTATGTTTGAGAGGGCTCGAGCTCAGGTGGCCGTGCTGTGCTGCCAGAGGTGTAACCTTTACAATGAGATGGATAAATGAGGGTCCAGATTAGTCATGGTCAATTAGGAGGATATCATGCCACTTCTTGGAGCGGAATTATTAGTGTGGGTGTTTTGGCCAAGCTCCAGTTATATTCTCCCCTACTCCGTGAGCCCTTTCCCTTGCTAATGATCCAAAACCATCGTGTGGCATTGTTACTTATTGCTGAAAAACTGCAATGTTTTATTCCAAAGTCCGTCGCACATCAGTAACGGCCTGAGTGCTCTGTCTGTATCAGTTACGCTTTAATGCACACCGAAATCCTTCATGTCATCAACTGCTACAGAAATTATTGCTATTAGTCTGGTGCGTCAGTTCTCATCCACTGTCCGTGGGGCATAGTCCCAGCCACAGTCTCCCTCCAGATATGCTGGAAGATTTTGGTTTTCCCTTCTGGACCACAAACACTTCCAGCTGCAAATGCTGCCTGCTGAACAGACCAGCCTTTACATCTGTGGGCTCGAGAAGTGCGAGGCCATTAAGGAGCTGTGCTCCGTAATAGCTTCACCTGGGAATATCCGTCCAAACAAGCTGTGCTCTAACCCCTTCCAGTGCCCGGAGTTACCATGAACTTTGCAACGAGGAAAGGAATCATCCTGGGGGAGTCTGCGGCTGGTGCCGTACATTAGCAATGCCTAGTAGTTAAGCACAGGAGTCACCATGCTTCGCTGTTCAAGAACAAGGCCTTATTTAAAAAGAAGAGGGAAAAAAAAAAGAAAAAAATCCACAAACCAACCCTGTTTTTGTGCTGTTCAGCCCGAGTCGAAGTTTTATTAAAGATTTCCATTCGGCAGAACCATCTAATAAATCTTACTGGTTAACAGTCAGAGGAGGAGGAAGCAAATGCTTTTCTGGTGTCTGTTGGGAATTGCTGGTACTAAATTAGCTGCTCTAGAATTATTGCTGGCACCATCACGCTGCCGCTGTTGCCCCGTAGAGGCTCTCTGTAGCGCACGCCTGTTTGCACGCCGCCTGCATCCTAAGCGAGCAGAATATGGAATTTTTAATCATGCACAGGAATGCATTCAGTATTCTTTTTGCTYGTGGAAAAATAAACCCTTGAAGGGCATGGCGGGAAGGGAGAGCGCCTGCTTGCAAAGGGAGGACTTGCCAGCGCTGGAGGGGAGGGATGTCTTTGCAAGTTTTTCTGGAGGGAGGTGGCCAGCAGAGCAAGGTGTGATCATCTCAGCTCTTCATCCCCATCAGCTGCTGTCGGCTGTCACTGCCTCCCAAGATCCCGCAAACTTGGAGCTGCCAAACCRAGACGGGGTCCATGTGGCAAACAGGACACACTTGGCCTGACGTTTGGGAAATGTCAAATATTTCCCCCACCCTCACGTGTCACGTGGAAGACGTTCAAGACCTGCGTGTGAACTCTCAGTGAATTTTACAAGGCTTCAGGCATATTATTGCTCTTTGCCCACTTGGCACCATCCCTCAAAAGGTTAATTCTAGGTCAACACGAATTTCTTATTGACTTCCATCAGGCTGGGCTTAATCTGACAATGATGCTCAATTTGCTCTTCTGTTGATTGTGAGCTGGCGACCTGAACCATTTATTTTTTGTTTTTCATTAAAAGTAATTTAACTYGATGTTAAAACCATTTGAATGGACCTTTAATTTTTCACACGTGGGGAGTCACACACATTTCTTTTCCCCGTGCTCGAAGCCATGACGCTCCCTAGTCACTAACATGTAGAAACAGTGCAGATAAAAATGAGTGATGTGGTCAAGATTTTTCCCAGCGAATTTGGTATCGAGTGATTCTTGGTGAGAGGAGATCAATAGCATGCAGTTAATTTTTAAGTTGTTTATGTTGCTGCTTTTAAACCATGTTTTTTGTGATCCATGCTAATGAGCGGAATGAGGAATTTATAGATTCATAGACTAAGGTCAGGAGGGATCTCTGTGCTTAGTTAATCTGAGCTTGTGTATACGCAGGCCATGGACTTTTCCCCAGGTGGCATCTCTCTTGGAAACTTATCTAATCTCCTCTTAAATACACCGAGTGTTGGTGAGTTCGCCCCCTCCCTTGCTGGTTCTCTGTTTAATTATCCTTGCTGTTGGGAAAGTGCCTCACTTCAAGGCTGAGATGTGTAACTTGACTTCCTAGCCCTTGTAACCTGCTACGCCTTTGTCTGAGAGACTGAAAGCTTTTCCACTTGCTCCCAGTGATCAAGTCACCTCTCAGCCTTTCTTGATAAACTCCTTAAATTTCACGTCAAAGATTTGATTTGCAACCCGAGCTCATTTTTGCAGCTTCCCTTTGAACTTCTGCTGGTATTTCCACATGTTGATACGTGGACCCAAGACCTGCATTCATCTTGCCAACGCCGTATGTAGCTGCACTCTCTCTTCCCAGCTTCAACTTGTTTTCATTTCGGTGTTAGGGCTCATATTAGATATCCGATATTGCATTGACCTTTTACCCACCGCATTGCGATGAGAGCTCGTGTTGTGTAGCTCTGAGTGGCCTCCTTAATGTCCTCCTCCGAGTGCCTGATTTTCTAAGGGGAGCAGGGCTGCTTTGCAGGTACAGCCCGCGATTGTGCTTCCTCTGTGTATTACTTTGCATTTAAAATACTGCTGCTAGCTTGAGACTGTCTGAGACATGCAGATAACTGGCTAAAATAGCTCCTTCTGTAATATTTTTTACCCACCAAGTGTTATGCCACCTGCAGCCTTTACCAGGGGAGATTTTCTATTACCTGGATTGTTGGTAGATACATTAAATAGCATTGAAAAAGAATCAATGCTTGCTACCGGTGGTCTTGCTCAATGATATCTTCTCATTAACAACTGCATTTTGAGATCTGTCAGTGAAGCAGATTTAATCTCTCTAATGTGTGCCTTGTTAATTCCATATAATACCATCCAAATACCTTGGAGAAATTGCAGTATATTATAGCATCACAGTTGTCTTTAGCAGCCAGGCGTGTTTTATTAAAAACCAAAACAAAGAACCCAACTTCCCCCCAGAAAAGCAAAAGACAACAGGCTGGTTTAACAAGACCCATTTTCCAGGAAAGGCCATTGATTGCTTTCCTGGATTGAGACCACTTAGCCTGATGTTGGTACTTTGCAAAATTATTTGCTGGACTGAAATTCTCCCTTTCACCTTTTCAAAATACGGAAACACTTTGGCAGTGCCCTGATCCATGCCGAACTGTAAGAGTTCTTAAAAATTAACATTAGTGGTTCAATCAGCTTCTCAGCGAAGTCTCTAAAGACTCCTGCATCTAAACGGCTGGGTTGCCGGATTTGGGAACTTAATTTCTGAGTTGACATCCTTCCTTGCTGCCAACAGTGACCGCTTTTGGTCCCTCACAGCAGAATATGGAACCAAACCTTCTTGCTCCTTGCCAAATACAGTTGAGAAATACCCATCCCATCGGTCTGTGTTACAATTTGCTACCTCATCAGCAATGGTTTTATAACTGATTAAAACTACAAATTTGATCCCAAAAGGTTTAAAGTGCCTTTCTTTTTACTCCTATTAGCCCTTAGTACTTCACTGGTTCCCTCAGCCTCCTGTAGCAGCAGCCAGTTTTTAACCTATTTGTTACTGCTAACCTCCCATTTTCCCTATTTCCATACACACTGATTTATTTAGGTTTTGTCATAGGTTTTACATCTCCTTTTGGCTGAAATACTTTTCCTTGACTGTTTCCCAGCACATTTAAGAATTTTTGAAATTGTGCCTTTTTTGGCATCCAATTGGGATGTACTGAACTATTCCTTTTTTTGGTGACTATCCCACTATAAATGTAGGTTTCCAGTCCACTATTGCTTTAGGCTTTAGAAAAAATGTCATTGAAAAGTCTGAAGTTACTTTTTACTGACAGGTGTCATATTCTACTTAAGCAAAGCCAGTTTACTACGGTGCCTAAGCAGCAGCTAATATTTAGGTCATTCGTTTACTCTCCTTGGTCCATCACAAGGCCTCCCACCGGATTCCCTTCTGCAGGGTGCAGAGCAAAGCATCCCTTCACGTTAGAAACCCTGGGAAGTTTTCAGGTGAGATGCTCAGCCAACAGCCCCTGGTTGAAATCACCCATGCAATTTCTCTTGTAGTGTCCTCCAGATACTTAATTAACAGATTTTTGCTATGTTTTACAAAAGAGAGATGTTCAAAGAGCAGTTCATCCCTCTCTACGGGAAGATACAGGAATGTATCAAATGTACAAGTCCCTTGCGTTTCATTTTACTTGTTAGGGCTCTAATCCTGAGCTGCATCATACCCTTCATTTCTGGTTTTCGGGAGAGAAATATCATTAGCAGTTGCCTGAGCACTGCAGGCTCCTCCTCATCCCGCTTTGCCTCCTGCTAGAGCAGAGGGACAAGGAAGACCTGTCCTTAGCGCAGGACGCACACGGCCGCTGCCAATGTTGTTACTTACAACAAAATATGCTTCAGCAGCCAAGAGAGGGCGCTCCTTAAATTAATAAAAGAAAGGGAATAAAAGGAGAAAACCAGAAAAAAACAGCAAAAAGAGAAAAAACCAAGCATGCTTTCTTAAAAAGGTTTTTTCTCATCTGCACCAAAGCGAAAGGTTAAATGCAACAAGTTAAAACATGGAGGTGTTTTTCAACTGTAGGATGGGGGCTAGGGACACCCCTGGGGCAAGGAGCAGAGCTGTTGGCTGAACCTTTGGGAGAYGCGGGTCTGTTGTGGGCCCAGCTGCCGCCCCATTGCTGCTATTCCTCCCACCCCAGTGTTTTGCCTGGGCACTTGCTCGGCACAACCCCTCCGCCCTGGTTTTGCTCAGTCCCTCAAGACACTGCTGCATCGGACATCGATAACAAACCCTCACCCAGCGCCCGCGGCAGCGTTTGCGGACTGGCGATGGCTTTTCCCCGTGAAACCGATAGCTCAGCCAGTCCCCAGTGCGGGGATCTGCTCTGYGAGGGGCTGGCGCTGTATAAAGCCTGAAACAAGCCCGTCTTTCTGTAACAGCCACATAATACTTTTTAAAAGGCTTTTAAGTTCTGCCAGTACCTGCGATGGGTGCCAAGTTTTATCTTTGTCAGCCAGTTTGGGAAGTTTGTTAAACCTGTGACCAGGATCGGGGAAGCGAGCCCAAAAAGCACTCAAAAGCACGTAATAAATAATAATTAATATCAGTGTGTGGTGCTCACTCAGTATTTTTCTTCTTTCAGGGACCTTTTAGCTAGTTAGCAAAAACATGTTCCACATTATGGTGGTCTCTCCTACAGTGGGTATTTATCATCCTCCGGTTACACATGGCAAACTGAGGAAAACAGTGTTCCTGTAGTCACTGGAGGAGCCCAACGCACATCCCTACCCCCGATCCAACGCGCCTGAACGTGAGGAGACACATGAACCATAGTAGGGTCCTGGATGTGCACTTTGGGAAATGCTGCATCCCTGAACACGTACAAAAAAGAGACAAGGAAAACCCCCAGATGGTACACACCTCCCTTCCCCTCACCCCTTCACTGTTAGGTTGTATTAGCTTATTGATCAGCAGAAAATGTTAAGGCACCGGTAATTCAGTTTTAATGGTTTTTCTCACCTGCAGAACTGCCTGGAGTGGTTCATGTTGGGACCTGCTTTAATATTGCCTTTCTCTGGGTCATAGATGGTGGTTGCTCGTGCATAAGCTCCTCCAAGAATAAAGATGAACCCATTGAGAGTGACTGCAGGAGCATATTTGTTATCTGTCAATGGAAAGCAACACCGAGATCAGTTTTAGGCTCAGGTTTGGAGACTGTTTTTTTATTTATACATTCCCCTTATTTACAGATAAGTCACGTTTCCCTAAACCTCCAAGGCTAGGGAAAGAAAAATGAGGAAACCTCTCCTGGTTTTGTTCTCCTCTCTCCAAGTTCTCAAAGGCACTTTTAAAGTTCATCAGTCCTTCATCCCCCAGTACGTGCTGCCTCCCTCTAAACTGGCAAAGTACAATTAGCCTCTCCCGAAGCCTAATGGAGTCACCGTGAAAACTCCACTCTTACATATGAAATTAAGATGTCAAGTTGTTTCATTCAATTTTCACTCTGATGCTTCCCATGCCTGTGCAGCAGCTAAGTACAGAAGAAACCCACAGCACAGAGACCCACTTAATAATATCCAATAGTTGATTCTCTTTTGTATTCTGCTTTTGCTTGTGGGAAGGTCACCCACATAATCCGAAAGATTTTCTGAGACCCGATTTTTTTTCCCCTTCATCTGTCTTGTAAATTCACCTGCATTTTTATTTTCAGATGTGTGTGTTCCTCCAAGCAGTCCTGTATTTTAGCAATAAACTGTGTGAGGTTGGAGTTTGAAATTAAGCAAGTCCCTTATCTGAAGTCAAGTTCAATCAGAGTTTCCAAGGATGATTTAAAATTCTTGTGTTAGCTGCAGCATTATTAGAAATATCGGTAAAACTAACCATAAATTATCGCATAAAATAATTCTAATTTAATTAGTCGACTTGTCCCGTATGCTGCTAGCACGCCATATGCACATTATTAAATATGAGCCAGTTGGGCTGAAATTTCTCATGATGGTGTCTGTCTTGATGCGATACGGTTTTTTTTAATCAACATTTCAGTGAAACCAATCAGCAGTGTCTGGGAACAAAAGATGGGAAAATACACTGCTTTATTTGAGTTAAAATAAGCCTCACAACCAGTTCACTAAGAAGCAAGAGCCTAAGCCTTTTGGGGTGTGAAGCAGACGTTTCCTGGGTGGCTACCCTGGCGTGAGGGGACGCTTCTATAAAAGTTATCCATATGTAGCTATATGTTAAAGCCTCTCCAAAATCTGCATTTTTATATGCTCAGAAAAGGGTGATCCTCTTGCATCTCCAGCGGAGAATCAGCCTGGACACAGTCCTGCCAGATTCAGCCCCTGCAACCCTCCTCCCGAGCGCGGGGAGTCGGGGGCAGCGCACTGGAGAGGAGGTGCGACATCATCTTTACTACGCTTTTACATCGCTGCTAACAGCCTCTACATAACGTTGAAGGGGTCTGTATGTTCCTCCCAGATCTGTAACACTGTGACTGTGTCCTTTTAGGAACACAGAAAGAGATGGGCTTAAACTAGCCCCAGCAGCTTTACTTTTGGCATTTGCTTACCTCTTGCACGGCTGGCGTTGTAACCCTGAGGTCCTTATTCCATTAAATATTTAACAAGAGATTTAATCTGACATGGGTTAAGCAAAAGCCGATGAATTTCTCCAGAAGAGAGAGAATTTCCTTAACTGGGGTTTGAACTGGTTAAACTAGAAGGAAAATAATGGGTCTGTGGTGTCTGCTTCTGTTCCAGCATAGCCATGGGGTGGTCTGGCTCAGTTCATCTCACCCTACGTCGGTGCATGCCCAGGGGGACGTACGGGGGTGCAGCACCCGGTGTGAAAACAGACAAAACATGTTATGGGTTGAAGTTGGGCTCCTATTATGCTGAGTATCTACAGGCATCTGTCAAAAAAACACGGACGTATTAGGAAAATGTCACTGATCCTTGGGAACAGATGGGAAGAAACTAATTCATCCAGAAAATAGAACAAGGAGTATTCAGTTTCTTCTCGGAGCCACTAAGCCACTATAATTCATCAGAAAGACTTATCTGTCCTAACAACCCGTCTCTCATCCCTTTCCAAATCAGACTCGCATATGTGACATTTTTTCCAGTTAAGACACTCATCAGAAATTTTCCATATTTAATTATCACATCTTCCTGGTTTTTTTTCTTCGACTAGCACTATTTTGCAGGAGAATGACACTCTCGCATAAAAAAAAAACCCCTCAGCTCCCAAATCTCACAGGGAAATTATTTGGGGCTCCCTCAAGGCAGAAACAGCGACTTCTCAGGAGACTGAATCACTGACTTCACATTCCTTTTGTTAAAGAGAGGGAAAGCCCTTGGTTATTTTTATAGCAACTTTTTTTTTTCTTTTCAAATAGGCAGTCTGATATTCTTTCTCTTTCTTTTTTTAAGAGGCAATCATGTTTGATTCGCATCAATTTTTCAATACATCACCTATCTGTTGTCTTTTTACTGCTTTTGGCTTTAGCTACAATTTCATAAATTGGTATAAAGTAAGCCTGAGATAGAGAAACAGAGAAATCTCTGCTGTTTCCTTCAGGAAGGGAGAAGTTCACAGCAAACAGTCTCCTGATCCTCATGAAGATACGGCAGAAAGACAGGAGGGACACCTCTCCAGAGACAGGTAGAGAGAAAACAGTGGGTTTTATTTTTGTTTTGTTACCATGGAGGCAGAAATTGTTCACGGATACAGGGAGCTTGGAAAACTCAAGCTGTCATTCCTGCTACCTAGGTGTGRGTGACCACCTTTCAGTCTTTAACCTTACTTCATCCTAGGTGCTACCCACAGCCTTCCCTTGYTGTTGTCCTTTCCAGGGCTTGGTAACCTCACGCAAACAGGAGACTCCAACTTCTGTCACTGCTGGAAGTCCAAGGTGGTTGGTTGGGGAGCCTAATTTTGCAAAAGCATGTTCTGGTTGGGCATTTTGGTCAATGCTACTGGGCATGAACATGAGCTTCTGTGAGTCAGAGGCTTACCGTGGGATACAGCGGGGACATTGGTTATTTCAAAAGCCTGCTGGAGGGAAGGAAGAAAGGGGAGAGGAAGCATGGAAACAGAAAAGCAGCCTCCTTTCCCCTCCAAAATTCAAGCAYTGGGGCTGTCGGATATACTAATTCATTTCAGGCTGGAAAATCTTAAACGGGATTTGTCCAGGACAGCAAGCACGCTTGAGATTAAAAGGCAGAATAAATGTAAAGGAAATAATAGATAAAAGGTACTCTTCTCTCCAAGTGGATAACATCATAACGTTGTTCTCCTTTGCTGTTGCTAGAGGAAAATATGCAAGTATTTCTATTCTAGTGACAGGTCATTGAGGGAAGGGGTATGCACTCAACGACAATCCTTGAGCCAGAGGCATACTTCACATGGGGTTGATAATTTAACCTATCGGTGTGCTCCTCACTTAGTAACGACAGCATGCTGTCTGTGGTGTGTTTCGTGGCTCTCGTAGTTCTCGGTACATTATATGTACTGAGTTTTGGGGCCAGTCTTGTTTAATATCTTTATTAATGATCTGGATGAGGGGATTGAGTGTTCCTTTAGTAAGTTTGCAGATGACACCAAGTTGGGCGGGAGTGTCGATCTGCTCGAGGGTAGGAAGGCTCTGCAGAGGGACCTGGACAGGCTGGATCGATGGGCTGAGGCCAACTG